>OZ024929.1:174808023-175190523 GCA_964017235.1 Sabellastarte sp. h YS-2021 | reverse complement strand
AGTTCCAGACCCTTAGTGCCTTAGTCCCAGGCCTCCTGTGACCCTTAGTCCCATTGCAAAACAATAATCGGCCATCTCAGTCTGGGGAAGCCTGGGGACGCCTCAGGACACCTTGCAGGGTCAAGACTTAATCGTGGGTTAGTCGGGGCTTAGTAGGGGACCCAGTCAGTTTGTCTACGACTAGAAAAATGGTTTAATCGGTTCTTAGTCCCAGACCAGTCTGTTACTGTCTGGGGCCGCCTGGGGCCTCCTCAGGCCAATCTGAACTTAATCCCAGACTTTCAGTACTCCCGCCCATTTTACCTTTTTTGTCACAGACTGTCCACGATTAAGGGTCGGGGACAGGGTCGGGGCTTAGTCCTTTGTTGGAACAGGGGCATAATGCAATTCTAAAAGGTGTGAATTTTTGCAATTTCTTGAAAAAGGTATATTTAGAGTAGGAGTATGTTGCCAAATTAGAATTGAAACACAGTAAAAGTCCTGGGGTAATTTTAACCAGATTTCTGCAAGCTAGTTTATGTTATATTATGCAACAATCTGACATAATATAACGATGAAATTCTATGCAATTGAGAAAACCTGCTGTCTAATGTTTTGTGTGCACTATTATGCACTGTCTTGTGTTCTATTGTAAATGTTTTGTATTGTGTATTTTAATATGTGTTTATAAATAAAAAAATGTCCCTGATGGCTTTACAGCTCACTAAATTGGAGGAAATTGGAGCAGAAGGGATGGCCTAATAAATTAAATATATTCAGGAATTTCTGAGTGAAGATTTTGAAAATCCATATTTAAATCAAAAGAAATCCACCTCATTGCACACAAAACTATCATAATGAAGTAGTGCTTGAGAGAATGCAAACCTTCCTGTCTATGGATCCACAAAAATATATTGGAGAAAATCCCTAAACCTTTGGCAGTCACAATAGGTCTTGATGATCTTTGAGGAAGATAGGGCCACAGGTAGGTACACCCCTGTAAAAATATGACTCTAATCTGATGTTACAGTTTTTATGCAGATGAACAAACACACAAATAGACAAGGTTATAATACCGCCACCTGTCTCCTGTCCCCAAGTCATATCAATTTAGGGAAGTTAGTAGTAAGTCTTTTTTGTCTTCTATGGGTCATATCATGCAATGCCGTTGAGTTTCTTCACTCATGGGCATGATTAAGCAAATACCAGCGGGACCAATTAAGGCAGGACCAATTAAACACACACAGCCTTATACCACTGTTCCACTAATATGAATTTGCCTCCCAATCGAACCCCGCCCCCCTGTGATAATGTAAACCTAGTCGATTTTTTATAGGTTATATCACGTCTCTTTTTGGTTGTAGCGGGGTGGGGGTGAGAATGTAAAGATATTTATATGTACTGGTCTAATTTAGTTAAATACTGTTTTAGTGGATAATGAACATATTAAACAATTATTTAATCCTTTATTCAAGAAACGACAGATATTATTGTCTGGGGATTCCAACACTAAAATCCAAATTGAATAAATCAAGTGATTACACCAGAATTAGAAGTTTGTCATTGTAACTTTGGACCAGAAATAAGGAGGTTACGGTGTTTTAGAGTTCATTAAGTACAAAATAAATTTATTTATTTATTTGGAGTTTTATGCCGCTTTCAACACTGTACAGGTCATATCATGACGGGTAGTTGGAAGGGCAGAGCAAACCAGAACATACAGTTGGTCACGGTTCTGTACTGTAAACTGCCTAGCAATGGCAAGCAACTACCAGCTTTCCCACTTGAGGTAGAGCCATGAACCGAACCCCAGCCTCAGAGTGTTACCACTCTGCCACCATGGCCCCAAGTACATAATAAAGAATTTTCAACAGTTGTAAAATATAATAAAATAGGTTATCATCTGGAAATCTTGTATTGACAGGGATGTATCAACAAGGTCCTATAGTTTTAGAAAAATGTGTATGCAAATGTTGCAAAGTTGGGACACTGATTTCAATTTTTACCAAGCCCTACCTGGGCTTATATCTGACTTGGAACAGTGATGCATAGTTAAGATGGCAGATCTAATTAAACAAAAGAAATTTCAAATTTATTTATAATGTATAATTGGAGAAAATAATTTGACATCAGTTCTTCACATTTATAGCATGTTTTTAATTAGAAAATTGGCTGATTGATTGATTGACATTTCTTTTAACATGGTTTATAGTTGAGGAACAGACATAAAATAGTGTTTTTGAGATGGTCAAGTTTTTGCACTGAAAACGACCGGACACCAACAAGCATTTACCAACGTTCTCACTTCAGGTGGTCCAGCTTTAAATCATATCCAAACAATCAATAATAGAAGCGTTAGTAGATTACCTGCACAGCCAATTGGATCCCCACTGTAGCAAAGTGTCCCAGGAGCTTGTTTCACAAAAGGTCTTAGACTTAGGTCAGACTTAGGCAAAGCCAAGGACTTAAATATGAGAGTTTTGTCTTAGCTAAGTCTGGGACTTTTACAAAGGATGACTTTTCTAAGTCCAAGCTTATCAAATTATCAGAGTGATTTCTAATGTTTTGGGACCATTTATTTCATACTGTTGACATATTTTCTTTTTTTATTTTACTTTTTTTTTATTTGCAGAATAAGATAAAAATATATATACAAACTTGCATACTAGTACAAAGATAATAGTCTTATGACATTAACAAAAACAATAGCATAGTAATGTGTAATAATACAAGTAGCTAGATACTTTTTGGCAAGATTAACTTTATAATTAGGCTAACATTGTTAAATCTTTAAAAACCGACCATGACACATTGAACCTTTCAAGACTATCATTTAATTTTGCTATATATTCTTGCTCATCGTAAATATTCTTCATACAGTACTTGAAATTGAGCAGATTCAAAGATTTAGATTTGTTTAACTGTGTCCAAATAAACTTTATTTAAATAAAGATATATTTTCTTTGGAAAAAATGCTGTTTTGCCATGGATAACCTTTTAACTGCATAAAAACGCCCACACATTCACTTATGGGGGCTTTCTATATGTTTTTTTCTTTATTATCAGGTATTTTGAATATTGAAGTTGAGCAGAATTTACTTCAGCCATGTTTAAGTCATTATTTACAAAGGAAAGCCCCCCCCTCCCAAGTGGCCTAAACTGTAAAACACAAGACTTAGCAAAAAACTAGACTTTACTGCTTTGACTATGACCATAGACTAAGCTTGAGTTCAAGACTAAAATGTGAACTTTAAAAGCTTGAGTTTAAGACTAAAATGTGAACTTTTATCATGTGAAGTTTAAGTCTGTGCTAAGTCCTTTTGTGAAACTAGCCCCTGATTTTTAGATACAGGTACATTTTTACACCGTATGTGAAAAGTGTAAAAGGGGTTAATATTATTTTATGCATTTGACATACAAAATTTGGTTAACCACAGAATATGTATATTTTTTTTCTCCATTTTATTAATTAAAACTATATTGTTTTGAAAGTTTCCCACTGAATGGACATTTCAGTTTTAACAAACAAACTCAGAGAAACAGAAACTCACAGAGTTAGAAAGATTATGTGGGTTGACTTAAGCAAACCAATTACCCTTAGATGTCAAGTTATTCCCATAGAGTATGTGAAACTGACAGTTTTTTGTGTGACAAGAAAGTAATGGACAGAAACCAATAAGTAGTCATATCATGGACAAGAGAATTTAAGCTCCTGTCACACTTGATATAAAAGCGAATGGAGCTTTACAACAGGACATAAATTCCACCATCTGTCCCTTGTGCAATTGTTGCCATTTCCTAAAAATTTCATCAAAATCAGTTCATAACTTTTAGAGTTATTTTGCAAACAGACAGACAGATAAGGAACAAGCAAATTCATGCTGCTAGAAATATAACCTCTCTGATGGGGGTGCTATATTGTTTATAATATTCACTTAATAAGCACGTGCTTGCACTGAGTACAACCTAATGGAAGCTTTTATGTAGTTAATTTAAAGGTGACAACTAGCAATTTAATTATTTATTTATTTGTTTAATATTTACTGATTTATGGGAGATTGTTGATGTAATTATGTGTCGGAGTTTATAGTTGGACAGTCAACATCTGATGATATTGTGGACTTTGAACTTTCCTAGTTTATATATTTGAATGTTCTGAAATAAACAATAATGTTGTATTGATTTATTTTATTTATTTGGGGTTTTATGTTGCTTTCAACACTGTACAGGTCATATCAGGGAGGATAGTTTGTGTGGGCGGAGGAAACCAGTACATACAGTTGGTCAAGGCTCTGCACTGTAAAATGCCGATCGTTGGTAAGCAACTACCAACTTTCCCACATATGGTCCAAAGTTTGAACTGCCGACCTCAGACCTGTGAGGCAAGTGTGTTACCACTGTGCCACCATGGCCCAACTAGCAATATAAAATGTTAACAGATATGGATTATTGATGTTAACATTTTTTAGCAATTTTAATGGAAAAGGTTAGATATTTGAGCTTATTATGATGTCGTGAGATATTATGCCAACAAAGACGCAGACAATATTTTATGGCAAAGTGAAAACAATACTTTTGCATGTGGACAAAAGACAATAAATTCTGGAATGAAACTCAATAAAATAATCCATTCTCCCTCCAGACACCAGGTATAAAGAGTGTAAAATTATGTATTTATTTCAGGTTTTATGAGACAGTCCCTTTTGTTTATAACATGTTCTATATCAACTAACCTATTGATATCCCTGTCACTCCTTATCATAAAACAAAGCTGATTTTAAACTCAGATGGCTGCTAACAACTGGTTCTGTTGCAAAATGACAATAATTCTTAATAAAGAGAACAGTCATGCTACAAAAGATATCGACCTTATGATCTTTTTCCGATTGTTTTGATGCATAAAGATCAAACGTGGATAAATCTGATGCAGTAATTAGGGTTACTCTGGCAACTTAGCTTCTCTTGGAAAAAAACCCACTCAGCCCCAGTTTACTGTAGATTGTACAAGATTAGTAACACAACCACAAAGTACAATACACCCACAAAGTCCTAGCAACATAAAGATAAATTTTAACTAACTTATGATCGAAAGATTAGTTGTGACTACAGAAAGCCCAACTCGCCAATGTCTTAAAACATGTTTAATATTTGGGAAGAAAAGCTGTGATTGCCCACTGTAAAACAATAGAAGAACAAAAATCAATGAGATTGCAGTCAGCACAATGGAGCAGGGGTATAGCATTGAAAAACAGCATCTGTAGTTTATATGAGTAAAGTAACTTTATAACTGAACAAATAGGCTCATAAAATGTGGAAAAATAACCATAACAAGGTTACTTCAGTTGGTTATTGAACAAAACAAATGATGTTTATTTGCAGCTAATCAGAAAGCAATTGCCAATGAAATACTTTTATACTGAGTTCACACTGTCCTTGTTTGATGTCTCAAATTTGATATTTACTAACAATTTCATTCTGGGAGAATTCTTCTTATTAAGAATTATGTTCTCTTTACTTCCGCCTAAAGGGCTAAGCTTTGGTTCCATTTGTTAGTTTGCAAGTTTGTCTGCTTGTATGTTTGCAAGTTTGTTTATTTACAGCATAACTCTGACACTGCTGAATGGATGGTTATGAAATTTCTAAGGAGTATCAGAACTGTTTCAAATTTGGGCATGATCAGGTCAATATCCTTGATTCTGAAGCACTTTTTTACCATTTCGCCACTGTCACAGGGCACAAGGTATGTGAACCTTGAACGATAGTTGAAGGACAGGGGCATTTCGCCCAATGCCTAAACCGCGGGTTATACTGCCTGTAGTGTGATGGAAACACCAAGGAAGATATGAGGCGTTCTTGGAGGTTCTTCCGCCACCGAGTAAAACGTCTGACTGCAGGATGTACCACCTGTAGTGTGAATGTGGGAGAAAAATTTACTTACAATTTATCTTCTTTAAACCTATCAGCATTTAAAGATGTCTACAGGGTTGTCTATCTCTTCACATCTATAGTTCTTCCAAAGGATTTTTTCTTGTTTCAGTCCTTCTTCAACCTTTTCATTCCAGGTGTTCACTGGTCCACCTCTTGATCTTTCTCCAGCTAATCTCTGGAAATTTCAGAATGTTGTCTCCCCAATAACAAGGGCAATGTAGTTTCATCTTTTTTCTTTAATTATGCTTCATAAAATATTTATGCCTGCTTTTTACCACCAGTATTTCTTTCTTTTCACCTGTTTGACTTTCTTTCAGGCAAGAATATATGAGACAGCCTCATAAGCATTTATTTTAGAATCTGCTTGACCTATATTGATCTTTTTTATCGGGTTTCATTATCCATAGCTGTATAACAAGAATCCTTGCTGTAACAATATAGTTTACTAATTTAATACAAACAGAGAGTTTTATATACATTTGTATTACCTTTCTCACAAGAGAGTTTAGAAGTTTAGACTGTAAGTTTCATCAATTATAGGGCTGTCTTGAATAAGAATGGCTTTAATGGGAGTTTTAGCAAGTAACAGTTTAAGGAGCAATGACTTATAATATTTCATTGAAACACTGGTGCAGTTGATAATTTTAATAGTATTTATTGTGTTATACTACAACAACTAGCTCTATACTTATTACACATAATGCTTGTAACCGACAATGAATTACAGATGTTGATATAAACAGATAAAGCTGGACTACACACATTTTACATAATACTAAGTTAACTAGGGATGTATGCAGGGTCACCACTACAAATTATTTTATCACATCTAAGGTGACCATAAGTAATTTTTTCTTACACTTCCCAGCTTGTCGGTTAATCAAACAGGCCTGTCTGTAACAAGTATCCGGCTTGTCCCAAATATGGACTTCCAGACTGTACGTGATGACTCACCGACTGTGCGGGAAGTGTTACAGTACAGTCGATAACTTTAGCCGGCCTGTCTGTAAGTGTTCCCGACAGGCCTGTAAAGTTTACAGAGGGATGAGAGAGAGAGGATTGAACAGGAGGAGAGGGACAGAGAGAGGATGTAGAGAGAGAGGGAAGAGAGCAAAGAAAGAGGAGAGAAGAGAGTGCGAACTGACGAGGATAACATAACATAACATGACATATTTATATATCGCAATTCTATTTAGGAAAAAACAATCATTGCGCTTATTCTCCACAATATGCTGTTTTGAAATAATGAGTTTTTAGTTTCTTTTTGAAGATGTCCAATGGAAGTTCAATGTTCCTGATATCATCTGGCAGTTCATTCCAATACTTTGGTGCCACAACACTGAAGGCACGGTCACCCATAGAGACGAGTTTTGATCTTTTTTCTTGTAACATGTATGATTTTCTTGCCAATCTTGTGGTGCGTTGATGTTGCTGGTAGTTAAGCATTGATGTCAAATATGATGGTGCCTGTCGATTCAAACTCTTATATACTAGAAGATTTATTTTAAATTTGATCCGAAACCTAACAGGCAACCAGTGGAGCTGATGCAGGTGAACTGATATAGAATCATGTTTCTTGACATTCAAAACTATCCTGGCAGCCCAATTTTGTACTTTCTGCAACTTACGGATAAGATATTGTGGGAGTTCAGCTAGGAGAGAGTTACAATAGTCTAATCTGGAAGATATGAGTGACTGTACTATTGTGTGTGCAGCAGACTTAGTTAGGTAAGGTCTTATTTGAATGATGGCCCTTAGGTGACCATAACAGGATCTGCATATGGCATTTACTTGTTCCTTAAGTGATAGGTCTTGGTCAATGATTACCCCAAGGTTTCTGACACTTGTGCTTGGCTTTATATCAATACCAACCACATTTAATGAGTCAATAATGACTTTGGAGCGCTGTCTTCCAGTGCCAGCAATTAAGAACTCTGTCTTTTCTTCATTTAGCTTGAGCCGATTATTAGACATCCAGTTGCTTATTTCAGATGTACACAAATGGAGTTGTTCTGCAGTTTGTTTTTGGTTTTCAAAATTACTTGGGTCAATTGATTTGTAAAGCTGTGTGTCATCAGCATACATGTGGAAAAGTATGTGAAACATTCTGATGATGATACCAAGAGGTAATGTATATTTGCAGTAGAGATCAGGCCCAAGACCTGATCCCTGAGGCACACAGCATTCTAGAACCTTTTCATGAGATTCACAGTCACCAACAACTACTGATTGAGTTCTTCCTGTTAAATAAGTTCTAAACCAGTCTAAAGCTTTGTCTTCAATTCGAAACATTTTCTCAAGTCGGTGCAGCAAAATACAATGATCAACAGTGTCAAATGCAGCTGATAAATCTAGAAAACCCATAAGTATCACTTTTTGATTATCTGCTTCCAATAGAAGGTCGTTCATGATTTTGATCAGAGCAGTCTCAGTGCTGTGGTGGCATCTGTATGCTGATTGTAGATTTTCGCAGAGATTATGACTGTTTGTGTGGTCCAGTAATTGGATTGAGACTGCTTTTTCAATCATCTTGGACAGAAAAGGCAAGTTAGATACTGGCCTAAAATTTTTGAAAGTAGGATCCACATCTGTCTTTTTTGGCAGAGGGGTAACAACTGCATGTTTGAACCCCTCTGGCATTTCACCTTGTATGAGTGACATGTTTATTACTTTGCTAATACTGGGTAACAGTAATTCAATACAGTCCTTCAGCAATGATGTTGGGATTGGGTCAAGGCTACATGATTTTGGTGCAGCTGATAAGATTAATTTTATAATATCTTCATTTCTAAGAGGTTGGAAAGAAGTCAGTGGTGTTACATCAACAGTTTTGTCATACTCATTGAATTTACTGGTTGATGGAAATTTAGCTCTGATCTTCGTGATCTTTTCTTCAAAATAGTCACTGAATTAATTTGCCAACTGAGTCTTTGATGAGTGTTCAGGGTAGATAGTTGGACCATTGTCCTGCTTCAGCTTTTTAATAATTTGAAACAGTTGTTTCTGATTTGATTTATTTTTTTCAATAATTTCACTATAGTATGCCACTTTTGAACTGTGAAGCACCTTTGAATATGTTTTTCTCAATTCCACCATTACTCTATTACTTTCATCTGTGTAGTCTTTTCTCCATTTCCTTTCTGCTTGTCGGAATTTTTGCTTAGCTGTAAGAATGTTTTCATTGTACCAAGGATTAATGTTCCTATTGCCAGTCTTTTTCACTCTTAATAGAGCATGCTTATCTAGAAGCTGAGATAGGCAGCTGTTGTATTGATTCACCAACTCATTGAGCTCAGTTTTTGGTTTTGTGACAATATCTGAGTTACGAAGGTCCTGCTTGAATCTGGTTAGATCAATCTTATTCAAAGGTCTGTAAGATTTTGGCGACTCTTTATGCTTGTGATTTGAAGAGTTGAGTTGGAATACAACTGATGCATGGTCAGACAGGTAAGTTGAGATCTTAGGTGTATCATATATCAAAGACTCGGAATTTCTTGTTATTATCAAATCAAGCACATGATTTGCATGTTTGGATGTGGCATCACTGACATGCTGCTTCAAGCCAAATTCATCAAGAAGGTCTATCATGTTTTTAACAGAATAACTATCAATGTTTTCCATGTGAAAGTTAAAATCACCCATAATCAAAAGTTTTTCTTTCTGTAGTACCATTTTACTGAGTAATTCTGAGAATTCTTGAAAGAACTGGCCTGTTGTGATATTTTCTGTATTTGGTGGCCGGTATACAACGCAAACTCTTAACTTGGTGTTGCTATTTGACAAAACACAAGAGATGTACTCAAAAGAGGAAAAGGTTTCTGCTGAATCTAATTTGAGGCCCCATTCTTGTTTGCACAGTAAGGCTACCCCCCCACCAGACATACCTTTCCTGTCAATACATTTCAATATGTATCCAGTGGGTGTTAATTGTTTTTTGACAGCATGGTCCTTTTCCATAAGCCATGTCTCTACAATCCCTATAATACCAAAGTTTTTATCTGACAAGTGATCATTTATGTGTAAAAGTTTATTTCTGACCGACTGGGCATTGAAATAACACACAGAGGTCTTTGATTTAGATGATCTGTAACCACCTCTCACTCCCCTTCTTGTCTGGGTCACTGAGTTTAAAGTCAAGTTCTTAATGAGTGAAACATCAGCTTGTGGCAGTCTCAGGCCAACACATTGATTTCTGATTGCCATTAACTCCCGCCTGGTATAGGCCAGTCTTTGGCAAGTTGTGGTATCCATACTACACCATAAGGGTTAACCACAAAAATCACAGAGCATCTAAATATATCCATTATTCACCATTTAAATGATTATCCAATGTTGCTGTATCAGGTGTTACATGTTATAAGCACATTTCCCTTTGATAAAAAGTTTATCCAAAAAAGAAACAAATATTTGTAGTATAACTACTTGCATTATATGTATTTTACTCAGCAAACTATTTTTTTCATTCTCTGTATATTGTTCTTTCATGATTTCAATTTTGCAGAATTTATGATATCCATTAATCCATGAAAAACAGCATATTGTGAGAATTTTTATGACATGCTGCCACATGGGCGCTATCAGGAAACTAACTATTAACTTGATACTGATGTAGAATCAACTCAATCCAGACAGAAGAGTGATTCAGACGAAGAAGCCATTGTGGAGTTCATTAAACAGCACAAGGAACTGTGTGACAAGACCAACGACAGTTTCAAAGACAAGCAGAAGAAAGAAAGGCTTTGGGAGCAGCTAGCAGCTACCAGAAACTTGTCTGTCAAGACTGTGAAGAAGTGGTTCGATACTCAATGTACCAGATATGGCAAGCTCACTCAGACGAAGTCAGGTCAAGC
Source organism: Sabellastarte sp. h YS-2021 (assembly GCA_964017235.1). Classification (NCBI taxonomy): domain Eukaryota; kingdom Metazoa; phylum Annelida; class Polychaeta; order Sabellida; family Sabellidae; genus Sabellastarte; species Sabellastarte sp. h YS-2021. The sequence continues at coordinate 175,179,766 of OZ024929.1, read as the reverse complement.
AGCTGAGAAGAGCACAGAACAACAGTCCTGGCTGAAGGACAGTTTCAGTTTTCTATGAGGTCACATCAGAAGGAAGGGAGTTTCCAAGTCTTCTGCATTCAAGTTACCCCAGAGGCCTTCTGCAGCCGCAGCCTCAGCTTCAGTTCCAGATACATCCAAGGACACAGAATCTGAGATGGAAATCAGCATTGCATCAGATGTTACTCATCAGTCTTCGAGCACCAGTCCCAAGCGATGACTGCCTCCAGTCACGACTGCCACTACGTCTGCAGATCCAGTTTTAGATCAGTTTCAGCAGATTAGGTTGATGATTTCCACATTTGTGGGTGCACGTCAGGACCCCACTCCAAGTCCTAGACAGTCGTTCTGCAACTATCTTTACTCCAAGATTGAAAACCTGGAAGAAAGGGACTTTTTAACCTTCAGGAATGAGACAGTGAAGCTTCTCGGGGAAATACAGTACAAGGCCGAAGAACGCAAGAGGCAGGTCACCAAAGTCAAGAGGTCACCACATATCAACTACCAGAAGCATCACAGGCCACAGCAGGACATGAATACATACTCACCATACCGGAAACTCAAGCAGTCTCCATTCCAGTTGTGCAAACTGGGATAGCAAGGATAGCCAAACAAGCCTTTCTAAATGAAGAAAAGACAGAGTTCTTAATTGCTGGCACTGGAAGACAGCGCTCCAAAGTCATTATTGACTCATTAAATGTGGTTGGTATTGATATAAAGCCAAGCACAAGTGTCAGAAACCTTGGGGTAATCATTGACCAAGACCTATCACTTAAGGAACAAGTAAATGCCATATGCAGATCCTGTTATGGTCACCTAAGGGCCATCATTCAAATAAGACCTTACCTAACTAAGTCTGCTGCACACACAATAGTACAGTCACTCATATCTTCCAGATTAGACTATTGTAACTCTCTCCTAGCTGAACTCCCACAATATCTTATCCGTAAGTTGCAGAAAGTACAAAATTGGGCTGCCAGGATAGTTTTGAATGTCAAGAAACATGATTCTATATCGGTTCACCTGCATCAGCTCCACTGGTTGCCTGTTAGGTTTCGGATCAAATTTAAAATAAATCTTCTAGTATATAAGAGTTTGAATCGACAGGCACCATCATATTTGACATCAATGCTTAACTACCAGCAACATCAACGCACCACAAGATTGGCAAGAAAATCATACATGCTACAAGAAAAAAGATCAAAACTCGTCTCTATGGGTGACCGTGCCTTCAGTGTTGTGGCACCAAAGTATTGGAATGAACTGCCAGATGATATCAGGAACATTGAACTTCCATTGGACATCTTCAAAAAGAAACTAAAAACTCATTATTTCAAAACAGCATATTGTGGAGAATAAGCGCAATGATTGTTTTTTCCTAAATAGAATTGCGATATATAAATATGTCATGTTATGTTATGTTATCCGTGTCAGTTCGCACTCTCTTCTCTCCTCTTTCTTTGCTCTCTTCCCTCTTTCTCTACATCCTCTCTCTGTCCCTCTCCTCCTGTTCAATCCTCTCTCTCTCATCCCTCTGTAAACTTTACAGGCCTGTCGGGAACACTTACAGACAGGCCGGCTAAAGTTATCGACTGTACTGTAACACTTCCCGCACAGTCGGTGAGTCATCACGTACAGTCTGGAAGTCCATATTTGGGACAAGCCGGATACTTGTTACAGACAGGCCTGTTTGATTAACCGACAAGCTGGGAAGTGTAAGAAAAAATTACTTATGGTCACCTTAGATGTGATAAAATAATTTGTAGTGGTGACCCTGCATACATCCCTAGTTAACTTAGTATTATGTAAAATGTGTGTAGTCCAGCTTTATCTGTTTATATCAACATCTGTAATTCATTGTCGGTTACAAGCATTATGTGTAATAAGTATAGAGCTAGTTGTTGTAGTATAACACAATAAATACTATTAAAATTATCAACTGCACCAGTGTTTCAATGAAATATTATAAGTCATTGCTCCTTAAACTGTTACTTGCTAAAACTCCCATTAAAGCCATTCTTATTCAAGACAGCCCTATAATTGATGAAACTTACAGTCTAAACTTCTAAACTCTCTTGTGAGAAAGGTAATACAAATGTATATAAAACTCTCTGTTTGTATTAAATTAGTAAACTATATTGTTACAGCAAGGATTCTTGTTATACAGCTATGGATAATGAAACCCGATAAAAAAGATCAATATAGGTCAAGCAGATTCTAAAATAAATGCTTATGAGGCTGTCTCATATATTCTTGCCTGAAAGAAAGTCAAACAGGTGAAAAGAAAGAAATACTGGTGGTAAAAAGCAGGCATAAATATTTTATGAAGCATAATTAAAGAAAAAAGATGAAACTACATTGCCCTTGTTATTGGGGAGACAACATTCTGAAATTTCCAGAGATTAGCTGGAGAAAGATCAAGAGGTGGACCAGTGAACACCTGGAATGAAAAGGTTGAAGAAGGACTGAAACAAGAAAAAATCCTTTGGAAGAACTATAGATGTGAAGAGATAGACAACCCTGTAGACATCTTTAAATGCTGATAGGTTTAAAGAAGATAAATTGTAAGTAAATTTTTCTCCCACATTCACACTACAGGTGGTACATCCTGCAGTCAGACGTTTTACTCGGTGGCGGAAGAACCTCCAAGAACGCCTCATATCTTCCTTGGTGTTTCCATCACACTACAGGCAGTATAACCCGCGGTTTAGGCATTGGGCGAAATGCCCCTGTCCTTCAACTATCGTTCAAGGTTCACATACCTTGTGCCCTGTGACAGTGGCGAAACGGTAAAAAAGTGCTTCAGAATCAAGGATATTGACCTGATCATGCCCAAATTTGAAACAGTTCTGATACTCCTTAGAAATTTCATAACCATCCATTCAGCAGTGTCAGAGTTATGCTGTAAATAAACAAACTTGCAAACATACAAGCAGACAAACTTGCAAACTAACAAATGGAACCAAAGCTTAGCCCTTTAGGCGGAAGTAAAGAGAACATAATTCTTAATAAGAAGAATTCTCCCAGAATGAAATCGTTAGTAAATATCAAATTTGAGACATCAAACAAGGACAGTGTGAACTCAGTATAAAAGTATTTCATTGGCAATTGCTTTCTGATTAGCTGCAAATAAACATCATTTGTTTTGTTCAATAACCAACTGAAGTAACCTTGTTATGGTTATTTTTCCACATTTTATGAGCCTATTTGTTCAGTTATAAAGTTACTTTACTCATATAAACTACAGATGCTGTTTTTCAATGCTATACCCCTGCTCCATTGTGCTGACTGCAATCTCATTGATTTTTGTTCTTCTATTGTTTTACAGTGGGCAATCACAGCTTTTCTTCCCAAATATTAAACATGTTTTAAGACATTGGCGAGTTGGGCTTTCTGTAGTCACAACTAATCTTTCGATCATAAGTTAGTTAAAATTTATCTTTATGTTGCTAGGACTTTGTGGGTGTATTGTACTTTGTGGTTGTGTTACTAATCTTGTACAATCTACAGTAAACTGGGGCTGAGTGGGTTTTTTTCCAAGAGAAGCTAAGTTGCCAGAGTAACCCTAATTACTGCATCAGATTTATCCACGTTTGATCTTTATGCATCAAAACAATCGGAAAAAGATCATAAGGTCGATATCTTTTTTAGCATGACTGTTCTCTTTATTAAGAATTATTGTCATTTTGCAACAGAACCAGTTGTTAGCAGCCATCTGAGTTTAAAATCAGCTTTGTTTTATGATAAGGAGTGACAGGGATATCAATAGGTTAGTTGATATAGAACATGTTATAAACAAAAGGGACTGTCTCATAAAACCTGAAATAAATACATAATTTTACACTCTTTATACCTGGTGTCTGGAGGGAGAATGGATTATTTTATTGAGTTTCATTCCAGAATTTATTGTCTTTTGTCCACATGCAAAAGTATTGTTTTCACTTTGCCATAAAATATTGTCTGCGTCTTTGTTGGCATAATATCTCACGACATCATAATAAGCTCAAATATCTAACCTTTTCCATTAAAATTGCTAAAAAATGTTAACATCAATAATCCATATCTGTTAATATTTTATATTGCTAGTTGGGCCATGGTGGCACAGTGGTAACACACTTGCCTCACAGGTCTGAGGTCGGCAGTTCAAACTTTGGACCATATGTGGGAAAGTTGGTAGTTGCTTACCAACGATCGGCATTTTACAGTGCAGAGCCTTGACCAACTGTATGTACTGGTTTCCTCCGCCCACACAAACTATCCTCCCTGATATGACCTGTACAGTGTTGAAAGCAACATAAAACCCCAAATAAATAAAATAAATCAATACAACATTATTGTTTATTTCAGAACATTCAAATATATAAACTAGGAAAGTTCAAAGTCCACAATATCATCAGATGTTGACTGTCCAACTATAAACTCCGACACATAATTACATCAACAATCTCCCATAAATCAGTAAATATTAAACAAATAAATAAATAATTAAATTGCTAGTTGTCACCTTTAAATTAACTACATAAAAGCTTCCATTAGGTTGTACTCAGTGCAAGCACGTGCTTATTAAGTGAATATTATAAACAATATAGCACCCCCATCAGAGAGGTTATATTTCTAGCAGCATGAATTTGCTTGTTTCTTATCTGTCTGTCTGTTTGCAAAATAACTCTAAAAGTTATGAACTGATTTTGATGAAATTTTTAGGAAATGGCAACAATTGCACAAGGGACAGATGGTGGAATTTATGTCCTGTTGTAAAGCTCCATTCGCTTTTATATCAAGTGTGACAGGAGCTTAAATTCTCTTGTCCATGATATGACTACTTATTGGTTTCTGTCCATTACTTTCTTGTCACACAAAAAACTGTCAGTTTCACATACTCTATGGGAATAACTTGACATCTAAGGGTAATTGGTTTGCTTAAGTCAACCCACATAATCTTTCTAACTCTGTGAGTTTCTGTTTCTCTGAGTTTGTTTGTTAAAACTGAAATGTCCATTCAGTGGGAAACTTTCAAAACAATATAGTTTTAATTAATAAAATGGAGAAAAAAAATATACATATTCTGTGGTTAACCAAATTTTGTATGTCAAATGCATAAAATAATATTAACCCCTTTTACACTTTTCACATACGGTGTAAAAATGTACCTGTATCTAAAAATCAGGGGCTAGTTTCACAAAAGGACTTAGCACAGACTTAAACTTCACATGATAAAAGTTCACATTTTAGTCTTAAACTCAAGCTTTTAAAGTTCACATTTTAGTCTTGAACTCAAGCTTAGTCTATGGTCATAGTCAAAGCAGTAAAGTCTAGTTTTTTGCTAAGTCTTGTGTTTACAGTTTAGGCCACTTGGGAGGGGGGGGCTTTCCTTTGTAAATAATGACTTAAACATGGCTGAAGTAAATTCTGCTCAACTTCAATATTCAAAATACCTGATAATAAAGAAAAAAACATATAGAAAGCCCCCATAAGTGAATGTGTGGGCGTTTTTATGCAGTTAAAAGGTTATCCATGGCAAAACAGCATTTTTTCCAAAGAAAATATATCTTTATTTAAATAAAGTTTATTTGGACACAGTTAAACAAATCTAAATCTTTGAATCTGCTCAATTTCAAGTACTGTATGAAGAATATTTACGATGAGCAAGAATATATAGCAAAATTAAATGATAGTCTTGAAAGGTTCAATGTGTCATGGTCGGTTTTTAAAGATTTAACAATGTTAGCCTAATTATAAAGTTAATCTTGCCAAAAAGTATCTAGCTACTTGTATTATTACACATTACTATGCTATTGTTTTTGTTAATGTCATAAGACTATTATCTTTGTACTAGTATGCAAGTTTGTATATATATTTTTATCTTATTCTGCAAATAAAAAAAAAGTAAAATAAAAAAAGAAAATATGTCAACAGTATGAAATAAATGGTCCCAAAACATTAGAAATCACTCTGATAATTTGATAAGCTTGGACTTAGAAAAGTCATCCTTTGTAAAAGTCCCAGACTTAGCTAAGACAAAACTCTCATATTTAAGTCCTTGGCTTTGCCTAAGTCTGACCTAAGTCTAAGACCTTTTGTGAAACAAGCTCCTGGGACACTTTGCTACAGTGGGGATCCAATTGGCTGTGCAGGTAATCTACTAACACTTCTATTATTGATTGTTTGGATATGATTTAAAGCTGGACCACCTGAAGTGAGAACGTTGGTAAATGCTTGTTGGTGTCCGGTCGTTTTCAGTGCAAAAACTTGACCATCTCAAAAACACTATTTTATGTCTGTTCCTCAACTATAAACCATGTTAAAAGAAATGTCAATCAATCAATCAGCCAATTTTCTAATTAAAAACATGCTATAAATGTGAAGAACTGATGTCAAATTATTTTCTCCAATTATACATTATAAATAAATTTGAAATTTCTTTTGTTTAATTAGATCTGCCATCTTAACTATGCATCACTGTTCCAAGTCAGATATAAGCCCAGGTAGGGCTTGGTAAAAATTGAAATCAGTGTCCCAACTTTGCAACATTTGCATACACATTTTTCTAAAAATATAGGACCTTGTTGATACATCCCTGTCAATACAAGATTTCCAGATGATAACCTATTTTATTATATTTTACAACTGTTGAAAATTCTTTATTATGTACTTGGGGCCATGGTGGCAGAGTGGTAACACTCTGAGGCTGGGGTTCGGTTCATGGCTCTACCTCAAGTGGGAAAGCTGGTAGTTGCTTGCCATTGCTAGGCAGTTTACAGTACAGAACCGTGACCAACTGTATGTTCTGGTTTGCTCTGCCCTTCCAACTACCCGTCATGATATGACCTGTACAGTGTTGAAAGCGGCATAAAACTCCAAATAAATAAATAAATTTATTTTGTACTTAATGAACTCTAAAACACCGTAACCGCCTTATTTCTGGTCCAAAGTTACAATGACAAACTTCTAATTCTGGTGTAATCACTTGATTTATTCAATTTGGATTTTAGTGTTGGAATCCCCAGACAATAATATCTGTCGTTTCTTGAATAAAGGATTAAATAATTGTTTAATATGTTCATTATCCACTAAAACAGTATTTAACTAAATTAGGCCAGTACATATAAATATCTTTACATTCTCACCCCCACCCCGCTACAACCAAAAAGAGACGTGATATAACCTATAAAAAATCGACTAGGTTTACATTATCACAGGGGGGCGGGGTTCGATTGGGAGGCAAATTCATATTAGTGGAACAGTGGTATAAGGCTGTGTGTGTTTAATTGGTCCTGCCTTAATTGGTCCCGCTGGTATTTGCTTAATCATGCCCATGAGTGAAGAAACTCAACGGCATTGCATGATATGACCCATAGAAGACAAAAAAGACTTACTACTAACTTCCCTAAATTGATATGACTTGGGGACAGGAGACAGGTGGCGGTGTTATAACCTTGTCTATTTGTGTGTTTGTTCATCTGCATAAAAACTGTAACATCAGATTAGAGTCATATTTTTACAGGGGTGTACCTACCTGTGGCCCTATCTTCCTCAAAGATCATCAAGACCTATTGTGACTGCCAAAGGTTTAGGGATTTTCTCCAATATATTTTTGTGGATCCATAGACAGGAAGGTTTGCATTCTCTCAAGCACTACTTCATTATGATAGTTTTGTGTGCAATGAGGTGGATTTCTTTTGATTTAAATATGGATTTTCAAAATCTTCACTCAGAAATTCCTGAATATATTTAATTTATTAGGCCATCCCTTCTGCTCCAATTTCCTCCAATTGTATGATACATTCTCTGAAATACACGAGAGTTGCCGATGACAAGTAATGATTTCTATGTTTTGTTTCTTTAATATTGAGACTTGTACTAAATTATGACGCCAACCAGTACAGAATCCAATTTATTGTTTGTTTCAATTTTGTGCCAAATTTAGTTGTCGGCCAAATAATTAACTGAAGCAATAGTTAAATTTTTTTTTTTATAAATCTCACGCCCTCACTTAAACACTTCTGTGTTAAATGACATTAATATCCTCCTGGACTTTTAGATTTGCCCAGACAACCATACACTCACACAAACACACAGCCATTCACGTGGAAGCCTGCTTCTATGCTGCAAGCTTTCCTGGTATTCAATAGTTGAGCCCCTTTAATGTATATTGTGCAGGAGAAATTCTGTGATTTCTCAGCCAACTGCATTGATGTGGAATAAATCGTAGCATTTTGTGCTAACTGGATAGTAAATTATTGTATTTGTAAAAATACAATTTGGATATTGCAATAAGATTTAAAATCTATGTTTAAAACAGTGTCAAATAAGCAAACTCTAGTTAAAAAGGAGGATTTTGCACATTTTTAAAAGGTGAGAAAGAATAGTTAGATAATAACTGATTTCTGTTTTATATATGACTTTTACATATTTATTAACTACAATCAAATATTATCTGGTTTTTCTCACTAAATACCTTCACCAAGTTGTGGTATGTTTTTGCGTGCATTCTCTTGTTTGTTTGTGTCTGAGATTTCTCCACAACTAATAAATGCTTCTTTAATTATCAAATGTGTATGCTGGTAATCTTTGTATTGTGTATTTATACACAATATCTCCATATATTATAGGACTCAAAGTGCTATCTAACCTATCCGACTGCACAGGTACAGCCCCAACTCACAAGTAACTGACATTCCCCTAACTGGAAGACAGAGGGTCAAGGATGACCATTTATCAACGTCCTTGAGGTTCTTTAGCCTGCCACTGGGGATAGGACCCAATGACAGAGGACTGCCATTTTAAGTCCGCAGAGGACCGCCATCCACGCCATTATGTATCTGCCTGTACCTGGGTTTGAACCCATGTCCTCTGAGTTCCTAGACAAGTGTGTTACCTGCTAGGCCACAGTGGCAGAGTGTCACAAAAGGATGCAACAATTTTAGGAATGAGGTGGATCATAATCCTAATCATACAAAAATCTTGAATGTACAAAACTCCCATTTTCACTGAATCTTCACTGCTTTTGCCTTTATGTCCACACATTACTCCAAAAGTAATAATCAGATCTTTAGGAAATGCATTTAGGTTGGCAGGACCTCACTAAAGGATGAAGCCATTTGATTTTGGGAAAGATCCAGTTTATTTACTTATTTGGGGTTTTACATCGCTTTCAACACTGTACAGGTCATATCACAATGGGTAGTTGGAAGGGCAGAGGAAACCAGTACATACAGTTTGTCAAGGTTCTGTACTGTAAACTGCCGACCAATGGCGAGCAACTACAAGCTTTCCCACTTGAGGCCATGCCGGGGATCGAACCCCGACCTCAGAGGTGGGAGGCGAGAGAGTATTACCACTCTGCCACCGTGGCCCCCAAGATCCGGTTTATATCTGGATACAAAAAAGCATGAACTTTCAACAAGTCCCTTTTTAAATGTATTGTTATGGTGAAGGTGTCTTTTTATTAGGGTTAGAATTTTAAAAAAGCCTGAATTTTGGAGGAATTATAATATGAGGATGCTTGACTTTCTTGGAGGAGGTCAGCCCTCTACAAGTGTTTTCTACTAAAAGTACTTATAGTTGATTGACTTATGTTACATCTCAATTGACCATATTTGTATCACAGTTAATATGTCCTCTAGAACCAAGGTACTTTTTCAAGGCTTTGGCCTGTTTTTGTGGCATAAAAAACCATGCACAAATTGTGGAGAAATCAAATTAATGATCGGGGGATTCCTAGGACCAATCTTCCCATTGGAAGCTTTATTTGGTACACTGTTAGAGAGGTGTGTAAAATATTAATTGCAACACCAGCAAGCTAAGTCATAGAAATATAATGATATAAAGTCAAATGCAACTTTTGACCAAAAACAGACTGAAATGCCCTGTCGCAAAGGTTGCCAAACATGTTTAAACATGGCCCTAGCAACACAATTGTTCTAATTATGTATCAAACCTTTACCACTAAAAATGCAAGTTGTACGACCAGTAACATATTGGATGGGACTACATTTCGGCATAAACAAGATGCTAAATCTCGACAGTGGAAAAGGGGTATTAGGTTTGTGCCAAGTTCAGAGATTGTAACAACCATGTTTTTACATACTAAGAATGATTGTTTTCTATAACAAGAAAAAAATTTTAATCACAAAATATGTGATGCATTCATATTTACAGCAGATTGTTTGGGGGTGCTTAATATTGTGTGTTGTGTCTGTTCTCTCAAACATATTTCCCTCATGCCCGGGAAACAAGGCCACAGCTCTGCAGGCAATAAGTACTAGTTTCTGAATTATTATCTGTCACGCCAACTAATCATTAAGGAAGCCACAAAGTGTATTATTGCATGACTAAATTGGATTCTCCTTCTGCTTCTTGTCGGGAGTTATAATACCCAATTCACACGTCCCCGATAAATGAGACATGATTAAAAGCATCTGATTTCTTCCACTTAAGAGCCACTAATTGTTGAGGAGCTTAAAATTGAGTAAAACCTAAATAAAAATGCAGAGTTGTGATAGTTTTGTTTACTGCTTTTATTTATTTATTTACCTATTTATTTACCCATTTATTTATTTACCCATTTATTTATTTATTTGTGTTTTACATCACGCCTATAACCTTTGTATAGGGGCCACGGTTGCGGAGTGGTAACACTCTTGCCTCTCATCTCTCACTCAAGGTTAATTTATCCAGTGATAGCAAAGGTGATTTGTTAAATCCACTGTAAAATGTACATTCATTGTATACAAGATAAGTGTAACTGACAGAGAGCTGTCAACAGGGAAGGATGATTCATTTAAAAACAAGACTGACATTTATTTCAGTCTACATGTACAAGCTGAAAAGCCTTCAGAAACAAGAGTAGTTATTGTCATTGTGTATTTATACCGGGTGTATGTAGTTCATCTTCATATATTACAGGACTGAAAGTGCTATTAACCCATCCAACTGCACAACTACAGCCCAAGCTCTCAAGTAACATACATTTGACTACCTGAAAGACAGATCCTTAAGGATAACCATTTATCATTGGGGATAGGGCCAAATGACAGAGGACCCCAATTTTAAGCTGTCATCCGAGCAACTATGTATCTGCCTGTACCTGTGGCTGGATTCACGAAAGGTCTCAAGTCTCAAATCTGAGATTTTGGTCTCAGATGAGGTTCCTTTCGTGAATCTCAACTTAAGCAGAATCTCAGCTGAGACAAAAATATCTGATTGAGCAAAATCTCAACTTAGATTTGGCTAAGACTTGGGATCTTTCGTGAATCTGGCCCCTGGGTTTAAACACTCATCCTCTGTGTTCCTAGGCCTGTTTGTTACCCAGTGGGTCACCTCCAGAAGCATGAGCCTTGCTAAAGCTGGATCTTTTTTAAAAAAAAAGAAGAATAAGTGATCTCTAGAAGCACTAGCCTTGGAGAGAGCTCACCCTTAAAACTGTGTCTAGTGTAAGTTACAATATAAGGCATATGGCCACTCTGGCTTGGAATGCAGTAATAATTGTGAATAAATCATAATCCAATGTCTCAATATTCATTCAAATGTTTAGGACACCAAAATATTTAGTTCACCCAGTACATATATGCATCCATGTGTGTGTCTTACCATAATTTCCTAATTTGTTGTCCAACTTTAAAATTTGGTTTCCTAATTATTTTCAGACCTAAATTTTAATACCAAGAATCGTTCGATCCCTATAAATATATGGATGCTATTATGCTAAGGTGAGCTTGCAGTTGCAGTGAAAATTGAGCATTGCTCGAAAAATTTATGCAAGCTGCAAGCCGCACCCATATGCCATATCCGTAAACCACTCACTTCCAAAACAAGGCCGAAAGGGGTTTTGACCTACTAGAGTGAGCTGTAAAGCCATCAGGGACATTTTTTTATTTATAAACACATATTAAAATACACAATACAAAACATTTACAATAGAACACAAGACAGTGCATAATAGTGCACACAAAACATTAGACAGCAGGTTTTCTCAATTGCATAGAATTTCATCGTTATATTATGTCAGATTGTTGCATAATATAACATAAACTAGCTTGCAGAAATCTGGTTAAAATTACCCCAGGACTTTTACTGTGTTTCAATTCTAATTTGGCAACATACTCCTACTCTAAATATACCTTTTTCAAGAAATTGCAAAAATTCACACCTTTTAGAATTGCATTATGCCCCTGTTCCAACAAAGGACTAAGCCCCGACCCTGTCCCCGACCCTTAATCGTGGACAGTCTGTGACAAAAAAGGTAAAATGGGCGGGAGTACTGAAAGTCTGGGATTAAGTTCAGATTGGCCTGAGGAGGCCCCAGGCGGCCCCAGACAGTAACAGACTGGTCTGGGACTAAGAACCGATTAAACCATTTTTCTAGTCGTAGACAAACTGACTGGGTCCCCTACTAAGCCCCGACTAACCCACGATTAAGTCTTGACCCTCCAAGGTGTCCTGAGGCGTCCCCAGGCTTCCCCAGACTGAGATGGCCGATTATTGTTTTGCAATGGGACTAAGGGTCGCAGGAGGCCTGGGACTAAGGCACTAAGGGTCTGGAACTAAGGGTCGCAGGCGGCCTGGGACAACATAGGACTGTGTAAATTTGGTCTGAGGAGGTCTGAGGAAGCCTGGGACTGGACATTTTGTTTATGGCGGGAAAAAATAATCGGTTGGGAGAAATATCAAACATGTTTGATTTTTCATACGGCCTCAACCGACCACAACCGACCCTTACAGGACGCCTGGGACTAAGCAAATTTTTGCAACCGACCCCCCAAAACCCTTAATCGGGAGCCTTAGCCTACACTGCTTAGCTGATAGATAAATAGTATTAGCCATCAGAGACATGGGTAGTGCACTGAAGCGGTCACCCATCCAAGTACTAAAGTAGTCCATTGCTGCTTAACTTCAGTGCAGAGACAGGTACTCATCAAGCTATGCCACAATTCATGAAAGTCCGGAGACGATATAAAAAGTGATATCTAGGAAAACTCGAGCTTAAAAATAAAATCAACTATCAGAATCCCAACAGCAGAGTGCACTAAAAGACTGAAATACTATACTGTTTCTATATGAATCTGTAAAAAGTTTTCATTTCATTTCTATACTAGTGGTTTTGTGGTTTTGGTTGTTAAAACTTCTGCAGTGATGAGGATAATGTTAGAACTATGTTGAATGCTGAGGTTCCAGCCATCAGGAGAAATGTGAAAGCCCCTTAAGTGAAATAGGAAAACTTTTGAATAAGATGTACACAAATATACATATTTATCACAAATGAAGATTGACAATGTTATATGAATATGTTAATATTCATCTTCATAAGGGATATATATTTTTGGACCATTTTGTGAGGATTATAAATAGAATGAACTTATATTCAATGAAAGAATACATAAAAGGCTATACCATATATTGGGGAACCAATGAATGTAAATTCTTCAATTTATAATGCTATTTTCCTCTGTCCTTTTTTTATTGCTTTGTATGCAATAACAACGAACAGAAGCTAAAATACCTTTGTAGTCATATATTTGTAGTTTACATAATTAAAGAAATATAACAAAACAATTGGCACTTATTGATGAATTTGTTATGTTAATTATATTTAGTTGGTGCAACATATAAAATATTACCCAGACTGTATGTCCCAGTATTTAAGTCAAATACAGTGAGTTGTGGATAACAGATTAAAAGCCTGTTATCATTACAGTGTGACTGCTTGATGTCAAAGTTTTATTAACACCACCTTAATCTCCAGCTCTATTATACTACAACAACCAAATTTGAAAGAAATAAGAACATTTAAATGCACATTCACTCAGTTTACTTCCTTATTTGGTGTATAATGTTAAAATAATAACAACTAGAAAGCACTCACAGAGTGCAAACCAACGCCATGTAGGGATTTTCAAAAAAATTAGGATTTTTGGGGTATTCAGGGTGCTACTACTACTACGACTACTATTGCTACTACTACTACCATTACAACTACTGCTACCACTAGCACTACTGCCATACTACCACTACTACCACTGCCACTACTATTACCACTACCACTACTACTACTACCATTACAACTACTGCTACCACTAGCACTACTACCACTACCACTACTACCACTGCCACTACTACTACCACTACCACTACCACTACTACTACGACTACCATTACCACTACTAATACTACTATTACTACTACCACTACCACCACTACCACTACCACTACTACCACTGCCACTACCACTACCACTACTACTACTACCATTACAACTACTGCTACCACTAGCACTACCACCACTACCACTACTACCACTGCCACTACTACTACTACTACCACTACCACTACTACTACCACTACCACTACTACTACTACTACCACTACCACTACCACTACCACTACTACTACCACTACCATTACCACTACTACTATTACTACTACCACTACCACCACTACCACTACCACTACTACCACTACCACTACTACTACTACCACTACAACTACTGCTACCACTAGCACTACCACCACTACCACTACTACCACTGACGCTACTACTACTACTACCACTACCACTACTACTACCACTACTACTACTACTACCACTGCCACTACTACTACCACTGCCACTACTACTACTACTACCACTACCACTACCACTACTACTACTATTACTACTACCACTACCACCACTACCACTAACACTACAACTACCACTACTACCACTGCCACTGCCACTACCACTATCACTGCCACTACCCCTACTACCACTACCACTACTACCACTGTCACTACCACTACTACTACTACTACTACCATTACTACTGCCACTACTACTACCACTACCACTACTGCCACTACTACTACTACTAACTACTACCACTACTACTACTGCTGCTACTGCTGAGGCTGCTACTACTACTGTGGCTGCTACTACTACTACTACTACTTCTATATTCATTTTAGCAACTGGCAGGAGAAAAGACTATTGAGGGTTATCTGGTAGTATTAATAGGTAGGTCCTCAACTCTTGTCTAAAAAAGTGACACTAAACTGGGTTCTGATATATTTAGGAAATTTGTTCCATTGTGTAGTGGGGCCACGGTGGCAGAGTGGTAACACTCTCGCCTCCCACTTCTGAGGCCGGGGTTCGATCCCCGTCATGGCCTTAAGTGGGAAAGCTGGTAGTTGCTTGCCGTTGGTCGGCAGTTTACAGTACAGAACCCTAGCGAACTGTATGTACTGGTTTCCTCTGCCCTTCCAACTACCCGCCGTGATATGACCTGTACGGTGTTGAAAGCGACGTAAAACCCCAAATAAATAAATAAATATCCATTGTGTAGGAGCAACTATCGCAAAACAGTGTATTTCCATGCGTTTATTGGGCCTGGTTAAGGGAACAAAAAGATTGGTTTGATGACATGAAAATATATGAAGGGTGATTGAATTTCAGATGATCTTGTGACAGTTATTCATCTGGAGAGGTGTGAAGACCCCATAAGACAAAGAGAAAAAGGTTTTTTTTGTTGTTTTGGAAAGCCTCATTGTTTTGTGGATTCATTTTCTTTTCATTGCAAATCAAAGTACTTGGTATAGTAATTTGTCACGACTTGAAGGCAATATCCATGTGGTGTGGATCTAATTATTTAAAAAAAATGGATGTCCATATTTCCAGGGGTTTGAAATTAACACACTTATCTACTATTGTGGCCTAGATGGTAACACACTCTCTTATGAACACAGAGGACTTGGGTTCAATCCCAAGTACAGACAAAAACATCGTGGCATGCATGATCACTTAAATTTGAGATCCTCTATCATAGGGGTCTATCCCCAGTGGCAGGCTAAAGAACCTGAAATGGTCTCCGAGACTCTGTTTTTCAGTCAGGAGAATGTCAGTCATTAGGGCTAGTGCTGTACTTGTATAATCATGAAGAGTCAAATTATATATATAGCATTGTGAGGAGATATTGCACTGAGTTAAAGACAATACACTCTAAACACTTCAGCCATCTTTCAAAATTAAATAGCAATGTCATATATTATATTGGTGATTGTATCGATTAGCAATCCACTATGATTGTAAATGGTCCATGAATGAAACAAAATGTTTGAGATATTTAATTTATTTTTTTACCAGTTTCTATAGTTTTAATGAAATATCAGCCGTAGGAAAGTGTAAAAGGTTTCCAAGAACCTGTTCCATATAATCATTTCATTTGTTTCTACCACACTTGTTCAAAGTACACAATACAGGGATTCAATTTCCAACACAGCCTTTATTCGTCTGTCTGTTTTTGCCCATAATAAATCACTGTACAACAGATCTGGGGCAGTATTCTTTGACAATACTTAGACTGTTACTAACTTGGATTCTAAGTTTTTCTCAAGTTTTACTAACTTAGATCAAAATGGTATTCATCAACATTCCTAACTCTAAGGTCACTATAGACCTCTTCTTAGATTTCAAATAATCTGCATAGGTACCTTACGGGATAGAACGTTTTTAAAAATATGCAATTATTGCAGGGATTCTTGTGTTTTATTGATATTAAACTGTGACACAAAATTAAAAACCGTATTTCCGTCCAGAAAATGAGCCTTTTCACTATTCTTTAACAAGCAGATGATACAGTAAAAACAATGGACACCTTAAGTTAGAAGTATGTGGGAAAAAAGTCTTCCTAACTTAAATATTCTGGTTACCAAGTTTTAAGTTACAGTAAAAAGTATAGGAAGTTTTTCTAACTTAGAATCTAAGTAATACTTACCAAAGTAGAGGTTGATGAATTCAAAATCTATGTAGAAAACCATTCTTAACTTGGATCTAAGGTGACCTTAGCAAAGTAATGTTGAAGAACATGGCCCCAGGGTCATATTTCAACATGAGGCCATGTCTACATGTAGCCAGATAAAGAAGAATGGATACCAGTAAGGATTAACCAAGAGGTCACTGCGAACTTCAAAGAATTCCATGATACAACAATACACCTCTTGTTGTGAGGCTACATCTTTCCTTACAGTTGTACCTGAGCATTTGATGGGGGCTATGGGGGGGGCAGTGGTTACACGCTCGCCTCCCATCAAGGTTGGCAGTTCAAACTCTGAACCGTATGTGGGAGAGATGATAGTTTCCTACCGATGGTCGGCAGTTTACAGTACAGAACCTTGACCAACTGTATGTACTGGTTTCCTCTGCCTATAAAACTACCCGTCATGACCTATACAGTGTTGAGAGTGATGTTAAACACCAAATAAACAAAGTATGCATTTGCTTTGCCCTTGATGACCTTGTTCTTATAAGTCTGAAAATTACCCTTCTATCTGGATAGTGGTCGTTGAAAAATCAGCTGCCCCGAATATCTATCCCATGAACTCCCCAGTGTGTAAATTTGAGTACAGCTCATGTGGGCTCATGGGAGGTTTTTCTCAGATTTAAAAACAAGGCCAAAGGGTGTTTTGGTCCCCTAGCATGAGCACAAAACCATCAGAGACACCAGTAGTGTACTAGAATTTACGAAAGTCTGGTGACACAAAGAAATTCCAACTCAGACACATCCCACAGCTGGTCTAGAACTCAGACGGTCACCCATCCAAGTACTAACGTACCCCATTGCTGCTTAAATTTGGTGAGCAGACAAATACTCATCACGCTGCGCCACAATTCATGAAAATCCGGGGACAAAAAAAAGTGATCTCTTGTGTTTTGAATGGTAATGAGGACATCGTACTGAAATATGAATCCACACGAAGGCATAGTAACTGAAAGTACATGACCCTGTTTGGTTGTACCTCATGACTCCTGTAAAGAAAGGGGGGGTAACATTGCCACTGTCTAACCTGCATTAATGACTATAAACTTTCCTGGTGCAGATGTTATAGTTATGATTCAAACCCATACATTTAGGAGATAGAGGGTAGAGGCCTTACCAGTACAGCACTAAACCATTTGTCAGAATTAATCTGCTTTTACAATGATTAACTGAAATAAAATTCCTGGATTAACTTGACCCTTTTCTGAAGTGGACACCAAAAGGACTACAAATCTTCAATTTCTGATGCATAAAACTTATTCACAGATATATTTGGCTTGAATGCAGACCAGATTAATTATTGTGGGGAACCCTTTTCATAGAAAATCTTTACTGATGGTTATTCTGGCGCCTGACGTGGTAATTGTGGCAGGAAACTTTTATTATCGCTCATTTATAACCCACGATTGCTTTTGATAATACTCAGTTCACACTGATCCGGTTTTAAACATTCAATGTTTATGAAACTGTTTACACTTTGGCCGGTACAAAAGAAAAATGCCACCTGCTATGTACGTTCCTGCAGTTAGCTCCAACACATTATGTGGTGGAGAATCCTTTTTAATTCTAGTTCTAATAGTCCTTTTATCCCCATGTATTAACAGACTCTAGGATGCACAATGCCAGAAATCAGAGATCGTAATCATTAAATCACAGACATTGCAGCGGTCGGTACCATGGAGAATTTATTTTTTGGGGGTTTTACGTCACTTTCAACACTGCACCGGTCATATCACGACGGGTAGTTGGAAAGGCAGAGGAAACCAGTACATACAGTTCGTCAGGGTTCTGTACTGTAAACTGCCGACCAACAGCAAGCAACTACCTGCTTACCGCGGCCCCCGGTACCATGGAAAAAGACAAAAAACAAGATCAGAAAAACTTGGGTTGGTAAGCTTTTGCAAAGAGATACGTTTTCATCTTCTTGAATGAAGAGAGAGATTTGGCTGAGTGTACATTATCAGGCAGATCATTCCAAGTCCTTTGAGCATCGTATGCAAAGCTGAGGCTAAATGCTTTTCAGACAGACAAGCAGACCCAATTACACTAACCTCGTCCCTATGTTTATATTGTTAATTTAATTGAATAAAACTATTTTAACTTATAAAGACACTGAGAGCACTCGTATCTCCGCCAAGGCACGTAGTAATAAGTAAATGGAGAGATCCTGATCCTTTTTTCTTTGTATCTAGAAAGCGAACCAGATCATTCAAAAGTTTAATGAGATCTAAGTCGGACCATGACCCATCTACTGAAATTTTCATAAAGATACAATGAGTAATATTTGCATAATCCTGCTAGCAACAAAGAAACAAACAAACAAATGGTAATGAAAACAATACCTCCTTGGTAGAGGTACTTATTCACCCCAACAAAAACATGAATCCATCCCTCCATGGCTATGAAGTCTAGAATTTGTTACGGCAGAGATTAAGCTCTTTATAAAGTGTGATTAGATTGTATGAGATTACCCAGGGTTAACTGTTGTTCTGAGAAATTACTGGGAATGTTCCATTGGGGTCAGCAAGTCACAGCCAAAGGGTAATTGTTCTGTCAGATTCAGCTGAGATGAGATGACATTAACTTGAATATGACGGGTGGATATTTAGCAGAATCCCAATACATAAAGGGCTTATGACAAACTTTCCACTTTTCCACCAAATGCCAGTTATGTACAGTATATTAACTTCCATGCATGATAAAAAGAATATGTTTTATCTCTTTTTTCATGTATTTACAGTTTTGTATATAGTAACTATATGACCATAGCAAATAGATATCCCAGTCTTATTTATACTTGCTACATCCAAATTGTGTCCACTACATACTTTTGCCTTCTAACCCTTACTGCATGCACTATGTCCTTATTTTGTCTACTATATGTATACAAAATCTACTATCTCCACATCGGGTCCACTGCATTTGTTCCAGCTGTTCTGAATCCTAATTGAAATACACTTTGTAATCTGTTGTGATGGCTATTATGCAGAGCGGTCTGCTTTTTTTGATTCTGACTTCCAAGAATTAGATCCTGAAGATAAATCTTTAAAGTTTGGTCTTTTAAGAAAGTTTGTCAAATTTTAGTTAAAATTTGGGAATGTAGGAAAATAAAACTTTTAACGTGTTAAAATTAACAAATATGACTTGTGTTAAATTAACAGGTATGACTTGTGTTTATAATGATAAATGTCCATTTAGCCAAAATGTTATTATTACTATGTACTACACACTATTTTTTATCAATGTGGTTAATACGGACTTATAAGCCTTTTCAGGCTGCGTGTTATAGTATGTAACTGTGATATTGTATTGTATGCATATAACACACTGTCAAAAAATTACCTATCTATCTTTAGCCTTTTACATCCTTACTAGATCCACTGTGTCCCAATTTTGTCTACTAAATCTATACTGAGTCTACATATTCATATCGGGTCTACTACATCTGTTTCAGGTCTACTACACCTTTAGTGAGTCTTATACATACTTTTTTGGCCAAATACCTTTTTATTTTATCTAATACCTAACTATATATCAATCGCATTGTTTTAAGAGTTTTTGCAAAAAAAAAAAGAAACAAACCGTATTTGTTTACGAAAATTGACAAAATGTACCTCAGTTAGAGACACTAGTGCATTTGAAAAAATATATAACGGCATATGGAGAATAGTAAAAATAATTATTCTCTAGACTTATTTGCAATAAAACTTAAGGACAGTTTTGAGAATGAAAGTAAAAAACTTTCAATGACTTTACTGTGTTATTTCACTGCTAAAAGTAAAGCTCGAAAATCTATTTAGTTCTGAATAATATTCTTTGTAAGAATTTGCAAATACCCAACAAGCAATATTTGTTCACTTGGGAATATGCTTTGTAATCACTGGAGACACCATTGTCAGTTACCTAACATCTGGGGTACTGGGTAGGGAGCCTGTAAATCAAAACCTTCGTGCTGTTAACAAATGTTAGCTATTAGTTTACTCCTAGTTAGCAAACCTCTGAGTAAATCAAATCCTTAGTTACTTTACTGTTGGTTAAGTATTTTTCTGTGTAAAAAGCCCACAAATTTAAAGAGAAATCAGACCCTGTCATTAACTATTGGTTAAGTAAATCTTGAGTTCTTTGTATCAAGCTACATATAAAGTTAACATTGCTGCATAAAACAAGGTTACCAAAGTGTTTTGCAATAAGATAATGTGAACATTAATGGTCATTACAAAGGCTTTACAGTAACGTCGCTTTCAACACTGTAGAGATCATATCGTGATGGGTAGCGGTCAAGGCTCTGTACTGTAAACTGCCGACCATTGGTAAGTTACTACCAACTTTCCCACATACGGTTTTGGGGTTTGAACTGTCGACCTCAGAGGTGGGAGGCGAGTATGTTACCACTGTACCACTGTGGTCACTGACTTGATAGGTGAGGAAGTGTGTTACTTATTTTGCCAATCTGTCCAACAGAATATATACCTTATTTGTCTCTGTGGCTTAATGTTTCTAGGGTGTAAGGTGAATGTACTTATTATTATTCTGAAACTATTAACAGTTCTTTTTATTTTCCTGCTATCCAGTTATTAGAGTTAAAAAGGCTCTATTTGGGTGAAATTTACTCATTTATTCATTCAGGACACAAGTTTTTACTTTGCTTATGATAATTTGCCCAATGATGTTCTCTTGGTCACCTCTCTCATCCTCATTTGGAAAGAAGTTGAAATCTTATCTCTTTGCAAAAGCATACTCAGCATAGAACTACACCTCTCTCTTATGCTCCCCGATATTTGATTTATATCCTATGCTTTTGATTGTACACCTTAGAATAGAGAGAGGGGCCACGGTGGTAGAGTGGTAACACTCTCGCCTCCCACCTCTGAGGCCGGGGTTCAATCCCCGTGATGGCCTTAAGTGGGAAAGCTGGTAGTTGCTTGCCGTTGGTCGGCAGTTTACAGTACACAACCCTAGCAAACTATATGTACTGGTTTCCTCTGCCCTTCCAACTACCTGTAGTGATATGACCTGTACAGTGTTGAAAGCGACGTAAAACCCCAAATAAATAAATAGAATAGAGAGACAGAAATTAAATTCTATAAAGGTTCAATTAGAATCAGAACATAGATTGCATCTCTGATGTTGATTAACCATGTAGAATTTGTTAGTTTTGCAATATGATTTTTTTTCGTTTGTAGGTTTCATTTGGCAGAACCACTATTGTGGTAAAGAAGTATCAACTGGGAAGACAATAAAATATATATTTGACCATAGGAATGGAGGAATCATTGGGTTGCAGCTCTGGTAAGTCATTTGTTCTTTTCCAAATCACCCTGTATGGATGCCTTCACTCTGATGGTCAATAACTTCATTGGCTTATCATCTTCCAGCCGTAATTTGGCACAGGTGCTATCTTGGCACAAACCACAACACAATATATTTTAACAGTTACTTGTCATTGACAACAGTCATGCCTTTTCACATACCATATAATGTGTAGCCATAAACACGACAGACGTAGGTTGATTGCAGAATCTGTATACAGATTCTGAGATTTTGCACAAACCATGCACATGTTAGAAAGGACTCTTAGAGCAACAGACCTCCGCCATGACAGTCATGGATCACCTTATTAATATTAAACCCAAACATTCATTTTTAATCATATTTTAATAATGTCAACCAGAAATCCAATATCATTAGTATAGTACTGT
This sequence comes from Sabellastarte sp. h YS-2021, assembly GCA_964017235.1. Classification (NCBI taxonomy): domain Eukaryota; kingdom Metazoa; phylum Annelida; class Polychaeta; order Sabellida; family Sabellidae; genus Sabellastarte; species Sabellastarte sp. h YS-2021. The sequence goes on along the minus strand of OZ024929.1, from coordinate 175,157,256 downwards.
TGAAAAATCGGGATTTTTGTACTGGGATAATAATTCCGATCTTTCCCAAAATTTAATTACTTCTTCCTTTTTAAAGCCATATCCACATAAAAAAATCATATATACATGTATGTGCTTATTAGCTCTGTAGTTATCGTGACAATAGTGTAAGCTTGTTGGCATTCTTTTCACTCAAATATAAATACAAAGTATTTATAATGTGCACTTGTGTCAATGTGTATTTTTTTCCCAAAGAAATCTACCTTATATGACAGGAAGCAAACACAAGTAAATAACCTTTGTTGTAGTTTTGTCAATTTTACAGTAAGGCACATTAAAGGCCCTTACACATGAAACCGATCATGAAGAAGTTTGTTAATTTTTGTTTTGAAGATCACTGCAGATATTAGAAAGTTGCATTTATTTCAGCTAGAGATCTGTACTATATGCTGATGATACTTATTAATATGGCAAATTTAGAGCATCCTTAAAAATAAACCTTCTCGCTGAATATGGCTGTAGACCAATAACTATTGGAGAAACAAAAGAACAAAAGAGAAATAAAAGCAAAAATTTCACTAATAAATCAAATTTGTCATTTGCAGAGATAAGTATATTAATGCTCAACTTTTGAGTGTGATTAAGCATGATTAATTGTAATATGATTGATCCAGTTCTATCCTCCGAGTTCTTAGTTAATCCCTCCTCAAATCTCTCTGTTGCCTTTAAAGACACCTGTCATACTTCTCCGATGCAAAATACCATTTTATCTGCCACTCTGTCCTAGTGAGTAACACACTCACCTAGGAACACAGACGACGTAGATTCAAACCCAGACACAGCCACATATGTAGTGGCTCAGATGACCACTTAAAATGGCGACCCTCTGTCATTGGGTCCTATCCCCAGTGGCAGGCTAAAGAACCTCAAGGAAGCTGATAAATGGTCATCCTTGATTCCCCGTCTTTCAGTTAGGGGAATGTCAGTTACATGAGAGTTAGGCTGTACTTTGTGCAATCGAGTAGGTCATACAGCAATGAGTCCTGTCACTGTGGCCTAGTGGGTAACACACTCGCCTAGGAACACAGAGGACGTGGGTTCAAACCCAGGTACAGGCAGATACATAGTGTTTTGGATGACCCCTTATGGGGTCCTCTGTCATTGGGTGCTATCACCAATGGCAGTCCAAAGAACCGCAAGGACGTTGATGAATGGTCATCCTTCAGCCTCTGTCTTCCAGTTAGGGGAATGTCAGTTACTTGAGAGTTGGGGTGTACTTTGTACATTTGGGTAGGTCATATAACACTTTGAGTCCTGTAGTACAAAGAGATATTGCACTGAGTATAAGTACAATACAACATATGGAATCTTGCAGGATGGGGGTGCCTATTGTCAGATATATAAGTTTTTTATCTTTGAATTCTGGTTACAATCCCTTTACAATCACATAAGCTGACGCCTTCTGTATCTGATGCACCCCACAAGAGTACAACAGGGCGCACAATCAAAGAAGGGTGAACCCCCTTTAAATCGTTATTATTTCTTGTCCATGTCACGTCCCAAATGTTTCAATCAAATGTACTGTGTTGACCTAACCACATATCAATCTAACTGAAAGCTACTTTTATCATTCCTCACTTATCCAATGACAGTAAGACATCAATCGTGGGTAAAATTCCACATTAAGCCCATTGTACACAGTACAAGTTTTCCTAAGCAAGACCATGTTTGAGAAGGATGGTTGTACTAATAACACGATATTGGCTGGATATGGTTCAGATTTGTCGTCTGCTTTGTACCAATTAATTACCTCTCACCAAGGATGCTATGTCTCTTGGGCTTGTTTAATTGTTTTTCTGTTTGTTTTTCTGTCTTCGTTATTTCTTCAAAAGTGATAAACACATCTTTATGAATATTTTATGTGGATAAGGGCTGACCAAAGGAAGAAGTGAGTAAATTTTGGGAAAGAAACGGATTATTTTCTGGATAGAAAATCAATCTGAGTTTTTTTTAGAAAAACCACGTTTTTATGTTTTAAAATGGTTTTCATTGTTAAAAGACATCCAAATGTATGATAAATGTATTCTTTATAAAACATGTTTTGACACATTTTCAACTTGAACACGTCTGGATGTCAGTCCCCTCCAAGGTTTCCCACACCAAGTTTCAAACACAGTAATGACACAAAAGAGGGTACTCAGTTTATTCATAATACATTTAATTTCTTTAACATGTGTAAATACATTCACTATGTCTAATAATATTTACATTTCCCATGAAATAAACACAGATTAAAGTAAATCCAATTCATGTATACATGTGAAGAAATAGTAGACACAATACAAATTAAACTCAATGCACTAAGTTAAGTGAGCCAGTCAGTCTGACCTTGAAAAGAAGCCAAAGGTGAAAAAGGTGAAGGTCACGATCCTTGACCTCCAGAGCATGAAAAGGGTGAAGTTCACAATTCTTGACCTCCAGAAGAAAAAAGTTACAAATGACCTTGAATAAAGGTCAAAATAAGGTGAAATTACTAAGGTTACAGTGAAACAAGGTCACACATCAAAGTAAGATTAGAATTTTGAAATGAGACTGGAAGGCTCCAAAAACAACAGTGAATAAGCAAGTACATAGAATAATACATAATATAATATATTATTGAAAACCCTCCTTTAGGTTAATAAAGAACAAATAACCATAAAATAGACATGTCAGGTTTAAAACTGTAAAAATGTCCAACACTCTAACACAATCTCAGTAATGACATGTCATACTATAAAACCCATTAATACAGAGGTGGAAAGAGGGAGCAACAGCCCAAAAGGGCTGGAAGTTGAATCGGACAGTCCAACTAAACCACTACAATTAGATACATTTCTTCATGGGTGGGCTGGGATGGGCACTTTAAATCTTTAATTTTTGGCTCCTGCTGGGTTAACAATCCAAGAAGGACTGAAGATCAAATTACACATGACATAGGAAGCCCTCAATGGCAGGACCAATGGCAGCCTTTGTTTCAATTGGTGGCTAGGTGACCACAAATCCACACGTGACTTTTAATTGGAAAACCTCCACATTTACTCAACAGACCAGACTGTACCAATAAAATTGAACCTAAACACTGGGTTGCCATGACCAAGGAATGCCCACTGAAAATAAACAATTAGACTGGTACCCCAACTCTCAGGGAACTGAGGGACTGACCCCCTTAGTGCCTGGACACCAAGGCCGAGTTATCAGAGAAAGGGTGAAAGGGGTTTAAGTTTATTTCAATCAAATAGCAATTTCATTTCAAGATATGCACCACCACAAAACCGTCCCTGGATATTGAAAAGAATCACAAGCTTCTTTTAGGGTGATAGATTTCTAGGGATTCTGAGATTGTTCCGTGCTATCAGGAAACTGCTAATGGAATATTTGTGTTAATAAAAGGTCTTTGGATACTATCTTGTGTAACAAAAAATATAATATTCATATGGGGCTTTCTGTAAAGATGGACCTTTTATGGAGCTTTTAACATACTTATCTTAATAATTTCACTGTTACAATATTTATATTTTGTGACAAAAGATTTTGAAGTAGGCTACTGCTCCGTGCTTAATTTGGCATGAAACTCGGACACAAAAATCTTATTTTTGCTTGTTTTAAGTGCAGTTATGTAGATTCTTTTAATAAAAATATCCATTGACACAAGGACAAGTTATAAATGTTGGAGTGTTATATGATTAAAACCCCCTTTCAGAAATGTTCAATTGCCTTTCTTCATCAAACGGCTCATATTCCAAATAAAGTGCAATAAAGGAGGTACAACCATATCAACATGTCTGACTTCTGCTCTGATCACAAAATACGTCCTCCGTCAAGTCTCCAGCCAATGCTATAGTTGACCTTCATAAACAATATGTACATGACTTAGGTGATGTGCTTGACAGGCATGCACCACTTGTATCTACACTGACAAAGAAAGATTCTGCGGATTGGTTGTCTGATTCTTATGGACATGCAAAGTCCCTTAGGCACCAGTTTGAAAGAACTTGGGGCAAGGCCAAGAATCCACTTAACAGAAGTCGTCTTCATTGCCAAATTGTTTGGGGCAATGCCCTTGTTAACAAGGATAAGTCAAACTATTTACAGTAAACTGATCTCAGGAAATAGTCACCACTCTAGAAAATTATGGCATGTGTTGCGCAAAACTCTGAATAGGGTTTCTGATCTTTGTAAACTCCTATTTGGTGTTCTCCAAGGTTCTGTCCTGGGTCCTTGGTTGCTCTCATTGTACACTATTCCCCTCAGTTTTGGTATTGGTAAACATAAAGGAATAAAGCTTCATTTTTATGCAAATGCCAGTCAAGTTTATGTCCATTTATTCTAGAAGAATACATCTGCTGCCTTTGAACAGGATCCTAGATGGTGTAGAGTTAATATTAACTGATAAACTCAAATTGAATCCTGACAAGACTGAGTTTATTGTATCTGGTTCAAAATGACAGAGGGATAAGTTGAAAGCATGTTTCCCAATCAATATATTGGCTGGTCCTCTCTGCCCTCATGAACCAGTCATGAACTGGTTGGTTGAATTCTGATTTTTCCTTGTCAAAAGATGTTCAAAATGTCTGCAAAAGTTGTTTTGTGCAACTCAGTGACTTTAGACATGTCTGGCGGTTTCTTACTTCTGCACTTGTGGCAAATGCTCTAGTTAGTATTCGGTTAGATTACTGTAATCTCACTTTTCAGGAATTCAGTCTACATAGATTACAGTAGATCCAAAAAAGTGCAGCAAGAATTGTATTAAACACCAGTAGATTCACTGGTATAACTCATGTGCTTAAGAAATTGCATCGGCTTCCTGTGGAACATCGATCAGTTTTTAAAACAGCCACACCTGTCTAAAAGTTTCTTCATACTGGTCTTCCCAAGTATTTTGCTCCATATCTCACTTCCTACAGCAGTTCTTATAGTACCAGGCGCAGTCAGAGTGGTGGAAATTTCCTTGTCATTGCAAAGTGTTGCCCCTCTGTTCATAAATGTCTCAAACAGTTTGGTTATAGTTCTGCTTTTGATGCCCCACCTCTTTGGTTGAATACGACACCAGTTGAACATCCCCCTCCCTAGCCTCTTTTTCCTAAAGCAGCTTAAAACCTATGTGCACACCAAGGCATACCCACCTTATTCTTTATCATCCCCTGGCATTTCTCTGTGGTGCTTGACCTCTTTTCTGTCCTTGGATACTAAAATCGGTTGACTGTTTTTGTTCTGTTGCGCCTTTGAGTCCCGTTTGAAAAAGGAAGATGAAGCAAAATGAAAAGCCCATTTTGAGAAAAGGCCATGTGATAGTTCAATCAATCAAATTCCAGCATTTTTTGAAATCATTTGTTTCAAATTTTGCACATTGTGTTTGACAGCTATGTAAAATTTAAATGTTTAATAAAATTGCACCCATTGAGACCTTTAAAATGACACCCATGTTGCATAAAGTGTGTCTGTGGAAAATTCCACAGTTTTTAAATTTTTTTTTAAGTAAGAGCCCTAATGGCAGATTTCCATGAGTGGAGGGCCATAAATATTCATACAGCTTTCTGAGCTGTTATTGTTTTTGCCTGAATATCAACATGTGATAAGAGCTCAGCCAATCAAATGTATAGATTTAGCCTGATGACTAATAATAATTTTTTCAGAATTAACTCCCCTAAAAACAGTATTATAATTATTTATCCTTTATGAATACAACTACATCAATATTAATGATGAAAATATATAAAAAATATTAATAATTGCATGAAGTTTTGCTTTGGAAGTGTATGTGTTTTTCACAGCATTTGATCAAAGGGTAACAGTCTTCCAGTCTAACATCTCTTGGGGCCGTTATTGTACCATTGTTATATCATGAATTTCTTTTGAAGTAAATATGCATTAACACATGTGCAAGTTATAGAGGGATTTGAGGGAATAAACAACCCATTAATTTAAATTTAAAATTTTTTTGATCTAATGTAATTTCTACATGACATCTTTCAAAGCTATAATTTAGGTATCAGTGATGAGCATCAAATTTTCATATTATTTTTTTGCATTATATTTGTGCCAATTTGAGACAGCTGCCAATTTACCAAGCAAACCATATGTGAGAAAGTCCTCTGGAGCAGCATTCCCGAAATGGATTAGCTAATAATCATCTAAAAATTTGCTTATGTTTGGTTTGAAAACCTGTATCCTTAAGTTGATTCTTTGCAGGCATTATTGCTAACCCCCTTTTGTGAAAGAAAGTGTTTAAGTCCGCCATATTTGTTTACAGGTTTTTTCACACCAGTTTTTCTAAGTATTTTGCTTCATATCTTTCTACTTACAGTAGTTCTTACGGTACCAGGCACAGTACAGGTAATTTTCTTGTAAGTTTCATTAATCTACTCATAAGTCTATCAAATGGCTTAGTTAAAGCTTTTCCCACTGTTTAAAATGCTCTTCTTGATGAGATGTGTACATCCCCCTCTATTATATTGCCTCTTTCAGAAAAAAAGTTCAAATTCTACCTTGACACCAAGCCATACCCATCTTAGTGTCTATACATTTCCCTGCCATTCTCTGCTGTGTTTAACCATTTTTCCATTCCTGAATACTGATGTTGACTGTTTTTATGCTTTTGCAACTTTGAATCCTCTAATATAAAAATTGACCATTAAGTGCTATAACCATCCCATTAGAATTAGAATTTTGGGAAAACCAGGCCTGGAGATTTTACATGATGCTGTTCAATATACTTTTGGTTTGCAATTCATCTTCATTGATAATTGTGGGTGACTGTCAGAATGAATTGTCCAATAATGAGCACAAGCTAGTCATCAATAAGATTGATATCATGAGGCTGTTCACGGAGCATTGAATCAATGAAAACTTGTCTGGAAAGTTACAAGATGTTCTGAATCCATCTTACAGTGATGCATCATCATCATCTCTGTCAAAAAGGTGACAGTTTTTGGCAGTTTATTTGTCTGTTTGTTTGCAAAGTAACTAAAAATAATGGAGAAATTTTAAACAAATTGTTAGGAAATGTCAATAATGGTCCAAAATACAGCAGATTTAGTTGGGGATCCAGATCACAGGCTCAAGTCAGGAATTTGTTAAAGGACATTTTTATCATTACATTCATTAACAATATTAGAGGGGTTGGGTGTTGGCAGAGGTATTCACTCTGTGAATACCCTTATTCATTAATGAACACGTGTTCTTATTTGTCAGTAAGATTGATGTAATAAGGGAGTAATAGAACATTTAATCAATGTAAACTTCTCCGAAAAGTGACATGATGTTCTGAATCTATCTAACAGTAATACATCATAAAAACATCAATTAGGCTGAGTGGTATTCTTTCCTTTTTGTGAAAAAGAAATAATCTCTCTAAAAAAGAACTAGCAAATATAAATACTTTAATTTTTAACCTTAGCTTTTTTCTGCCTTTTTCTATTTTTTTTGCACCAAAAACAAGCTGAAGCTCTGTAAAGCACCTTTAAGATGACACACGTCAGATATTTGTAGCTTTTATATTTCTGTTTGTGCATGTGTAATCTTAAATATTAATAAGTAAGGGAGCTGTCAGGGCAAAACATAGTCTTTTCTTTATTTTAAGTTAATTAGGCCAATTATGGAGTGACTTGAATAATAAATTTAATTAAAAATCTGAGGGAGATGGGACTGAGCAGAGGGGGTGGATCAATCAAAAGGAACAAAGGCTAAGGTGGTAAATTTTATTAATTTAATGCGAGAAAATATCATAAACACTGAAAATAAATAAAAACAATTCATCCAGCAAAAAAATGTTTACGAGTACATTATGGATGTATATTATTTAAAATATCATATATCAGGACGTTGTTGACATTTAAGGACACTTGTGTGGTGCAAGTTTAAATTAAATTCTCTGGAAATTTCCTGTACTCACGATTTCCTCTGTTCATTTTGAAAACTATTAGGCTGGTTTAAGTTATTGATTTAGCTTTAGCACCACTTTCTACACATTATACATTATATGAGTATGGGTATTGTATTTTTTACTCAAAATAATATCTCCTTTACTACATGACACAAAGCACTGTTTCACCTATCCCCACTGTACACGCACATCCCAATTAAGCTCTGTAGTGGTAGATATTCACCTAAGTAAGAGACAGATATCTTAGGGCTGACCATATATCAATTTTCCTCGAAGTTCTTTAGTCTGCCATTGGGGTAGAACGAATGACAGAGGAAGGTCATTTTAAGTGGTCATCTGAGCCACTATGTATATGCCTGTACCTGGGCTTAAACCCACGTCCTCTGTGTTCTGAGGTAACTGTGTTATTCACTAGGCTGCAATGACACATGGGTAGTTGAGGACATAGTGGGCAGCAGCTGTAATTCTATTCTGGACATTTATAGTACTTCACACTGTGGTAGCATCAAATGCAAAACTGTGACCAAAGTGTTTCTTAGATGTACTGAGAAACTCCCAAGAACCTTTTGTTTAGTTGATTATATCTCGTGCTGTATCTACCACTATGAATAGACAAATGAGGGCAAACATAGCTGGGGTAACCACTGTGGAGTAAGTTATAAACCAATGTAGCTGTTTTGATTAATTAATTTATTTAGTGATTTACGTCACGCTTAGTATCCTAGTGGGACGTTATGTGGGTAAAGAAACTCAGCAGATAGTTGGTCAAGGTTCTGTACAGTTAACTTCCACCAATGTCAAGTAACTACAAGCTTTCCCACATGAGGGCCAGACCAGGATTTAAACTCTGATCTCAGACGTGGGAGGTGAGTGTGTTACCACTGTTGACCCCCTAGTGGCTGTTTTGATCAGACTGGGATATTTGACAAGCAACCAATGGAGTATTTCGAGAATAGAAACAACCTGTGTGTATCAATTACAGATGGTGAAAATCCTAAAAAAGTATTTTTTATTCACCAGTAATGTCCCACGTTCTATAGAGATACGGTTTATTATTAAAAGAGATTCTACAAGATCTTTGTTATTCCTGACTATCTCTGAGTGGGCAGATCTAACTTCACTCTCTCGTAATTAGGAAAAAAAAAATTACATGACAAAGTTTCAATTTGCATAATGTACCCTTACAAGTGCTGGATTTACATCAGCTTACTCCTAGACATAAGGCCCTACCCGTGAAAAAATTCATGAAGATCCCCCATTTCTATTTGATTTTTGTTTATTTGACTTTTAACGCCACTTTCAACACTGTACAGGTCATATCACGAGAGGTTGCTTTATGGACAGAAGAAACTGGTACAAACAGTTGGTCAATTTACTGCACTATAAACTGCCGACCATTGGTAAGAAAGTACTGACTTCCCCACACAGGGTTCGGGGTTTAGACCGCTGACCTCAGAGGTGGGCGGTGAGTGTGTTACCACTGTACCACCATGGGCCCTACTCATTTATTTTTGAATAATGTCAACCAGAGAACAAAAACACATGGAGAATACATGGAAAAAAGTACCTTTGAAAATTTGGGAGCTTTTGGTATCCACAATATGATCCTGATATTTTCCAAAATTTAACCTTTTTACTAATACTTTTTTTATTTATTTATCATGCATATCCTATAACAGTTGACCTTATTTGTAAAAGATTATGATGTAATCTCCCACTGTGGCCTAGCGGGTAGCACACCTGTCTAGAAACTCAGAGTACGTGGGTTCAAACCCAGGTACAGGTAGATACATAGTGGCTCAGATGACCACTTAAAATGCTGGTCCTCTGTCATTGGGTCCTATCCCCAGTGTCAAGGACCTCAAGGATGTTGATAAATGGTCATCCTTGAGCCTCAATCTTCCAGTTAGGGGAATGTCAGTTACTTTTGAGTAAAAATACAATACAATAATCCCAGTATATAGTTTGATTTGGAAATTTTCCCTTGAAATATTAAGAAGGTTGTGTAGCTGTGTAGCTTATGCACTTGTAATTTTGTTTGTTTTGTTCTTTGGCATATTATTCACTGTGTGAAGACTGAACTAAAACATTGTAGTGCTTGTAGGCCATATTGAAACTATAAGAACCGTAAATGTGTAGCTAGTATATCATGTTTCTTCATGGTGTATGTTAAAAGAAAATATAAATTTGCAATCTTTTTGAGTTATTACAATGACACTTAATAAAATAAAACTAAATTCATTCAATTGTCGCGGTTTACGTGACAGGAAAAAAAGACTTAATATTTTTCAGTGGCTTAAGCGTAATCATTCTGGCATAACAGCATTACAAGAGACTCACTCCACACCCTTAGATGAGCAACTTTGGCAGAAGGAGTGGAATGGTAAAATATATTACTCACATGGTTGGTCAAATAGTAGTGGGGTAGCAATCTTAATTCCTGATAAGATACTCTCTGATATAGAAATCACCAATATAAAAGCTGATCAAAATGGCAGGTTGATTGTCTTAGAGTGTAAGATTTGTCTTAATCCATTTGTCATTGTTTGTGTATACTTTCCCACTAAAGATAAACCAACACAACAAATGGACTTTCTCAGCTATTTCAAAAGTATGGTAAATGACTGTCAGTAAAAACTGACTCAATTGTGGGGACTTCAATATATGTTTAAATTTAAAATATGATAAAAAGGGGGGAAATAGAGAAATTGAATTACGTGCAAAAGATTTAAAGTCTTTTATGGAAGAAGTAGATATTGTCGATATATGGAGATTAAGGCATCCAGACCTACTCCATTATAGCCGAAGAGAGAATTCAAAAACAGGATTTGTACAATCTAGAATTGACTTTTGGTTTGTTTCTACTGCCCTAGAATATCAAATTGAATTAACTACAATAAAACCTGGAAATAGTTCTGATCATAGCATTATTTCTATCAATTTAGAGTTACTGGATACTCAAAAAAAGGGCAGAGGCTTTGGAAATTCAACAATAACTTATTAACTGATCATACTTATATTGATATTATTAAAAAGACTATCAGCGATATTAAAAATAATGATGTGATGGAGAATAAGTCACAGCTTTGGGATTTTGTAAAATGCAGAATAAGAAGTGAAACTATAGCTTATTCTATTCAAAAGTCAAGGACAAATAGACTAAAAGAAGAAACAATCAAAAAGACATTGGAAAACTTGGAAGCATCGCTGGCCACAGATTGTAGCCATTTAGATGCATACTACGAGGCCAAACAAGAATGGGAAAATTTTCAAAAGATAAAACTAAAGGGCTCAATTTTGCGGTCAAAATCTCAATGGGTTGAAGATGGGGAACAAAATAGCAAATTCTTTCTAAATCTTGAGAAAAGAAATTATAGTATAAAGCACATTAAAAAGCTTATTCAAGGAACGAACATAATAACTGACCCAGTAGCTATATTAAAAGAACAAAAACGATACTATGATACTCTTTACTCATCAAAGCAACACCATTTTGAAAATTTCATTGAAATAGAAGATTATTTTTTGAGAAATACGGCTATTCCAAAACTTTCAAATGATGAAAGATACTTTTGTGATCAAAAGCTACAGCCAAGAGACTACAGCACTGCTTTAAAAAATCTTGCCAATAACAAGTCCCCTGGTTCTGATGGTTTGACAACTAACTTTTACAAATTTTTCTGGCCAGATATTCGTGACTTACTGGTAGCAAGCTATAACTATACTTATGATAACAATCAACTTTCACAAGAGCAAAAAATAGCAGTAATAAATTTACTTCCTAAAAAGGACAAAGACCTGCGCTTCTTAAAGAACTGGTGTCCTGTAAGTCTACTTTACACCGACTACAAAATTCTAACAAAAGCCTTGGCACAAAAACTGCAGAATGTAATTGGCCAAATAGTTAACTGTGATCAAATTGGATATATAAAAGGCCGCTTTATTGGTGAAACCATCCACACAATACATGATATTGTGTATCTAACAGAAGAACAAAATATGAATGGCTTTATTACATTAATAGATTTTGAGAAAGCATTTGATAGCATTGAGTGGAATCTTTTGTTTAAGTGCTTAAAAAGATTTAATTCGGAGATGCATTTCTAGATTGGATAAAAATTTTATATACAGATATAAAATCGTGGGTTACTAACAATGGATATTACTCTGAATGCTTTAAATTGTCTCGATCAATTAGACAAGGTTGTCCTATTTCGGCCCTCTTATTTATTTTAGTTGCAGAAATATTAGCAATAGCATTCAGAACAAATGAAAATATTCATGGCCTCCAATTTAATACCAAGATAAATCATACACATAAGATTGCTCAATCAGCAGATGAGGGGCCACGGTGGCAGAGTGGTAACACTCTCGCCTCCCACCTCTGAGGCTGGGGTTTGATCCCCGTCAAGGCCTTATGTGGGAAAGCTGGTAGTTGGTTGCCGTTGGTCGGCTGTTTACAGTACAGAACCCTAGCGAACTCTATGTACTGGTTTCCTCTGCCCTTCCAACTACCCGTCGTGATATGACCTGTACAGTGTTGAGAGCGACGTAAAACCCCAAATAAATAAATAAATCAATTAGCAGATGACACTACTCTCTTCTTGGCTGATCTTGATTCAATTGCTCACAGTATTACATTATTTGACAAATTTAAAATGATTTCAGGTTTGACTGTTAACCTGGAAAAAAACTGAAATAATTCCTTTGGGAAGAGATAGAAAAAACCCATAAATTTATCAGGTAATTTGAAAAAGATCACCTATAGCATGGGACCTTTTAAAACTTTAGGAATTTGGTTTTCAAATAATCATAATGATGCAATTAACTTGAACTATTCTCCAAAAATTGAAAAAGTTAAAACACTGCTTCAAATCTGGCTGGGTAGACACCTGTCACTTAAAGGTAAGATAACAATTTTAAGAGCTCTGATAATTTCACAGATTTCATTTTTATTTACAGTTGAAAAACTAGATAAACTACTTCTGTCTTTTCTTTGGAGCAACAAATCACCAAAGGTAAAAAGAGAAACCATCATTGCAAGTATTGAGGATGGGGGCCTGAAGATGCCAGATATATTTGAAATAAATAAAGCAGCAAAAATCACATGGGTAAAGCGTTTAGCAATTGAGCAAGATGGTAAATGGAAAGATTTAACGTATAAGTTATTAAACATAGATCGACAACATTTTGTATACAAAATGCCTCCAGCATATGTTGATGCATGTAAAACAAAATTTCATAAACAATTAATGGAGAGCTGGATATCTATAAAAACACTGTACCATTATCATGTAATGAAATATTGAATGAATATATTTTCACTCAAGCTTAATAACTTCTGGCAATGATGCACTGAATATTCAAAAGTTTGGATCTTTCTATAAACGAAATAACTTCCTTAAACTTATAGACATTTATGATAAAACTACACGTAACATAATGACAAAACAGGCATTAGAAACCAAATTTAAGTGTTGCTTGAACTACATGCAGTTTTTGATGTTAAAAAGTGCTATTCCAGCGTTATGGCTGAAAAAGCTAAAGTTTTCGTCAACTTAAAATATTGATAGGTCCCCAGACTCAATTTTTATAAAATTAGGACATAAGCTGGTTACGATTGAACATACAAAAACTAAGGATATTTTGCACAGTTACTCGGTAAAAAAACCACATTACCATCAGCGATAAATGTATGGTCTAATCTTTTTCCTTTTTTAGAAAACTATTCATGGAAAGAAACATTTTTGCTACATTTTAAAATATCAATTGAACCCTTCTATCAAAGCTTTCAGTACAAAATTTTGAATAGAATATTAAATTGTAGAGAAAATCTTTTTAAATAGAAAGTAACCAGTGATCCAAACTGCACTTCATGCACAGCAGTAGATACAATAGAACACCACTTGTATTATTGTAATGTGAGTGTGAAGTTTTGGAAACAACTGTCAGAATGGTTGAAAAGTATCTTGGATATTAAATTTAACTTTACAGTATGTGAAGTTCTTTTTGGTTTTTGGCCATCTGATAACATAATTTTTGAAGCAATCAATTACCTAATGCTTATTGGAAAATGGTTTTTGAACAATAAAAAGAGTGAGAATAAAGAGGTGCATTTTTCAGAATATTTAGTTTTTATAAAATCAAAATTAGAAGTTTTACTGGCAGTGAACAAGAATAATAATAAAGCATTCTTTATATCACTTGACAAAATACTAAACAGTCTACAGTGAACCAATTCAGTACAAAAAGGAAAGAGTTGTAAATTTGTTTTCACCATAACTGATATTGTTTATTGTTAGAACAGTGGTTGGCATTATGTGTGTAAAAATTACACATTTGTCTTGTGTTTTTTGTGTAAACTTGTAATATTGTATTGTGCCTAATTGTGTTTGTGTTTGTATTGTACTTTTGTATGGTATGTTTATGTTTTATGAAAAATAAAAATATGAAAAAAAAGAAGGTTAACAAATCATTTACTGTTTTTTACTGCTTTACTGCTATTCTCCACAATTTAGCATGTGATACGAATTGGCAGAAATATAAAGCAAACATTGAATTCAAACTAGAGCCAATCAGAATCGTCGATACAAATGCATACCTCATAAGGCATATGTTGACTGGTTGCATGCCAGTTTAGGGCACCAATTTTGTAAAGAAATATATAAATTCCCTATACATAGCCCTCTGAAATCAGTTTAATGTTTTTTCAAATAAGATTTTTTTTAATACATTGCACTTGTCTCAATGCAAATTATAATTCATAAGATAAATGTTAATTTACTCAAAACAAGGGCAAACAAGAACATTTAAAGAGTGCATTCCTCCACCAAGGCATGTAATGATAAATAAATGTGAAAAGTATTTATTTTTGTATCCAGACGGTGATCCAGATAGCTCTCAAAGTTAAATGAGATATACGCAGGACCAAGGCCCATCTTTATTTTTTTATTAAAATCCAAACAGTAGTATTTGTGTAATGCTGCTAATAAATGAACAAACAATAATAGGTAATAAGATTTATTGCTGAAGCACGGTCATGAGGATTCATAAAATTACTGCAAGCAGTTTACAGGTGTTACATTGTATTGTGCTTAGAATGTTTTGTCAATTACAAGAGATTGAAAGTTTTCTACCTGAGCTATTAACTCTTGTTGACAACATCAATGTATTGATTTTCTTGCATAAAAGAAAAAAAATATGCAGCCTTTGCGCAAAGATTATAATTCGAAGAAATTTTATGTGTAACAGATGTTTGTCTTTGTACACACAAACTATGTCCACAGCATATTTAAATGTAAACTAATCACAGTTTTATGACACTTAATCTTTTACTAGTTGATTTCCAGGTGCAGAAACAGAATTATTATTCATATTTCACCCAGCCGTTTAATGCATTATAAACCAGATATGTTTGTTAACTCAAGAAAAATTATGGTAGAAAAGCAATAGTGAATGAGTAAGTAACAAGCCTTATCCTGAAACCGGTAATACTAAAGTCATACCTTTCATTGTTGGGGTCACAGGCTACAAATGAATAGGCGTATAGGCTGTTTCTTCCTTCCACCTTGAATTTTGGTAGGACAGATACTGTGTGATTAGGTGGCATTGGAATATGGGTAGGAGGTTTTTTGGCAATTTTATATAGCTTTGAAAAGAATTTGTGTTTGAGGCTGTTTTCTTTTTAAAATGTTTTAAATAACTGTGATATCCTCTCAAGAGCTCATGAGGGTCGAGGGGGTGAAGGGAGGTGGAATATTCAACATGAACTGGCAAGATAGAAGGTTAATGTTTGGATGTGTAAGAATGACGGTAATCAAATATGTAGAGACACAACCATACTGGGAACTGTGACATTAGTGACGAAGCATTACAAATAACAAGGGTGAGTTCATTCCAGGTACTAGGGGTCAATGCTTAGACCCTTCAAAAATACGGTTTCAGAGCTTTGAGAGGAAATGTCTTCATAGCATATTTTGAAGTTAATAAACTTCCTTTTTGTGAAGTAAAAATGTGAGATATTTACAGGTTTTTATCTCTGTGGAGGAGGTATTGTTTTCTTGACCATTTGTCTGCCTGTTTCTTTGCCCGCATGATTATGCAAATACTACTGGTTTGAACTTCCTGGAAATAATAGAAGATTGGTCTTGGTGCATATTAGATCTCATTAAATTTTAAGAGTCACCTGTTTCACCAGCTGGATACAAAGAAAATAATCAGGAACTTTTCATTTACTTATTATTATGTGCCGTGGTGGAGGTTTGACCTCTCCAAGTTTTCTTTTTATGATAAAGCATCAGCCATAAGAAACATTAAAATAATAACTAATATAATAAGAATTTCCTTTCTGCATCACTTTTTCTGGCCTCTCTGGTTTTGACTTCAAACCCACCTCTTACGCCACTTTTCACACCAAGGTATTATGTCCCACTGTTAGAAGTTTTACTCAGCTGCGGAACACCCTCCCAGTTTGCCAAATTTCATCCGAGTTGTTTACACTACCGGCGGTTTAATTTGCTGTTATAGGCATTTGGTGAAACGCCCCTGTCCGTCAACTGCCATCCAAGATTTGTATGCAACTTTCTGTCACAGGGGTGACGTGTTCACTACCTCAACTCACCTTATTTTGACGTATTGCACTGAAAGACGACTGAGTTACAATTTATGCACACCATGGACCACACCTTCAGTTACCGTAGTAAGAAATTCATAAGCACATGCATGGAATCATCTATGCATGCTCATTGTAAGAAATCAGAGGCAGAAATTTAAAATTTTTTAAAACTTTGTGGGACTGGCAAGGTAATGGACATTTCGCCACTGTGTCACAAGTTGCCATACAAACCTAGGCCTGTATTCACAAAGATTCTTAGAATTTTTCCTAGAATTACACTTAAGTCTAAGAAAAATTCTTTGATAAGAATTTTCTTATTCTTAGAATAAAATCCTATTCACAAAACAATTCTTAGCTAAGAATAATTCTAAGAATAGAAGTAAAAGGAAATGTATGCAATTCTTAGAATTTTTCTTAGACTAAGTGTAATTCTAAGAAAAATTCTAAGAATACAGATCTTGGCCTATGTGAACAGAAAACTGGAATTTTTTAAAAATAATATAAAGAGGCTGCACATTCCCCCGGGAGAACCAACCAATTGCAATAAAAACTAGCAATTGGGATTAATATATATTTTATTACTACTAAAAGTTGTAGTTGTTACGAAAAAGTTACAATGTATACTATACGATGAATAACCATTTGTTTAACGTCATAACAATTAGTAACATTTCACCTCAAGGCTAATGAGTACCCACTATATGACAGTTACAGTTAAGGGGTACTTGTTAACAGGCATGCATCTAGTATAAGTAAGGAGGGACCCACCCTGCAATTGCAAATTGACCAAATATTTCTGTCATCAAGTACACTAATGAAATTTTGAACAATAGACAAAGTGCAGTTGCAACCCAAGTTTGCAACTGCATCAAACGAATATTGAAAGACAAGCTTAAGCATATATGATGTAGAAGGATAAGTTGCAATTGCAAAGCGGGGCCAATAGACCAAATAGCAGAAAGAAAGATGAAACAGACCAAATAGAAAGTTTGTACATTTTACTGCAAAGTGCAAGAGTAAGATGCAAGTATACGCCTGATACTTGTAATTTATATATGTACAGGAAGTAGAATTGGCCATAGAGGTAAAATATATGTAAAAGAGTGTTAAAAAGGTTTGAAATATGAAACATTGTCCACCATTGAGATTAGGCTATAAAAGTGACAGTATAGATTAAGGACGACGCCTATGGTGTGTCCGGACATGAAGACCAAGCAGTATGAGGCCAACAGGACCAGAAACCCCTTGTTAAAAATATCAGGTTAAAATTGAAAAGAATAAAAAGGGAGAAAGCCCAATAGTGCAAGAGTTTAAAATGATACACATCATATGTCCGACCTCGCAGGATGCCTCTAACGTCAACGCCAGCGAGGGCGGCGAGAAGCTGTGAGGGGAAAGTGGCAGATTTACTGTTGAAAGTACTGGTCAGACAAGCTGCCTGATATACGCAGGCTATGCAGTGCATGCGATGAAAGCAGTAAATTGTAAATTGGAAGATTGCCACGAAGATGTGTATGTATGTAAGCAGAAAATGCTTGTACCAAGTTACATTACAAGGTCCCCAAGTGGGAGCAGATCAGCTGATCATGATTTAAAATATGTGGTAAGTTATGATAACTCCAGGTCAAACAGGAGTGGTTTCTATGATATACTAAAATAGGACGTAATTAGATGCTAACGCTTGTATCTAAGCTTTGTATTACCATGAGCATCAGAAGACAATAAAAACACACAAAGGCTTTATGCCAATACACCATGATAAGCATACTATACATAGCAGGTATTAATAGTGATGCAAAACCTGCATTAACAGTAATTATATATACTATACACATTATGGGTCGTGATACACCACTGATAATTTGGTATAAATACTGCTGATGTATCATCTATTAGCGTACCATCTCACTGGTTTCCATTATAATACTTAGAGATAATTAGTAAATACTGCTATCATGTACAAGCTACTATATGTAAAATATCATCATAAAACAGTTGTTATAGTGATTATAATGTAAATATTTGCAAGTTACTGGTGGAAGAGGAACCAACTACACGACTTAGCCTCATGAAGGCAAACACTGGGTATGGAAACTCAACCCAAACTATTGTGTCCATGATCTAAAGTTCTAAAAGAAGGAGCAAAGGCCTGATCCACCGTTACACGACTGTGAGATCTTGGCAAGGGATCTGCAGCCACTGAATATAATCTGAAACTAAAAAACAGTGTTAAAGGCAAAAACAAATGAACATTCTGCCCAGCTAGGGTGGGCTGGGAGTGGTAAATAAATTTTTTACAGTGTTACCCCTTCCAAGAGCAAGTTGCAAATGGAAGAGGGGTTGAAATTCAATAGGCCAGGAAAGGTGCACTGGCCAATGAAATGACAGATTACAAACAGCATGGTGATGCATACTAAATGTTAAAGTTAAGGTCCTCCCCGGGGAATGACCTAGTTGACACCAAGGTATCAACCCGCACATTCCCCCGGGAGGACCAACCAATTGCAATAAAAACTAGCAATTGGGATTAATATATATTTTATTACTACTAAAAGTTGTAGTTGTTACAAAAAAGTTACAATGTATACTATACGATGAATAACCATTTGTTTAACGTCATAACAACTAGTAACATTTCACCTCAAGGCTAATGAGTACCCACTATATGACATTTACAGTTAAGGGGTACTTGTTAACAGGCATGCATCTAGTATAAGTAAGGAGTGACCCACCCTGCAATTGCAAATTGACCAAATATTTCTGTCATCAAGTACACTAATGAAATTTTGAACAATAGACAAAGTGCAGTTGCAACCCAAGTTTGCAACTGCATCAAACGAATATTGAAAGACAAGCTTAAGCATATATGATGTAGAAGGATAAGTTGCAATTGCAAAGCGGGGCCAATAGACCAAATAGCAGAAAGAAAGATGAAGCAGACCAAATAGAAAGTTTGTACATTTTACTGCAAAGTGCAAGAGTAAGATGCAAGTATACGCCTGATACCTGTAATTTATATATGTACAGGAAGTAGAATTGGCCATATAGGTAAAATATGTGTAAAAGAGTGTTAAAAAGGTTTGAAATATGAAACATTGTCCACCAAACAGCTAAGCCTATGTAAGTAGGGCTTGTTGGAAAGCTGAAGCCACAGGGGAAGTAGCTTGAGGTGTAGATTTAATATATTTCCATACACTGTCGGACTGCCAAGTGCCATGATGCATGATATGGTGAAGAGGGACACCTTGGTGAAAGGCCCAAGTGGCCCCAGATCGCCTGAAGTCATGAAATTTGAAGTGTGGGTGAAAACCCAAAAGCTGAGACACTTGTTTAAGGTGCTTCCTGGCTACAGAATCAGTAAGAGGCACTACACCATGTTTCGTGGAGCAAATGAACAGTGGAGAGTTATTATGACCAGGTGCAACTGCAAGGAGGGCTTGTAAAGCTCGAGAGGGACACAATGGTGATGTACCCAGTGATGGAATGGCAATGGTGTGTATGTCTTTTCTGTTCTGAATGGTTTTCGACCATTTAACTAGAATAGTAGCCCCAAGTTCTGAGAAAATGATATCTCCTCTGGCCAATTGTCTTGAAGGGTCGAAAGAATTAATGGTGTGTGGTAGCATATTAGAAATACGCATGAAGGAATAAAAAGCCAATAAATATAAAGCAGTGAAGACTACTGGGGAATCCAGCGATCGTGTGATATGAATAATCTTTTGCAAGATATCAGTGGTAATAAGTTGGTGAGCAGTTGGGTTGAGGGGTCTGTTAATCTTCAAAGACTTGTGAAACAAATGTATCTGGTCATGTTGAAATGGATCGGTTTCTAAACCATGAATAATGAACTGAGCCCTAATGCCAGCCATATGATTGGCTATATTTGACTGTGATAAGCGATTTTGAGCCAAGAATTCCATAAACATGAGTAGAATATGATGACTACCTAAGCATTTATGTGACAGCCCAGCTGCCACCAAGAAGCCCAAGAAATCCCTGAACATACGTTTGTATGTACGCTGGGTAGCAGGTCTAAAGGCCACAGCTAGTCGTTGTGCTGCAGAGGTGGCCAGCTGGGCTGCCACTGGAGACGTGTCTGAAAGAATAACATTATATATCAAAATTCAAGGCAAATAAGTCAGCATGTGTGTTGACCCATATAAAATTGGGTAAATATTGCTTTAATTTCCTCTCAGGGTCAGATATAATTGTCCATCTGGACAACAGATCTGCTATACCATTGTATTTGCCTGGAACATGAGATATTTGGAATTGAATGTTGAAAATAGAGGTGAGAAGCCAGATATTATGACTACAAGTAGCCAAGAATTCATCTTTAGTTCTGCCTGAATTCAGGACCTCAACAACTGCAAGATTGTCACAATTTATTTGGATTTTCTTATTCTTCCATGCATTTGCCCAAACTTTCAGTGCAACCACTACATTTAACATTTCCAACTGTGTTATATGTAAGTTTGGAAATTTCCCAGATAGTGGAAGAGCATAGACCATTTGTCCCCAAACGCCACCCATTCCTTGAAGAGAGGAATCTAAATGGATGGTATGGTCAATAGGTTTGGTGTCATAATATGTAACTCCATTGTATTGTAAAAGAAAAGTATTAAACCAGTTAAGATCTTTGTAGAAAGAACTGGTGAGATGAAATTTATTATTTTGACCTTGTGACCTAAGTATTTGCAACATACAGTTCAAAAAGAACCGTGCAGGTTTTATACATTTAGTAATATAAAGTAACGAGCCTAATAGGGACTGAAACTGGTTTTTTGTACAGGTCTTTCTGTAAACCCAAGATTTACAAATATGTCTGATATCTTGTAGTTTATCCGGAGGTACGGATATGGTTCTATTAACCGTATCTACCAGAATACCTAAGCATACAACTTGAGTAGATGGCTCAACCAGTTTGGATTTACTGATTTCTAGGCCAAGGTCTTGTAATAAAGACAACAAAAATTTGTACGAATCATGTATTTTTGAGGGTAAGCCGACATATATGAGGTCGTCAATGTAATTAAAGAGTGCATTATGACCATTTTGTTTCATGATGTATCTAATGTCATCGGAGCACCGCTCAAAAAATCCGGATCCGAGTCGAAAATCCGAACGGCAAAGATCCGTCCAGAAACAGGTTTTTATGATGTATACCTAAGAGATCTATGTCGCCCGGATCAATACGTAAATGTCTAAATGCTCTGCTAATGTCGACTTTATACAATAAGGACCCTGGGCCTAACAGTTTAAGTTTTTCTATAATATGGTCTACAGATGGATATTGCAAAGTGAAATACGTATCTAAATAATGAAATTTATGTATGGCAGTATTTACTGCAGCCCCTTTCGGCCAACTTAGATCCATTATTGTACGTCTTTTAGCAGAATCTTGTTTTTCTCTGGTCATAAGAGGTGACACATGAACAGGAAATGGTAACTGATAAAAAGGTCCATACATGGCCCCATATTTTAATTCTTCTGCAATATAAGCATCTACATGGTTTACATGTTCGATTGCAGACGCATGATTTTGACATGAAGATAATAATGTAAAATTACGGTCAAAATCTAGAGGGAATCCGAAACATATAAAGTCGACCAATTGTTGGTCCCAATATGTTGTTAGATGTTTTGCCCAACTGTCAGGATTAAGCTGAGTGGCCACAGGTATTCGAGCATTTAAGAAATTTGGAACCCCTGTGTGCCTAATTATTTGATGTGCCTGTAAAATATCTGGAACAATGTGCCAATGCACTTCCGGACCATTGTATGTGTGCAAATTATTTACAGGAATATATCCAAATTCGTTACCATTTTGTTGAATACAAGCCTGACGATCAGTACTGTTATGCCTATTCTGCCAAACATATAAAGGAATAATCTCCGTATCTGCAACCATACTAGCAATTTTTTTATGCTCATGCTTTGATAATTGAAGTGTATGACATACGGGAAAAGCATCCGATTGCTGTGTCTGTGGTGAGTATTTTGGGGATATATTCTTGTTATTTGGGTGTTGGGCTACTGATACATTCTTTTCACCACTTTGGTGTGTATTTACCAAACTTTCCGCCATATGAGCTTGAGCATTAGCTATATTTTCCATACATTCTACTGAATCAAGATCAGTCATGGCATTTTGTTGTGGTTCATTTTTTGATCCAATGTCGTGGGGAAGGGATGGTGCAGTGTGTCTGCTTGTATGTTTGTGCATTTGCTTTGGACCACATCCCACCCTGCCATCCCCCAGCTGGTGAAGTACAGGGTTCGAATTTACGTGACGGTACATAGTGCCTTTGGTTTCATGAGTTGTAGAATGTACACAAGTCCCTGAATTAAAATACTGACAAATCATAGACTTTCCTCCCCCACCCCGTTTAGAAGTATTTTTTGTACCATTGAAAGCAGTTGAAGGAATATGTCTCTGTGCGTGCGCCCTGCGAATATGGTCAATTTTTTCTACTTGAGTAAAGTTCTGGATCTCTCCCTGTTCCATACGACAGAGGAGTACGGCACGGCTGGCTTTGGCTGCAGACCATGAGAATCATTGGAATTGTCTAATAATGAAATGAGATACTCAAGCATGGCTTCCTTATTGTTTTGACAAGCTTCATCTCTCATGGATCTGCAGAAGCCAGCCATCCATTGACCCATGGTCTTTAAGCCTATCCTCCACCCCTTGTTGTATGTGTGCATTCGCCCGTATTTGTTGGAGTGTAGGTAACCCCTCAGTACAAAGAGGAATACTGTGTGAAGTACTAGGCGCCACATGGGAATACTGGTTGTTTTCAGTATTTTTGTGTACGTTTATGGTGTTTTTCCCTCTGCTCCCAACGCTTCTGCCCTTAATTTTTTGTTTATCAGATGTTTTCTTGGGTTGTTTCCCTTCCAATTTTGTCAACCGATCTGAAATAGTAGTTAGTTGAGACAAAATCTGGTGGTTAACCAACGCCTGAACATCCTGAGAATTGTTTTGTTGGGCAGAACTGGTGGAAGCTTCGGGTTCAAACCTGTTGAAGGAACGGACGGGGTTGCTCGCATCGTCACTGTCAGTTTCATTTACAAGGGCACTACAATCGAGGTCACTATCAGAGTTTTGCGATTCTTGCTGAGACATAGCCAAAGTCTGAGAACCCAGCAAGTTCGTTATAAAGTCGTTATCATTTGAAATCTGTAATTGTACAGGTACTTCAAGACTATCACTCTTTGCTGACCGCAAGTTATATTTCTTTTTCTCCATATATAGTCGTACTAAAAAACCCTATAAAAACACTTGGTAAACAACTAAAAGTACATTCGACTAAATATATGAAGAAAAATAAATAAATTTTTTACAGTGTTACCCCTTCCAAGAGCAAGTTGCAAATGGAAGAGGGGTTGAAATTCAATAGGCCAGGAAAAGTGCACTGGCCAATGAAATGACAGATTACAAACAGCATGGTGATGCATACTAAATGTTAAAGTTAAGGTCCTCCCCAGGGAATGACCTAGTTGACACCAAGGTATCAACCCGCATTTCGTTACAGTACACACAATTGACAACTAATATGTAACACTCTGTTCTGAATGTCGATTTGCAATCAGTTGCTGCACTATAATCATCAAAACAACTATTTTTCTTAAGTTAAGCATGCTATGTGCCATTCTTAGATTTAAACAAAATTCTTAGAAAATTCTAAAAATAAGAGTTTTGTGAATAGCAAATTTCTATTCTTAGAAAAATTCTAAGAATAAAGACCATTCATAGAATAATTCTAAAAATAAGTATAATTCTAAGAATCTTTGTGAATAGGAAAATTTTTTTCATCTTAGAATTTTTCTAAGAAAAACGACAATTCTAAGAAAAATTCTAAGAATAAGAATCTTTGTGAATACGGGCCCTGATATAGTAGTTAAAAGACAGGGGCGGGGGGATATTGTATGTAGTGTGAAAGGGGTATTAACAATCATGCACAAATGTAATGGACTTGTTGCTTTACAGTGCTAATAGTTAGAAGGGATGCAAAAACCCAACTGTGTCTTTGTCTTTCTTACGTTTTCATACAATCAATTGTCCTACATACAGTGTCATATCTTGTGTTACAATGATGTAACAGCATTAGAGGGAGTGATCCATCTTTTCTTTGATAATTGTGATTTTCTTTTCAAAATCAGTTGCTCAATAATGAGCCAATCAGTGCTTAATAAGATTGATTGTAATGAGTCTGTCACGGAGCATTTAATCAATGAAACCTTCAGCAAAGGCACAACATTTTAAGTCTTTGTTTCCACTAGTGCGATCGATGATAAGCGACCAACGATCAGTTATAAGAATATATATATTTGCAGGTTATTACTAATTCAAATCTGTTAATTTGATTGGGTACAATCTGATTACATGATCTTTTACAAATGTATGTAATTTACATTTTCCACTCTACATCCAAAACAATTGGCAGTATTCCAAAATTGTTTCAAAAATGAAAATTCCCTAAATTGTAGAAAAAAAAACAAATAACAGCTTAGATTTAAGACTTGAAACTGTTAATGTGAATCAAGCCACTAAGTTTGAGCTAATAATTGAGAGTTTCTAGTAAATTTGACATTTGCAGACTGACAAGTATATAAACTGATACGGAGAAACAAACACTGAAGAAAACATAACCTAATATGAAATGTTTACACCAATATATTCTGTGTTGTTAGTTTAATGCTTTGTTACTCTCAAATGTTATGTTCACACTTCTAAGGTATTTTGTTTATAATGTCACTTTGACATTTTTTCTATGTTCGCCAAGACAAAGGGAATTTTCATTACAATCTCTGAAACTTTAATAGAATAGAAACAAACATTATCCTAGGTCTGTCACAACAGAACATATATCACCTGATGTTTTTAAAACATTGACATTGTCTGGTCACCTTGACAACTTTAACCTGCTACAAAGGGTCAGGGACTGCCCACCATTTTGGACCCTTGGTGTACATAGTTACACCAAGCAATACTAAATAAAAATATATATAATATATTTCTCGTCAACTGATTTGGTGCACATTTTGACATTATATCCCTATGTGGCTATATAACGATATTGCATAATAATTAAATAACATTTTTGATAAATGAAAAATGTGCAACAGTTTAAGTGATGTATATCTCTTATTATCACCCCAAAACATGTATTTGCTTTTAAAGATTATTGTCACCACAAATTATTTCTATACTTATTTGGCCATATGTGATGTAATAAGTCCCATATATATGGTAAAATATTTTGAATGAGTATAAAATTGATATAAATAACCATCACGGTTCCCAATACATGACGGATAATAATGATGCATTCTTTCGGCTATTCAGGACTGGTACATGCTAGTTCACATCCAATAAAAATAAAAACTGTTTCACGGGTATTTAACACCTCCACACAATGTACTGAAGAATGCAGCATTAATAGTTGAAGGTCGTCCTAGGCGATACCATCCCTTTTTTCCGACTAGAGTCCTGTCTAAATTTGACACATGGGGAGACATGGTGATAAAGTGGGCAACACACTTGCATTACATCCTTCAGGACTTGTTTCAATCCCTACCTTAAGTCTCAAGTGGGAAATTTTTTGGCTACCTCCTAGTGTCAGATCGTATTCAGTGCGGAGTCTTGCTCAACTAGTATACATTTTTATTTCATCCCTCAACTAATCTTAGAGATAATCAATCCTGATTGATCACTTGATCAATCAATTTTTCAGTCAGTCAATCAATCACTCATTCAGTCTATTTATCAGTCCACGAAAAATTGACACAATTTTCTTCACAGATACCTAGGTTTTCAAGAAACAGTTGAAAAAATACAAATAGTGCTTGAGGCATCACAAATCCTGGATCTGGAACCACATAATGGTGAATAAAAAAACCTGGAAAAAAATTAAGAATTCCCAATATAGAACTAGATTATTAAGAAAGGAACAGGCCAGAGGTAGGCCCAACCTTGTGGTAAATATAATGCCCCAATGAGATTTGTAGTTTTTTAAGTAATGTAGCAGATATTGTTAGAAAATCTGAAAAAAGTGATTCTCGAAATGGATTTGGATAACTTCTCGAAGGAGGGCTGTGCCATGGATCGACTCCGTCTAGTGTAGAAATATGTCCTCAATCCGAGGAATAATTTTAGAGATCTGCACATGGAAAAACAAACAGACAGACAGGGTGTTTTCTCTTATGGATCAGGGCCCGTATTCACAAAAGGTCTTAGCCAGGGCTTAGGCTTAAAGTTGAGACTTTTGTCTCAAGTTTCTGCCCAAAAACTGCTAAGACTTTTGTCTTAGGCTTAGTGGTATTCACAAAGAATTTAAGACTGGTCTTTGGCTTGGCCAAGGGCTCAACTTTAAGACTGGTTGGTAGTGGGCTTAAATGTTGTAAAGAGGACTTAAATATGGCCGCCATAAACTTTTCTCCACTTCAAAATTTGAAATGGCTATAAATAAAGTATAATTATACAGAACACCTCACTAAAGCAGTCTTTGGGAAGTTTAAATGTGGTAACAAGGCTTTCCATTTCAAAACAGCACTTTTCTTTAGATAAAATGCATTAAATGAAGGATATATGTCACCAATAGTTTAGTTTGAATGGAAAAGAAAGGTCACATGACACAGAAAACCACTGTGGTTATTTGATAATCTTGGACTTAGCTAAGTCACCCTTTGTGAATACGGTTTTAAGACAAAACTTAGCTGAGACAAAAGTCTCAACTTTAAGACCACATTTAAGCCTAAGACCTGGGTAAGTCTAAGGCCCTTTATGAATACCAGCCCAGGGCCCGTATTCATGAAAGGTCTTAGCCAGGGCTTAGGCTTAAAGTTGAGACTTTGGTCTCAAGTTTCTGCCCTAAAACTGCTAAGACTTTTGTCTTAGGCTTAGTGGTATTCACAAAGAATTTAAGACCGGTCTTAGGCTTAGTCAAGAGCTCAACTCCAAGACTGGTTGGTAGTGGGCTTAAATTTTGTAAAGGGGACTTAAATATGGCCGCTGTAAACTTCTCTCTACTTCAAAATTTGAAATGGCTGTAAATAAAGTATCATTATACAGAACACCTCACTAAAGCAGTCTTTGGGAAGTTTATATGTGGTAACAAGGTTTTCCATTGATAAAATGCATTAAATGAATGATATATGTCACCAATAGTGTAGTTTGAAATAGAAAAAGAAAGGTCACATGACATATAAAACCACTGTGGTTATTTGATAATCTTGGACTTAGCTAAGTCCTCTTTTGAGAATACAGATTTAAGACAAAACTTAGCTGAGACAAAAGTCTCAACTTTAAGACCACATTTAAGCCTAAGACCTGGCTAAGTCTAAGACCCTTCGTGAATACCGGCCCAGGAAAAAAAAATTATATGCTCTATTAATCCTGCCCTCCCTCCTTAAAAACCAACAACATGAAATAGTCTCTTACTTCAAAGACCAATTTGTAAATAAACGTATATTGTTCCTTCATATCTGAAAAGTGTGAAAACTGCTCTAACAGAACAACTACAAGCACATCAATGTATTGACTTTTTTCTCCACAAACACACATACACACACGTGAATTGTGAAAAGAGACAGCAATAGACAATTCATAAATAAACAACACAATCAGAGGGGGGGGACTGGGGGAAATTGGCATTGCAGA
The DNA here is from genome assembly GCA_964017235.1 of Sabellastarte sp. h YS-2021. Classification (NCBI taxonomy): domain Eukaryota; kingdom Metazoa; phylum Annelida; class Polychaeta; order Sabellida; family Sabellidae; genus Sabellastarte; species Sabellastarte sp. h YS-2021. Next base: position 175,129,074 of record OZ024929.1, on the reverse strand, counting down.
CAGTTATACCTGTAGGAATACTTCTTAGAATAAAAATTGAAAGGGAGAGGGAGGGATTGTTTAGAATTCCCAGGCAATTTGTAGCAGTGTGTGTGATTGTGTAAAGGTATTGCTGAATGGCAGACTGGATAGATGTTTAGTTGGATTAAAATACAATTCATAGTATTTTACAAATTTGAAGGACTGTAAGCTTATAATGATCTGGATATCTAAATATGCTAATTGTTTAATAAGATACATACGGATTTAACAATTGTTGTGAGGCATTTAGGGAAGTAGGAGGTAAGTTAATAATATTAATGTTGAGGTTTGAAACTATGATCAAAACTGAAAATATCAATAATATTACTTAAGGTACAAGAAGAAAATCTATCTACATGTATCAAATTTAAAAAGGAAAAAGTAGTAGTTTTTATGAATATACCTTTTGACTTAATTTCCTACAAATAAGACTATATCTTTCCCAGTAGATGATGGGACTTGGTGGTGTAGCGGTTAGAGTGCTCGCCTTCAACCTCTGAGGTCGCTCGTTCGGAAATGTTAAAAAGGTGGTAGCTACTTGCCGATGCCTTGTGGTTTACAGTGTAGAATCTCGACCAACTAGTATTCACTGGTTCCTCCACCCGTAAACTGTCAATCACAATATGACCCTGGATGTTGAACACAACATAAAACAAAATAATAAATGTAAATCCAAATTCCCAGTGGATGATATTTTCTAAATTGTTTTGGTGATGCCAGCCTTCTTGCTGTTGGACTTTCCCTTGTTGGACACACAGGCTGTCTGATGATGTTTTAAATCAACTTTTCACTGTAAAAATGATTTAGACTCACATCAACTAAAACAAAAATTGAGGGTTGTAAGGTAAATGGTTTTATAGATATATTGGAAAACATTGGTTATACAAGATCTGACATGCCAAACCAGACAGGGAGTTGTGAGATCAAAGCATATTATAGTATGTGACAGATGTTTCTATAGTGTAGTTATAACATGAAACAGTTGTTAGTGTTTTTAGACTCTCAGTTAATGTTCAAATTAATGCATGTGTAATTTAGGTTTTAGTTGTATTAGTGTTTTATTGCTAAATGTTTGGTAATTAAATTTATCACGAGAACAAAATATTATAATAATCAATGGAAAAATAAATAAACAAAAATAACATAAACAAATAAATAAGTCAATATAATCATACAGATATTATAAGTAAACAAATATTAATGAATAGTAGTGTAAATAATTCAATAAATGTATGCTGAAAATGTGTAGAAATGAAATATATAAATATAAATAATTGTGAATATTCGGAAAACATGAATTCTGACATTTCATTGTAGTTTGATGAAAATGAGGTAAATTGTGTTCAGCTGGTTAAGAAGCAAATTTAGAAGTGGAATGTACAAATATAAATATTCAAGAATATCTACATGACATAAATTATGATAATAAATTCATTACATTTAATAAGAATATTTGTAATGTGGAATGAAATGAGTTCACTGAAACCAATCACTGATCATAATTTCTAGATCACAAATCGCCTACGTGGAACTGCAACTTATGTCAGACAGCCTTAGTGGCAGCAATGTTTTTGTCCTGATCAAGTAAGAAGGCTTTAATTGGCTTTCTCTGGAAACAGTGCATTTTCAGCAACCGAGTGAGGGGTGCTCATATTTTGCAGTTAGGTGAAATACAGAAAAAATTATCTGTTGAAGTTATTTTTGTTGTTATGAAAAGAACATTATATTTGTAATTTTTAATTTTGTTTGTTTACAAGTTCATCAGAAGCCAAAACGACAAAAATGATTGGATGAAAACTAATTATGATACAGTGGATACGCCTTGAGTGAAAGTTAGGTTACTGTGTATAACAACTGTACACAGATGTAGCTCATAGGTAGATACAACAGTGTATAAACACATCAAGAACCTTTTAAGCTGAATTTAATAAGGGGAACCAGACCAGATTTGTTATGACTAAAGTAAACATTCTATAGTTATAACAGAGTAAATTGGAATCACCTAAAGGCAGCCATCTTAGGATTCAAGAATCACTTTCAATTATCAGTGATTTCTAGTTACATTTTTTAAGGGGTGCTAAATAAATGTGAGTGGTTTGATCAACAATGATAAAATGAACTATAATTGATACATCAAAAAAAGGAACATGTAAGAGTATGATTTAAGCCACTTAAGGACAAGTGACTTATATATAAGACAAATGGTACCACATAGATTTGCTAAATCCCTGGCATGACATTGCCTTTGGGATATAAAAGTCCTTGACCTTTGGCATACAGTTTGTGTGGATGCTGCTAATTGGATATAACAACTGCGAGATATAAATATTGTTGCTGTATCTGAGTGTGGATTATCTGGATAAACCATGGGATCCAGTTTAAGTTCCCGGAGTCGGTGTGACAAACAGTACGGATACAGTGGATTCTCCAGACAAGGTAAAAATTAAAAAGGCTTTTTGTATAAACATATTTGAGGTCCTCAATGGCCTGGTGGCTGAAGTCTCTTTAATTAACGTTTTGATCAAATAGGGAGGCCCTCAGTGGCCCTTTGGGTTTGCAGGTTTGGCATCTAATCACAGGCTGTCACGTCTATGTGGGTTTTTATTCCCACAACTGACAAAGCTAAAGACATGCCCTCAATCTCTGGCTGTTGAACTGCATGTAAAACTCTAACTATTGACCTTTGTGTGTACATTTTTAACAAATTGCATTATTCTTGGTGGAATATACTCAAGGTAAATATTAGAATACACTCGCTAGTGTGGAATTATTTAACTTGGCACCACATAATGAATTTGACCTTAAAAAGGAGGAAAAAGATGGTGTAATAACTATTCCTTATTCCCAGGTACCCCGTATTATGGATAATCGGCAAGCAAGTGCCCAATTATGCAAATACCTCTAATAATTTACCCTACATAAAAATGTGATTGAGATCATCATAAATAAACTTTTTTGCAGATCTTTTGTTTCATTTGGTAAAGCATGAGCTCTAGCCAGACTCAGGCTAATAGATATCACTTTAGTTTGTCCCAGGATTTTCATGAATTGTGGCGTAGTGTGATGAGTGTCTGTCTTTTACACAAGTGGCAATGGGCTATGTTAGTACTGGAATCGGTGACCGCTTCAGTGCACTACTCATGTGTCTGATGGCTTTGCGGCTTGCGCTAGTAGACTGAAACCCCCTTTCAGCCTTATTGCATTAAAATCTGTGCAGAAATGGCGGAAAAAATTAAAAACTAAAGACTTTATATTGACTGATACTCATGAGAATAAAGATATTTCACAACTTTATTAAAGTGTTCTTTTAGTAAATATAGAATTATTTTACTTATGAAGATGAACAAAATAATATATATGCTATGCAGCCATATTTTATTAACTTCATTACTTGTCTATATATTGTTATGTATATGTCATTTGGGAAGTTTTCCTAATTTACATAATTTTATTGAATCTCTTAAGCAGTTGGGTATCTGCAGACAAATCAATCACACAGAAGATGGAACCACCTTGATTCTGTCATATTTTAAATAATAAATAACCTTCATATACTCCTTCCATGATAGTTTATACTTCATATATCATTTATATGATGTTTGGATAACCTTAGAATGACAAGTTTCCTTGTAAAACGTGCCATTGATTACCAATTAAGGGTACTGATAGATCAAACGCAAATCTCTATTGATATTTGTAAGCTGTCTGCAGGATTGTATTATAAATCACTCAATTTTCAATCAGTTTAAAAATTGCTCAAATTTTATTTAAAATAAATTTAGAGGTTAAATGAATAATAGCGAGGTCAAATACTGGCTTCAATTTGGAAAAGATTCAGTATTAAAAAGACCCCTTTAGCTAAAAAGTGAAAACTTTTAACTGAAAAAAAATCATATAAACTTATTTACCTTAGAAACAAATTAAAACTGATTATATATTTTTAAACACCCCTACACAAAAGTTCCCAGATCAGCTCAGATTTGAGGAACAGTTCAGATATCTTTATATGATTCAAGAGTAATAAAACTGGTATTTGTGTGTAGGAGTGTAAATGACTTTAAACTAAATTCATTCTGCCCACTGTGAGATTATATGTACTGAAAAGGTTAGTTTTCTTTGCAAGATGTCATTGATTAAACTGTATGTGTTTGTGAAACCATCAATCTTTATTTGTTACCAGTTCTGCAACTATTATTGGAGAAATATGTTTGATATTATATATAGAAATGTCAGTCAAGATTGATCACATGCAAGTACATGCATGACTTTACTTGTGTTAGTAAAATAAGTTTTTAAGCACGAGCTATAGCGAGGCTCACACATCTACAAATCATTTTTAAAATTTTTGGTTTGTTTCCAGACTTTCATGAATTGTGGTGTAGCATAATGAGTATCTGTCTCTTCACTGAAGTTAAGCAGCAATGGGGTACTTGGATGGGTGACAGCTTTAGTGCACTACTCGTGTCTCTAATGGCTTTGTGGCTTGCGCTAGTAGACCGAAACCCCTTTGAGCCTTGTTATTTGTTGGATTTAGTGAAAATTTCCATATACACAAACAGTTACAGCCATTTGCACTGCCAGGATATCTATACAGTTGTGATATTAATAAGAGTTGTTGTGCTCTACACTTTTAATGGGAAGACAATAAAGTCTATCTGAGGTTAGGTTTTAAGTAACCAGCTTGCACTCTAGCATAGCAAAGCGAATTGGGTAACTTATATAAAGCAGTAAAAGAATATAGTATTATACATTTCTGGGCAAACATTATCCAGAATTATAGTAAGATTGGCAGTTTAGGACCACAAGGGCAAACCCAAAAGGATTTACAGAAACAACTGTTACGGTTCATGTCCTCATTGACCCAGTGGGTTACCAAGTTTCGCATTTTGTCACAGGCGGTCATCTCTGTGTCGGTTCGACTCTCACGAGTAACAGTGCTGAGGACCTGTTCTATTTTTAATCTTGTCGTTGACTTTGACTTTGGTTCATGTGCAATTGTTGGAATAGCAGACTTTATGCATCATTTAAGTCTGATTTTTTTACTGATGGCCCAATCACGATCGTGGACATATTAGAATATACATTCATGATGGATTGTAAAACCAGGCTGAACTATACATGTAGCCCTGCTGCGAGCAGGCTTGGCTAAAAACAGCTGAAACTAGAATGCACCCGTACAGTGTAGAGCCCAGCCATGGGGTGGGACATTTTTATAAGCCCTACCCACATAAAAATTCAGAAAGATCAGTTGTATTACTCTTGGCGCTATCAAGAACACAGACAAACAAAAAGGAAGACAGCCATATGAATGAACAGACTCAAGAAACATGACCTCAAGGTGGGGATAAAAATGTGGCATTCAAATCAGGGGTTGCATTATGACAGAGAAAATGAGTCTTGTGTGTAAAAAATAGGCCTGTATGACCTGCTGTTGACCACCACGACTGAAGGAGATAACTCTTTACTCCTAGGTCACACAGTGCTATGCTGGACTCATTATTAAGCTTGTTGGGGATCAATTGTAGCTTGAGGCATTTTATATTTTACAGGTAATAATTGTAAGTGTATGTTAGACCGGATTCACACTTCAGACAGTGTTTGCAACTTGTAACTAATTTTTCAAAGCTTTGAAAAACCTCTCATGCGCTCTCACAGGATAAACTAAAATGCCTGGGGATGGGGGGGTGAGGGGAGGAGCAGAATAGCTATCCGGGGCAGCTTGTTTTTACATGTGCACTAATCACATGCGAGGTTCATTTATTGATGAATAATGCTCCATTCAGACTGCAGGTGGTACGTCCCCAGTAAGATGATTTACTCAGTGGCAGACGTGTCGGCAAGGACACCAAATACCTTACGAGCTTTAGTGCATCATTCACATTACTTGCTGTATAACTCATAGTTATAGGAATTGGCTTAAACACCTCTCGCCTTCAACTACTGTCCGATGTTTGCATGCGACCTAATGACACAGTGACAAAATGTCCATTTACCTCCACTTGCCTTATGTCGCCGTGTTACAGCAAAAGATGACAGAGTCACAACCTTATATACAGCATGAACTACAGCTTCAGTAATCCTAGCAAGTGATTCATATTCCTATTCGTCTGTGCATGCTTATGGTATGAAATTCAGGTAGTTGAAGGACAGGGGCGTTTTGCCCAACGCCTTTAATAATGGGGAATACGGTAATACCAGCTGGAGTGTGAACGGGGTATAAGGACAAGGTCTTGGATCAAAATCCGAATACAAGTTGTTACAATTATTAGGAACAGGCCATGCCACAATGCATGTCCAAAGGGTCAGGATCATGTTGATTTTTCTTATCAAGTGATAAAACTAATAATATACATATAGGCAACATGGACTTTGTTATACTTTTCATTATCCAATGTTAAACAGCAAATTGTATTAAATTAAGTGACTATAGGAAATTGACGCAAAAATGTCCATTACTGAAAATGTCATAAAAGTGTCATATCACCTATATACTAGCTATGCATATGCAATTATTACCCGTATAGATATATTACCTGAAAGTAAAGCCTTAAAGAAATGTGCTAAGCAACATAATAAACAGGATGTTAGTAAGGTAAGATCAAATTTATATAAAGGATGCACTAAAGATACGAACGTCAGGGAAGTTCGGTGTTATAAGTCTTAAGAGGCTTTCGCACTTCACTTATTGTGCATAATAAGTCACACCATAGAATACAGGAAAAACATGTCTGCACATTTTCCTTTTTAAGTCAAGTAAGCAGTGTACAAAGTTTACTAGAAAACTTTCCGAGTCCATCAGACCTGCAACTGAAAAATATTTCAGATCTGTAGCAAAAGTTGCCAGTCCATATTATAAATACAATTTAAAATAGGCTTTATCAAATACAAAATTCTACAATATAGCCCACGGGAATACCTTCTGCCCCATTTACACTAAAGGCAGTACATCCTGCAGTTAGAGGTTTTACTCGGCTGAGGAACCGCCTCCAAGAATGCCACATACCTTCCGAGATTTGGTATATCATTCTCACTACAGGATGTAGAGTAAGAAATCTAAAATTCGCCACATATCTGAAATTCGCCACATGTCAAAATACTAATAAAATAAATGAATTGTGGTGAGATTTGTTGACTGTATAGTCAATTAAGACTTTTTGAACTGAAAAATACCAATTTTTAGACAAAAACATCATTTTCTTTATAAAATTAACTAAGGTTTTAGAGGTGGTGAATTTTAGATTCCTGGCGAATTTTAGATTTCTTACTCTAAAACCCGTGGTTATAAGCATTAGACGAAATAGCCCTGTCCCTCGACTACTGTCCAAGGTTTCTGTTGAGACATTTTGACATAGTAGTTAAATGTCTATTTATCTCCACTCACCTTATGTCACTGTTTACACCTAAAAAAACTGATTCACCACCTTGCATCCACCATAGACTACACCTTTAGTTATGGTAGCAAGAAATTCATCAGCTCATGCTTGGATTTGTCTACGCATACCCACGGTACAAAATTAAGAGGCAGAAAATTTTAAGCATTTTTGAAACTTCCATAGGATGCGCAAGGTAATGGATGTTTTGCCACTGTGTCACAAGGTTACATACGAATCTGATATGGTAGTCGAAGGACAGGGGCATTTCACCAAACACTATGTAGCGTACTACCTGTAGTGTGAATAGGATGGTAGTGAATTAATCCAACCTTAGAGCTTGTCAAGAAATACTAGACATAGTAGACCAAAACTCAAGTTCCTTCATAACCCCTCTATTGACAGTAAACCTCACAAACCTCACAAACATTTTCTAGCTCCTTTAGTCATGATGCCCCTACCCTCTGTCAGTCCCCACCACCCCAGCAAGCAAAATGTCAAACTAATAATAGCAATAATGGCAACTGTTATACATTTGTTATATTTAACACAATCTGACTAGAGATGTAATGATATTCAGATTTATGGATTAAATGAATGATATATATGTATAAGGCTAAGGTCACCTCAAAGTGAAATTTCATTGGAGTTAAGGCCCCCCATTTAAGGTGAACTTAAGTCCCAAAGTTATAAAAGTCAAATTAAAGGTAAAGCATAGAGGAGGGAAATACCTTGAGATGACCTAGAGCCATTCCAGAATTTTTTATGATGACAACTAATATACATATACAAATGAGAGCCCTCAAGCTCCCCTGCCCTCTGAAACTCTCTTCCTCTCCACACAAGAAGTAGTCCCTGTGTTACATCCTTTAGGATAAATCTTAAGAGTCAAATTTTCTACGCGAGCTTCCCTACTTTGTACCTTTCCTGCTGTCACACATACAATCCTAAATTACTGACCTAGACTGTCCCTTGACTATGCTTTTGAACACTCCTTTTGTTAGCCTAGCTCACTGAGTTTGGGGGAAGATATTGCTCCTGCAAAGCAGTAGATTACTGACCAAGTGGCAAGTGCTGAAAAATAAATGGTTTACTGTTATGTCCTTAAGTTACAGGACATCCGGACCCTTATGTTAGCGTAGCTCACTGAGTTCCTTATTGTGCCAGCAAGGCAGGAGATTACTGATCAGGTGGCAAGTACTGAAGAATAAATGGTTTACTGTTATGTTCTTAAGTTATTGGACATTTGGAACTTCTAGAAAGATACAATTCTGTGAAAATAGCTCAGAGTTCCAGACAGAGGGGTACGTGATAAGTACACTGCAAATACGGTTCAGACTTCATAAATACCATTTCAAACATGGATACAGTATTGTGTGTTACTGTGTGAATTCTGTATTAGGGGTTAATTCATACATTAAGACTGCACTGACAAATTGGGGGTTGGGGATGAGGAAGGAAACGGAGCAGTGAGACAGGGGTTGATCTATATAAAATTTTCCATTTCAATAGCATAGGATGTTGGAAGTCAGCTTAATGAGTTACAGGAAATGGGCAGCAGATGTTTGTAAAGTAACTGGATGACGTCATAGGGTCATATTCTCTCTCTATTATGTACTTTGAAACCAGATGCTATAATAACTATATGCTTAGGTTCTACAACAAAATGAATATCATACTGATATAAATTCAGATACTTTAGGATCATTTTGTTTTAACTTTTACAAAATGTTTTTTTAAATTACATCTGTGGCATCTTTTAATGATTTAGCCATATGATTATCATAAATTCAACAAAAAAACAAAATCAAAGAGGTATTTTTGGAAAATATGGATAATTTATTACCATTATATATTTGTAGAGGTTTGTAGAGTTATACTGAGTACTGTTACAGATTGTTTATTTTTATTTAAAAACTAATATTTTAATAGATATTTTGAAAATGTATATTTATAGTATTACTTTACAGATGAGATGAGGAAGAAATAAAATTTAAAAGTCAATACTTAATTTCACCTCTACCCCCTCCTTCAGAAACAGCTTTAAAAGCAACATTCTTTCATCATTCGATGCCTTCAAGATTTTAACCCCAGCTATGTGAATGGAATAACTCTCATTAAACAGTTCATTCTGCCCCCCCCCCCCCCCGTAGAAAGCACACTCTGTAGATCCTTTGTTTATTAGTATATAAAAGTCTTTCGAGAGCTGCAAAGTCATCACTAGAGTAGTGCACTAGAGTTTATGAAAGCCTGGTGAAAAAAATATTACATCCCATACCTAGGCCTCGAGCTCAGATGGTCAACCATCCAAGTACTAATATAGACCATTGCAGATAAACTTCATTGAATAGACAGGTACTCATCACACTGTGCCACACTTCATTTAATCTGATGACCAAAACAAAGCAAAACAAAACACACAAAAAAATAATAAAAAATAATGATCTCTAGAAGTTTGGGCCTGCCTAGACCTCGCGCTTAAAATGTGTGAAGGTATGCTAAGTATAGTATAGAAGTACAAAAGAGAACTAGCTTTCTTTATTATTATTATTTTTTATTACTATTTCCACAGCACTTTATCATAATCACTCAAAGCTCTTTAACAATTATAGAAAACTAATATCATTTTTGTAATTAAAATCAAGAGTTGTAAACTTTTTAAAGAGAAATGTCTTCAATTGCTTTTTGAATTTGTCTGAGGTAGCAGTTCTTATTGAATTATCAACATTGCTCCAGAGTACTGCCCCCATGTATGAGAAGGTTTTTTCACTGAATCTGTGACCAGTTGATTAAGTCTATATTCCTTGCTGGATCCAGTATCTCTAGATGACTGTTGAAGGCAGATTATAAGTCCTTTTAACATACAGTCCAATGAATCTCCGGTGACATAATCTCCAGGTTTAGAAGTTGGCAGTGAGTTTAAGTCATAGCATATTAAAGCCTCTCTTACATCCCATTGTACGTGCACATAGGTCCTGGTTACAGAGAAAAGTCGGCTGATTTGAAACAGACGCTAGAGCTACACATGCAATTTTATAACAAGAATATCAAGGTCACAGAAACCCTGCAATGAAAATTGGCATGCACATTATTCTCTTCGTAATGCAGTATAGTTACAAACACATCCATGTCTCAAGGGTGATATACGAGAGACTTGGGCATGTGCATTCTCCTTGCTAGTGTTGTGAGTTCTCCCCATTTACTTACAGGGATTGCACGTGCCGTATCATACACTCACGTGTACCTTGCATGTATATAAACCCACTGTGCATTCTGTATCTAGTCACGGGCTGTTCTTGGGTGTTCAAGTTGTGACACTCTTATTGGGACAAATCACCTTATTTGCAAGTGCAAATCTCTACTACCCTACTACCAGGTCATGCTCATATTTTTCCACAATATTTCTAACACACTTAAAATTAAGTGGGCCTTAAGTGCATAATTACGTAGTACACATATTTTATATTGTTCAAATGCAAAATTCCCCTAGATCCCAGAGTAGTAGGAAAAACTACCTATGTGTGGGCTTTCAACTTATTTATGAAACTGGTATAATAAGAGCACAAAACCCCGTACCCCTGTCTCACTTTCATGGTTGATCATAGGACCTAGCTTATTTTATACTTATATGGGATGCAACTTATCCTGTCCAAAAAGGGCAGAAGAACAGAAAAAAACAAATGTTTTGTCAGGATTGAAATGATCAGTCACATGACCAATAAAACAGCCTTACAACCTGTCACTGACTGCCATAACTCATTGAGATGACTCATGACATGACATAGTGGTCATGTACAAGTAATGTTCCCTTGGGACCAGGTGCCGTATTTTTCAAAAATGCTTAGACTGTTCCTAACTGGGATTCTAAAGTTTTTCTCAAGCTTTTACTAACTTGGGTGTTCATTAACATTCCTAAGTCTAAGGTCACGTTAGACCTCTTCCCAGATTCCAAGTTTTCTGCTGAGATACCTTAGATGATAGAATGTTTTAAAATATGCAATTATTGCATGGAATTTTATGTTTTATTGCTATTAAACTGTGACACAATATTAAAAAAACATTTTCCCTCAAGAAAATGAGCTTTATTCACCATTTTTATTAAAGCAGATGATTCAATAAAAACAAAGGAGACCTTATGTAACAATTATTGTGAAATAATGATCTTCCTAACTTAGATATACTAGTTTCCAAGTCTACAGTTACAGTACAAAGTACAGAGAATTTTCCTAAATCTATGTTATACTTAACAAAGTAGAGGTTGATGAATATAATATCTAAGTACTGTTTTGGTAAGTAGAAAAATCATTCCTAAGTTGGATCTAAGGTGACCTTAGCAAAGTATTGTTGAAAAATATGGCCCCAGGTCTTTCTGTTAACTGGCAACCAGTGTTGCAACAGTAGCAGTCCACACCTCTACAACAGCCTGAGCTGCTACATTTTGTATGTGCTGAAGTCTCTTTAATTGATGTCTTGACAAAATAAGGAGGTCCTCAGTGACCTAGTGGGTTAGCAGGTGTGGTATCTAATCCCAGACTTTCACTCTGTGTGGGTTTGACTCCCACATATGACAATCCTGAGGATCCTGTCCCAATATGCCCTGGCTGTTAAACTAGACGTAAAATTTCTGTGAAAATAGGGGTTCTGCCATAGTGTGAACGGTGTTTAATAGTATTCTGCTCTTACCAATACCCCCACCCCCCACCGCCAACATAAATGATGACATACCATAACACATATGAAGTATTTCTTTATGTAACATACAGAATGTAACTGCAATGAAACTGTTATTATTAACCATGTGTAAAATTATTAGAAGATTTTTTGTGTTCTTGAATATGTTTCCCTAACACCTGGTACCATATTGACTAGAATTTCTTTACTTCAAATTATTCCTTTTCTTGATAAATTCTGAGCAAAAAAATTCTAACAGTAAGCTCCTTAATATCTATCCATATCAATTTTATCCATTTTACTGATATGTGAGGTCAAAATTACTGACCTTTATTTCAAGATTAAACATTTACTGGTCTATTGATTCAAAAATTCAAATTTTTTCTGATTAAAAGACAAGATTCCAAATTAACTGTTCTGCAGAGAAGATTCAAAATCTGCAGTTCTGCGGAAAGAGATACAAATTTCCTGTTTTATAGCTAAGGTTTACTGATCTGTACACAAGAAGCTAAATTAACTGTTCTTTGGGCAAGATTCAAAATTTGCAGGATTTTGGAAGAGACTGTAAATTTTACTGATCTATAGATCCATCTATATATCTATAGTTCCAACCTCATTCACTGGAACAAAATAATGACATTACAGATTCCACCAGTATGCATAATATATGTAAAATTAAATTACAGCTGGGAGTTTTTCTTTTGTTAAAAGTGTCCAATAGCTTTCTCTAATGGCCAGTGGTTCTGCTCTGTGTCCATATGTAGAATCCTTTTTTCACACATTTCCAAAGAAACCCCTCTACATTTATTTCAACTGGAATGATCATTAAAAAGCCCACAATACACACCAGAAATATAGGAATAAAACGTAAGCATGTAAAACAACATCTTAAAAATTACAAATTAAGGAATGGGTGTAATTTAAATAGGTTAATAAGCCTCGTAAGTGTCCTTTGAAATTAATGGACTGTTGACTCGGTCCCTTCGAGATCTTGCAAACAGTCCATTATTTTTAAATATTGCACACTTATTTGGTCATTAACCTATACTTAGCAGACAGAATTATGTTGCATTTGCTTGGCAGTTTTCATTTTATATCCCACAGCCTTTAAATGGCGTGGGAGTATTGTCTTGAGCCATGGCATCAGGCTAGGCCGGTGGGTGGTCGGGGTCTGTCTGCTATGTGGCTGGAAACAGAATTTTGTCTGGGCTGTATCTCAGAAACCATAAGGTGTAATAAGTTGATACCTTGTCAGGTTACTGGTTTGGCCTGAAGATATGCACCATCATGGTGTGACCTTGATTTAACCTTGCCGTAGTAACCTTGACCTTTAAAATCCCGTCTAGGTTATATCTCAGAAACCATAAGGTGAAGTCAGTGGATACTTTGTAGAATTGTTGTTTGGGACATGTTCATGTGCAACATCAAGGTGTGATCTTGATTTTCCTTTAAACTTGCTTTAGTGGTCTTGATCTTTGAAACCTTGTCTACATATTGGAAACTGTGGGAAGCTGATACTAGTAAATTGATTTGACCTTGACCGCCTCTCGTCTATCCCAATGAATATTTTTGTTAACTTAGTGACCTGAGTTACCCACTGTGGGGAGTAGATTAGATCAGATTAGATTTGGGGGGAGTAGGTGTGCAACGTCATGCTTTGACCTTGGTATAACTTTGGCAAATTGTTTTCTGCTGCCACCTTTGACACATATTTAGCCTAATACAGAGATATATGGATTGCTACAACTGATATTATGTATACTTTAATACTTTGTCTAATTGTGTACCTAACTACAATAGCATCAGAGATGCTTGTACCTCATTGCCTGGGGATATAGCACCTAAGACAATGGGATATAGAAGAGGTGAAACAGTGTGAAGGGCAAGATACTTTCAGAATAGACAGTGTTAGTTATTAAAATGTGCAGGAGAAAATAACACACAAGGGAGGGAAAATGTATGGAAAGACGAAGTATCAAAACAAGGCAATTCGATAACAAGATGACGGTATTAATTACTAAATTACAAGTTATTAAGCTGTAAAATGTCTTAATTGAAGTATAGCTATCAAAGGAAACATTAATTGATTGTTTCAGGAATTTCCATATCATTTTATGGGGATTTTGTGACAAGTTGGGACACTGTTTTCAAACAGAAACCATACTATTACCCCTATTAAAACACTGTAAAAAAGGTTGATTGTTACTTTTTAATGAGGAAAATAGATTTATAATTTGTATTGTTATCGATACATACTTTTATTAAAAGAAAAGCATCATAATGATATAATGTGATGTAATGAGTACTTTTATAGCACTTGGGGGCCACGGTGGCAGAGTGGTAACACTCTCGCCTCCCACCTCTGAGGCCGGGGTTCGGTTTCCAGCACGGCCTCAAGTAGTTGCTTGCCGTTGGTCGGCAGTTTACAGTACAGAACCCTGACGAACTATATGTACTGGTTTCCTCTGTCTTTCCAACTACCCGTCGTGATATGACCTGAACAGTGTTGAAAGCAACGTAAAACCCCAAATAAATAAATTTTATAGCACTTAAACTACACCATATGACAAACTTGAGGGCATTAGAGTCACAGAAAGAGAAGAGACATAGCAGGTCAACACCACAGATTGCAAGGAAGACGAGGGGAGGGGTCTATGGATGGTAAGCTTTACTGAAGAGAAATGTATTCAAGTTGTGCATGAAAGATGCCATAGAAACTGCAGTTCAGATGTCATTACCCAGCTGAATCCATGAAGATGGAGCAACATGCACAAAGTTGTGGCACAAGTGCTTTGTTGATACGTGCACTGAAAACATAAACTATGAAAAATTTTAAGGTACTTTCTGTCAGGTGTGAGGTGTCTTGTGTTGTACTGTGGTATTTGGCACAGTATTAAATAAACACAAGTGAGGATACTATGGCTCAGTTGTGCCAAATTAGGGTTGCTGATTTAGAACTTTAGAGATCAGTCCTGTTAAAAAAGTGAGGAGAAAACTGGCAAAACGTGTGATTTAATTCCTCCATTCCACTCATCAGTCTTCAAGTCAGTGAAACATTTTGGCCCTAGTTTTTCCTTTGATGCTCCTAAGATCTGAAATGAACTCCCTCGTGATGTGTGATGCGTAACATCAGTTGCCTCTCTCAGGAAAAAGCTCAAAACTTACCTGTTTGCAAATGCCTATCTGCCATAGCCTCCCCTGTCACCCCTGTGTCTCCTTCGTATGACCTGTCTATGTCATTGGATTAACGCTAATTACCTATGTTGAGATGCACCTTAAAGTCTATCATTGATGGAGATTAAGCTCTATAAAAGTCCACATTATATTAGATTAAATGGGTGATTGATTTCATTTAAGGTTGTATCTGATTTACCACGTATCTGCCAATACCTGGCCCAGAACTCAGATGGTCACCACCCAAGTACTAACCTAGTCCAGTGCTGCCTCACTTCAGTGATCAGATGGAAACTGGTCAAGCTATACAACATAAGCAGATAACAAGATTCGACCAAAATGAGAAAGTTAAGTTGTGCTGCCAAAACAATTGGTTATATAACGAGAGTTAATAAAACAGAAGTCTTAAGATTGTTATAAGTAAGGTGATCCAATGCAAAGAGTCTTGTAGAATGGCTCACTAAAAGTCAAAATTAGGGCCTTATGTCCCATTCAACAGCCAGGGCATATTGGAACCAGACTTCAGCATTATCACTTTGGGGAGTTGAACCCACACACATTTTATTTATTTATTGGGGTTTTATGTCGCTTTCAACACTGTACAGGTCATATCACGACGTGTAGTTGGAAGGGCAGAGGAAACCAATACATACAGTTGGTCAAGGTTCTGTACTGTAAACTGCTGACCAACGGCAAGCAACTACCAGCTTTCCCACTTGAGGCCATGCCGGGAAACAAACATTGGCCTCAGAGGTGGGAGGCAAGAGTGTTACCATGAATGGCACACTCGTATGGTATTTTAAACATGTTTGACACCTGGTATGGACTTCTATGATCCCTGTAATTAGACAACTGACCTTCCGACTAACATGATTAGTCGTACAACTGATATGATTACAACCACAACCACATCATTGGTGCAGTCAAGCTGCAATTTTTAGAAAATGAACCAAAAATTGGATATGACAAACTTGCCTAATGTTAACCTTACTGTCATAGAATAGTGAACATTAACTACTTAAATGATTGTTTAATTTACAACCTGTCTTTGATTTTCAGATAGACCTTATGTCCGAGTTATTCTATTATGGTGTTGTTGTTGTTTGCATAGCTTTAGTTTCCCCCACAGGTTTATGTCCCCCCCGCACGCCCCAAAACTTCTCTTTGCCATTGCCTGACAATGGACAATATGTCTCAGTTGGTGAGCAAGCTTTGGAAATAACCTTAAATGGCCTTCACATATCCCCAGATGAATGGATGCTATATCACAATATCTCCACTGGGACTAGACACATAAGGCAAAAACTACTATGACTAATATAAATATGTGGTTTTCGGACATTGTACTTTTTTGCAGTTCTAATATAATTCTGTCAAAATGTAAAAATATCGTTTGCTATCAATACGTGTTATACAATTCTTATTCTGTGTCATTAGTGACCCCACTGTATACAAGCTGGTATGATAATCCATGGTTAATTGCAATAAACATGCATACGTTGCTGAGTTTATTTATTTGTATCAGTGGACATTTAAAAAGAAGAAGGGAATAGATTGTAATAGTTACAATTTCCCCTTCATTTAATGTGTCAATAAGCCGTCATTTGTTTAAAACAACTAAAACAATATGCCTTTCTGCATCAAGTCATTTGATTGCAGTTGGTTAAAAAGGGGTTGAGCTTAAATACATCAATCAGGACTGAGATTTATCCTTTTAATTTTAATTATAACATCTTACCTAATCATAGCTTGTCATTCCCACAATTGCCTCTTGACTACTTATTGAAATTAACATCAAAGATATCTTTTGGGCACCAACTCGCGGATGGGAATAACTCAAGTTGCTCCTTGCGGCAAATTGTGTTAGCGAGTTGTGGCAAACATCTCAAGATGTGTGTGCCACCTTGAGTTGTAGCTGCATCAACTTAAGCCCCAAATGTCCAGTACTGATCAGTGAGCTGATTAGCACCAAGAAAACTATGGTGGAGGATATGCTAGTTTAAACAAGTAGTTTTTTTTAAAGCTGGCTTTGGAAATCTGTTATTGTGTGCTGTGTTCGGACTGATTGTGGAAGTCTGTTCCATTCAGTCACGGAGGTCATTGTAAAACCTTGCCTAATGGCCTTTCTAGGGCAAACTGAGGAAAGAGATAGTTTATTTCTACTTGAGGCTACTGGTTTTGATCAAGGCTGATAAGTATGTAGGTTGGGAGAGTTTAATGGCCTTTAATGTAATGAGATTATGTTTAAACAAGATACAGTGTGAAATGGGGAGCCAGCTGCGAAAAAAGCATGAAATCCTTCACTTATGTAAAAAGATGTCTACCTAGTAAAGGTAGAATCGCTATGATCTGGGCCATGATCGAACCAGTGACCTGCAATCCTGAAATCCATCACACTGACCACTTAGCCACACAAACTGTAACACTATAAAGAACACTGACTCAAGAATGCTGGTCTACAAAAGCTTTAGTATTCCCCATTTCAATTGGATTACCCCCCCCTCAAACCCCTCTATTTTTCTGCCATTGCCTGACAGTGAACAATATGTCTCTGAATTGGAGAGTAAGCTTTGGGAAAGCATTTGTGTCTTTTTATACAGAAGGAATAATGATAAACTACATGAAATAAATTTTCTCAAGGGCTTGTAGTTATTTATTGAATACCCCCCTGCTCTGCTCAGCAATTTGGATCACGCCACAAATGAGAATAAATAACGTACAGAATAACTTTAAGCTGTAACCAATGAGAAAGCCTGACAAGAAAGAAAATAATAAGGATTTGTGAACTTGATGTTGATTGGTCTTCTATTGTAGATATTGTATTATCACGACTTGAAAAATACTGTTAAGTTTTAGATTTGAGTATTGTTGTCTTTGTGAAAACTACATTTATAACTTGTGCTTGTTTTTAACAAAAGATGGTAAGTTAAACAAGAGACCTCATAAAGCACAAATCTCCACCAAGTCACGTAATAATAAGTAAATTGATATTTTTGTAGCTGGACTGTCATCCAAATAAGTCTCTAAATTTAATGGGATCTAAGATGGACAAAAACCCAGCTTCTACTTCTATAAAGTTCCAACCAGTACTATTTGTGTAATCCTGTTAACTAACAAACACAATAAACGGTCATGAATTCATTCCCCATGGGCCCCCCCAACAAAACCCACTGCCAAGAAAACAAGCAATTGGGATAAATATATTATTTATTAATCTACTAAAATTCTTTTTAATAACATATAATTCAACATGTAAATGAGAATTTATATTACTGACACATAGTATAACATTTAAGTTCAATCTTATACTTGAAGTCAGTTACTTGCAAGAACTTTAAGAGTTTGCTGGCGTTGGCCAAACGACCATTACGAGTTACTAAGCCAATGTCTTAGGTCAGTAAGACCTTACTGAAATAAGGGCCAAAAAGACATTACACCTTGGCCATGTGAATTAAAGTAAAAGATGAGATGACATGTTATTAGCTGAGATATACACTGGCAGAAATTTAAATTTAATTTTTTACAAAGGATACAGCCAGCATGAAACCAAGTGTGCCTGGCAAGGCCCATCCCCTGGGGATTAATACACGCCCAAGCCAAAAGTAAACAGGGGAGGTCAGTGAGTTGACCTCCCAAACAAGGTCACCCAACCTACTGAAACATATAGATACCAGGAAAATTTAGCATAGATGTTTTGTAGAGGGGATTGGGAAAGCCAAGGCAGAATTGGTACTACGAATTGATGAAAATAGTACTTTACAAGTTCTATGGCAGTATTTTTTACATTAGTGTGGAAAGCATGGAGTAATTTTGAAAAGAAGGAAGAGTGAGATGTAGAATAAAGTATTGTAACTAGGGGGCCAAACAGCCAAACTTAAGAAAGTAGGTGATGTTGGAAAGTAGTGGAGACTGCTGAAGGGGTAGTGGAGATGTCATTAATATATTGCCATACCGCATCAGAACGCCATGTACCGTGGTGCATAATTTGACTCAGTGGGACTCCATGTTGAAAGGCCCAGGTGGCTCCAGACCTTCTAAAGTCATGAAATGTTAGATGGGGGGAAAGTTTCAAAGCAGCTGATATAGTATGGAGGTGACGGCGTGCCACAGAATCCGTCAGTGGGACTCGGGTACGAGCCCTGAAAATCTGGAAAAGTGGATCATTAGAGTTGCCTGAAGAGGAGAGGAGAAGAGAACGCAGCGCCTGGACTGGACACAATATGGAGGACCCAAGCATGGGAAGGCTGATAGTACGAATTTGTTGTCTATTTTGCATAGTCTTGGACCATTTTATAATAAGAAGGACTTGATCTTGAGCAAAAATGACATCGCCCTTTGCAAGATGCCGGGTATAATCAAAGGAAGCCACGGTATGGGGGAGAATGTTAGATAGTCGCAAGAAAGAAAAATAGGCTAATATATACAAAGGTTTAAAAATGTGAGAGTGGTGAAGAGTATCAGCAACCTGAAGAATACTTGTAAGTAATTGGATATCAATATGCTTGTGTAGCTTGGGGTGTAATGGCCTGTTGATTTTTAGGGATTTCAAGAAATACTGTATCTGCTGATGTTGAAAAGCAGCAGTATCTAGATTGAATACTATGCATTGGGCTCTAATGCCAGCCAAATAATTTGATATATTCGCAGGAGAAATTTGGTTCAAGACCAAATATTCCATGAAAGCAAGCAATACAAAATGGTTTACCTGACCAAGATGGAACCCAGCTGCCACGAGGAAGCCAAGAAACTGGTGAAACATGCGCAGATAGGCCTTCTGTGTGGCTGGTCTGAAGGCAAAGTGTAACCTGGCTTGGGCCCTGGTGGCAAGCTGGGCCACAGGGTCGGGGAGACCTGAAAGCACATCAAATATTATAATTTAAAGCAGTTAAATCAATGTGGGTGTTTATCCATATGAAGTGTGGCAAGAACTGCTTAAGTTTTTGTTCCGGGTTTACAGTAATAGTCCATCTGGACAATAAGTCCGCAATGTAGTTATTTTTACCAGGGATGTGTGAAAAAAGTAACTGTATATTAAAAATTGCGGATATCAACCACACATTTCTGGTACATAGTGCCAAGAAAGGGTCCCTGGTCTTGCCAGAGTTAAGTACTTCAACCACGGCTAAATTGTCACATTTAATTTCGACCTTTTTGTTTTGCCATAGATTTGACCATACTTTGAGGGCCACTATTATATTTAACATTTCCAACTGAGTTATGTGGAGATGTGAAAACTGATCGCCCAAGGGGAGGGCGTAGACCATGGGGCCAAAATTCGCCCCAAAGCCTGAGAAAGAAGCATCTAAATGGACCTCAAAGTCGACTGTCTTATGATCGAAATAAGTGATTCCATTGTGTTGTTGTAAGAAAGTAAGAAACCAGTTTAAGTCCTGGTGAAAAATTGAAGATAGTGAAAGATTAAAACCGTGAGCATTCTCTCTAAGTACTTGCAGCATGCGATTAAGGAAGCTTCTTGCTGGCCGAACGCATTTAGTTATATAGAGTAATCACCCTAGTAGGGATTGAAGCTGTGTCCTGCTACACGATTTTTTGTATTTCCATTTCTCACACATATTCTTAATTTCCTGAAGCTTTTCAGGAGGTATGGAAATTGTTTTATTGACTGTATCGATTAAAATACCCAAGCAAACTACCTCTGTAGAGGGTGGGATTAGTTTCTTTTGGCTTACCTGCAAACCTAGATCCTGGAGCAAGGACAATAGGAATGTGTAAGATTCATGAATTTTTGACGGTAAACCGATATATATGAGGTCGTCAATATAATTTAAGAGGGCATTATGACCATGACGTTTCATAATGTATCTTATAGCGTCGCTGCACCTCTCAAAAAATCCGGATCCGAGTCGAAATCCGAACGGAACCGATCCATCGAGATATAAGTGATTATGTTGGAATAAATTACCAAATATAATCTGAATCAATAGAATCACTAAAGTTTATGTTACATCCGAGAGAAATGAATTTACACCTAAGAGTAACCCAGATCACCCAGGTAGACTGAACTGAAAAAAGTACCCAAAAAACACTAACCACTCAGGGTGACCCAGGTAGATTGATGACAAATGATATGAATGTATCGAAATTTTTTTGAAGAGGAGTACATTATAGGACATAAAAATTATTGAAGGGGACATTATAAAAGTACCTCCTACATCGGTTAAAACACGTAAAAATAGACTAAGAATATAAAATGACACATAAAAGCAAGACTGTAAACTTTGATGTATAAAATAATGCCACCTAAAAATAAAACTGTCTCTCATCTGATCAACAAGGTGGAGGCATTTTTTAACTTTTTACACCTGGATAACAGATGAATGGGGCCTGAATCAGGTGGTTGACTGCCCATGCATGTGGTAACATGAAGTATGAATCATGGGGAGGGAAGGGTGGGTAACAAGATATTCTCGACTTAACAGTTCTGGCTCCAGAAATTTTATGACCACAACTGAGCAAAAACACCTTAGCATCATTAGCCCTGATCCCAATAGTCTTTGAGATATGTTTTCCATATGTTAGCATTTAAGTTGGGTTCCACAGGAATACGACATTTTAAAAAATTTGGCACCCCACTTTCCTTGACTAAGTTATGTGCTTGAATGATATCTGGTACAACATCCCACTTCACTGGGGGACCTGTGTAAATTTTTAAATCTGTGAGAGGCACATAGCCAAAAATACCATTATTTTGCATTATACAAGCTTTATGATCCTTGGAAGTGTCTCTATGATTCCAGATATACAATGGAATTTTTTCTTCCCTGACATATGGCAATGCATTAGAGTCGGAAAAGGACAAGTCGTACGCCTGGCCACTCTCTGGAGCTGGCTTGAACCCAGTTCCTCCATCTCCCAGAGTTACCAATTGTAATGAGTGTCTTTCTCGAGCATGGACCCTACATTGTTATGGCTATTGCTGGGAGAGACAGAGACTTCCAATTTTTGGTCATGCACTTGCTTGTGAAAGCTATTAGGTATTTGTTTACGAGATATTTGCAGTGTAGTACCAGCCGAGGCTGTGACTACCTCATCCAGACCAGTGAGCGCGTCCTCATGGCTCTCATCTGTGTTTTCCTTAAAATTTTGCAAAATTTGAAAACTATTTTTGACTGGAATACAAAAACTTGCTTTATCTGGTTGTATGACATTTTTAGAACAAACTCTGTGATTGAGAGCAACTGGTGAAGCCCTACCCACGGGTCTGGAGGATTTGGGTTCAATACTAACCTTGGAAGAGGTAACAAGAGCGGCATTTGCATTTCTTTGGGGAGCAGTGACACTGTCCTTGCTCAGAAATGTACACTTTATACTGTCTGATTCTACTGTGTCTTTTCTCCGTAAACATAACACGCAAGGGTACGGAGCTCTATATCACAAAGACTGCTCACGGCTCTAGTCTACTCCTCCCTCGTTCTTTTAGGCAGGCAAGCTGTTGCCGTAATGTCAAAAATTTTCCTACTACTACCAATTTCAGAGGCTTTTCTGTTTTACTTTTATTATGTGGAGATATTTCACTAAATCCCGGTCCTGTCTCTTTTGGTGTGATCAACTGTCGTTCTGTTCGAAATAAAGGCCCCACTATTGCTGACATTGTGTCTTCTCGATCATTGGATCTACTCAGCATTACAGAAACACACATAAGACCAATTGAAACCGACAGTTTGCTTCGCTCAATAACACCATCAGGATACAAATTGTGTCACAGACTTCGTGCGCACGGCCGCGGTGGTGGTGTTGGCTTTTTTGTAAACCACAACATCCATTTTAAAATAGCTGATAGTCCTTTCTATGAATCATTTGAAAATATAGCAATTACCATTGGTTCTCCAGCTTTTGCGATAGCCTGTGTTTATCGGCCTCCTGGTTCATGTTCTGATACATTTTGTGATGAATTTTTCAGTTTATTTGAGTACCTATCTTTACTGAGTCAAAATTTCTTGATATGTGGCGATTTTAACATACATGTGGATGCAATCTCCAAAGACAGTGAAAAGTTTCTCAATTGCCTTGAATCATGCAATATCAATCAACATGTTCATAAACCAACTCACCTACATGGTCATACTCTCGATCTCATCCTCACTCCCAATGATTCCAGTGCTGTTTCAAATGTTCGGGTCAGTGATTTTATTTCAGATCATGCCCTAGTGCTGGGTCAACTTGATTTTACCAACCCTTCTATACCTACGTCAAAAACTGTTACCTTTCGGATGTTTTACAGGATAAATATGGATTGTCTCCGGAGTGATCTGGAAAACTGTTCGTTTGTCAAATGCCCTGGTAGTACAGTAGAAACTCTATTATCCGACCCTCTATTATCCGAATTTTCAATTATCCGACCTCGAATTCACTCTCCCAACTCCATTTAAACCTGTTATTTTAGGCTTTCTATTATCCGACCTTTCTATTATCCGACCTAATTTCTGCTCTCCCAAGAGAGTCGGATAATAGAGGTTCTACTGTACTGCTAGTGTTCTTTATGAGCAGTATACAACGGACCTTAAAGAGTTGCTAGACAAACACGCTCCTGAAGTGTCTCGCACTTTCATCAAGGGTCCTGCTAAATGGCTCTCAGATTCTTATCTGCTGGCTAAGGCTGTCAGGCGCCAGTTTGAATGCATATGGCGGAAGAATAAATCACCACAAAATCGAGCCAGATTGCGAAAGCAGATTGCCCGTTGTAATTCACTAGTTAATAAAGATAAATCCAATTACTACAGAAGTCTTGTCAAAGAAAACGCTCAGGATTCCAAGAAATTGTCAAGCAGTCAGCTTATAAGTTAGGTCACTCAACCGAAACTGCACTGCTGTCAATCTAAAATGATGTCCACCTTGCTCTGGCTCGAGGTGAGGCCACTGCTGTTGTGCTGCTTGACCAATCAGCAGCTTTTGACACAATTGACCATGGTACACTCCTAGGATGTTTGAGTTCTTGGTTTGGCATTGGTGGCGTAGTTTTGGAATGGTTTAAGTCCTACCTCTCTGATCGTTTGCAATGCGTTAAGATTGGCTCTATTCTGTCTGGTGCAAAGAAGCTCCTGTGTGGAGTACCACCGGGCTCTGTCCTAGGTCCCATACTCTTTTCCTTATATACTACTCCCCTCAGCAAAGTCATTCAAAATCATCCCGGCATAGGTTTTCACTTTTATGCAGATGATACACAGTTATATGTTCATCTCACACATAAGAATGTGTCTCATGCCTTTGACAGGTTGGAAAGGTGCCTGGAGGATGTCAAAAAGTGGTTATCTGCAAATAAGTTGAAGCTCAACCCTGATAAAACCGAATTCATTGTTTTTGGTTCAAAAATTGACCGTGAAAAACTCAACAAATCCATTCCAGTTAACATTCTTGGCAATTTCCTCTCTCCTGTCGGAGTAGTTAGGAACCTCGGTGTATGGTTTGATAGTGATTTCTCCTTCTCCAGGCATGTCCAAAATATCTGCAAGTCTTGTTTTGCTCAAATCAGGGATCTTAGGCATCTCAGAGGTTACCTCACACATCATGCTGCCCTTATGGCTGCAAATGCTCTGGTTGGAAGTCGACTTGACTACTGTAATTCCTTGTTTAGAAGTCTCTCAGCTCTTGATCTTCGTAAGCTGCAATGTGTTCAAAATAGTCTGGCTAGAATTGTCACCAACACCACCAAGTACTCACACATCACTCCTGTTAGGAAGATTCTACATTGGTTGCCTATTGAACAACGCTCCATATTTAAGACTGCTTTACTGGTGTATAAGTTCCTAAATTGTGGTCAACCAAGATATTTTGCACCTTTTCTTAAACCCAGACAAAGTGTCTACAACACACGCAAAAGCCAAGCTGATGGTGTGTTCCTTGAGATCCCCCACTTCGCCACCTCACTATATAAGTCTTCTAAGCATTTCGGCCTCAGCTTTGCTTATGACGCTCCAAAGATTTGGAATGATTTGCCTGATGATGTACGTTCGGCCACTTCTCTCCACTCATTCAGAAGGAAGCTCAAAGCCTATCTTTTCGCACAAGCATACCCGCCCTGACTTTTGCTTTCCCTCATTTCTCTCCGTGGCGCTGACCCTTGCTATGTCTCAGGTTTATGATTACAGTTTTTTGCTTCTGTTTGGTGAGCCTAGAGTCTGTCTTTGGATAGAGATTAGGCGCTATAAAAATACTATTAGAATTAGAATCAGTGACAATGCGAGTACCCTTTACTTTATCTCTGTTAGTAGATGTCCCACAAGTATATTTGGGTGTTTGTGAAGCAACCTGGGCGTAAGTTCTACCATTTTGAACATTGGCAAAAGCTTTGGCAGTGCCAAACCAAGACATATATGTAACTTTAGAAACTTTAAATTCTTGACCATAAGTTTCCTTAACTTTTTTGTTAGTATTCCAAACAACTCTATTCTGAAATTTTTTGCCAATGTGTTGACTGACGCCCAACGCTACTCGTTTTTTGTAGCCTTTTGCTTATTCTTACATTCTGCCTCAGAATGAGGAAATGTTTTACCATTTCTTGTAAAACACGAGGAGCATATGTGCCTATAAAGAACGCCTCTAGTTTCGTGAGTACTGTTATGAGTACATGTACCTTGGTTAAAGAACTGACAGGGCATGCTTTTGATATTTTTGTCTCGCCTACTTGCATTTTTGTTGTGAATTTGGCTACTTTGTGAGACATGTCTCTGAGCATGGGCTCGCCTGACTCTATCTATAGCTTCAGTTTGAGTAAAATCTTTAATTTTGCCCTGCTCCATGCGACATAAGAGCACTGTGTGGCAGTCCTTTGCTGCAGACCATGAGAAGTCATTGGCATCATCTAGCAAAGAAATTAAATAACTCAACATAGCTTCCTTACAATTTTTGTCTGACTCATCTCTCATGGTCCTGCAAAAGCCTGCCACCCATTGCCCCATGGTCAACTGATCATAGGTGACCCTTTCTTTGTTACTACCGGCCAAAACGTACTCATGCGGCCATTTGATACGAATTTTTACTAACACTTCAACTTAGCCACCTCTCTGAGATTTTAACTTGGAGTCAGTACCTGTTTTACTAATTTGCTGCAATTCTTTAATTCTGTCTTCCACTAATTGTTGTATGCAAACATTTTTCTTCAAATTTTCAAGAGTGGGTAGATTCAAGGTTTCTGTGCCAGTACCAGTACTTGGTGTGGTCAAGGTTCCAGTAGAGTGGACATGTGTGTATGGGCTTTTGGCAGTACTACTTTTGTTTTTACCCCGTGCACCCCTGCTGACAGTTTTGACCTGTTTTGACTTTTTGTTAACTTTGTCTTGCTCTAGTTTCTCTAATCTAGTGCCAATGGCACTTAGCTGAGCCAAAATTTGCTGATTAACAAGAGTCTGATCTGACACTGCAGCAGAAGTACTCGGATTCTCCGCCTGTAAACGGTCAAACGAACGCCCCTGGGTACTCACATCGTCTCTGTCCGAACCACCGACTACAGCACTCAAGTCTAAATCTGAATCAGAATTGGAAGAAACATCCGAATCCTGTTGTGCAACCGATGTGTTGCCCAACAAGTTTAAAAAATCACTATCATCCGATAATTGAACTTGAATTGGAATTTGAACAGTTTCTGTCCTAGCAGAGCGCAAATTGTATTTCTTTTTCTCCATTGAATAAAGTGACTGCTGAACTAATAAAGTACTTAGTAAAAAACTAAAAACCTAAAACTTAAAGCAGTATGAACACGTGTTTCATTGCAGAAAAAGAAATTTTCCTGTTTCCAGTGCTACCTCTCCCAAGTCTGAAATGCAAATGGAAGAGTGCACGTGGAATTTCCAACACCAACTGCCAGTCGACCAATGAAATGCTCTGTAACAAATCAAGTACTTCCAATACTAATTGTACATGCAAACTTCATGGACAAATACTAAACTAAGGTGGCCCATCAGGAATGAACTCACAGTTGTGATACAACTGCCCGCACAATACCTTCTTTCCAAAGGTAATAAGTCAAGATTTACTGGAAGTATGCCAATTGGCTGTCATATCCACAGTAACTAGTCCCAGAGAATATAAAATTTAGTTTTTTAACTGTTTGATTTTCCCTCCATTTCTGCAAAGATTTTAATTTAACAAAAGCAGGTAGAAGCCCAGTAAAAATGCCTTTCAAATGATATAACATATTCGTAGTTTCCATAATTAACAAACTGCTAGCAAAAATAGAGCAACATGTTTACTGCCCATTTGCAACACAGACAACCCATAGTAAGGGGAATAAAAGAACTTATTGCCCAGTCTTTACATTCCACTTTTTGGGTCAAATACATTGTGTGGTGGATAATATAATACCAAATTATACGGTGCCGCAAGAACATAAAATCCAATTACCTGTCAACCACTACTTTCAACTGTACTACAGAGAGTCTTAGGTTCATTAAGAAGAAGGTTTTGAACTCAACAACCCTTTGGTCCTTTAAATAACAGTTGCTAAGGGGGAATTCACACTTATCCATTTGAATAATTTGGGTAGACGCACAATTTTATCTGGTTATATGAGTGGATATTGGTGAAGTGTTATATATTTATACTCAGTGTAATATCTCCTTGTACTGGACACAAAGCGCTAAATGAGCCATCCTAACTGCACAAATACAGTGAAAGTCCTCCAGTGACTGACATTCCCTTAGCTGAAAGATTCATGGATGACCATTTATCAACTTCTTTGAGGTTCTTTAGCCTGTCACTTGGGATAGGACCTAATGGCAGAGAACTGACATTTTAAGTGGTTTATCCAAGCCACTATGTATCTGCTTGTACCTGATTTCAAACTAATCTCCTCTGCGTTCCTAAGTGAGTGTGAAACCCACAAGGCCGCAGTGGCAACAGACATAAACTTATTGATATAGGAAATTTAAATGTGCAGATGCTGAGTTACTAAGTGGGAGATCGGACTTGACGTAGAAATTATATCATCGCCCATAATAAGGCACAGCAAATAGTAGTGTTGATTTGATTTTTGTCTATTGTTGCAAATGCCTGGGTTAGTAGTCGTTTGGACTATTGTAACTCTCTGTTTAGAGGTTTGTTTAGTTTGCAACTTACAAAAGCTACAGAGTATTCAAGGTACTCTTGCACATATTGCCAGATATCATAGCAGGTATGCTCATGTTACACCCATCCTCAAGTGTCTCCACTGGCTGCCTCAACATTATCATTCCATGCTCAATGCTGCTACATTGGTTTTCAAATTTCTCCATGCTGGCTCCAATGGCTAATTATTGCCATCCTTGTCTCTGAGCAGTTGCTACCACATCACCATGCATAGTCACCCTGACCATCAATACCTAGCAGTTCCTCCTTTCTCCTCTTGTCTCTATAAGTCATTTCAACAAATGGATAAATGTTTAGCCTTTGATGCTCCTACGAATTGAAATGAACTTCCCAACAATGTACGCAGTGCAACATCCATTGCATCCCTCAGATAAAAGCTCAAAACTTACCTGTTTGTGAAAGTCTTACCACCATAGCTATCTTGTCACCCCTGAGTCTTCTCTGGTATGACCTGGCTATGTCATTGCATCCATGACTATTCAATTTGTTTAGTTTTATCTGCTCCTTAGAGAAATCCACGGAGTTATACATAGCAGAAGCCAAAAATAGGATTATGTGTATCAAATTGTGCCAAGTTATGGTAAGGAGCAGTATAAAGACTGACTCAGTTTTGTACTATGTTTCTTATCTGTCACCTGATCAGAGTAGTGGTTTTAGCAAAATTCATGATCCCCCTTCCCATAACATTTCTTATGTATCTTCTGATCAGTACAGCAGTGGTTTTATCAAAACTCATGAGCACCACTCCCATAACATTTCTTAAGTGTCACCTGATCAGAACAGTGAATCAGTGGTTTTATCAAAACTCATGAGCACCACTCCCATAACATTTATTATGTGTCACCTGACCAGAACCGTGAAACAGTGGTTTTACCAAAACTCATGGGCACCACTCCCATAATATTTCTTTTGGTCACCAGATCGGGACAGTGAAACAGTGGTTTTATCAAAACTCATGACCATCACTCTTATAACTGGAAATGTTTCTTTATTAGCTCTGACCTTATGTCATCTTGTGACCTTTCCCGGAATCCCTTTCTTTTAGAGACTGTTTTATTACATTGTAATTGCATTACAAAAGCCTTTGAAGTCACAGGACAGCGAGAACAAAAGACAAAAAACCGAAAGCGGGAAGGGGAGGGTGTGCATTGTCTGATCCAGGGCTTTAGAAAAATAGCCAATCAGAAGACAGAAGACATCCACTAATCAATAGCCAACTTTCTTTCAATGTTCCTCCTGAACTACAACAAAAAGTCACTTTTGGCGCCATTATTACTGGCATGTCATAAGCAGACGACTTTTGACATTTCTATTGTAGTATCTCAAAATTTATGCCAAAAGTGTACCAGTTACAACCAGAAAAAGCTTTGTTGCAAGAAAATGTTTTGAACTAGTTTATCTTTTGATAAGAAATGGCCACCGAATGAAACTGGCCTGCATTTATACTTATATAGTGACATAATCTACAACCTTTCATGTCAAAGGTCAAAGCTTAATTGTAACTGTTAATATGGACGATTCAACTGGCTATTAAATGGTTAAAATAAGCTCAAAAATAAGAGCCAAGTAGCAGAGACGATGTCTGTGTTTATATTCATTGTCTAGTCATTGATTGGTCTACAATAAAAGTTCAATCTAATCAACAGATTATAAACCTTAGAATATAATGCAATATGAAAGGAATGTCCACTGTTTTTCATTTGATGCTAATGTGTCAATTATTCTTTAAGTAATCACATGATTAGACTACCCCTCCTTTGGAGTTCAGCTGGTTGAGTTTCCTTGCTGCAGGGATCTTAAAATTCTTATTCTTAAATTTATAGGTTACTGTGCATATAACCAAGGTGCTAACAAAAGAATAATTTTACAAATTAATATATCAAAAGTCATCTTCAAATCTGCTAATTTTTTCACAAACAATGTTATTACCTCCGCCAAGGAGGTTATGTTTTCGCCTGGGTTTGTCTGTCGGTCTGTTTGTTTGTTTGTGAACAAACAAACTCAAAAACTTATACACGGATTTTGATAAAATTTTCAGGATATGTCTGAAAAGGTAAAGGGGAGAAATGATTACATTTTGGGAATGATTCGGATCACTATCTGGATCTTCTGGATCCATGAAATGTAATTTTTAAAGACAGATAACTCAAAAAGTTATGGATGGATTTTCATGAAATTTTCAGGAAATGTGCTAAATGGGACAAGGAACAAGTGATTAAACTTTGAGAGTGATCTGAATCACTGTCTGGATTATCTGGATCCAGATTTTTTTAAAAAGAAGTTATAACCAGATAATTTTAAGGTGGATTTTGATGATAGTCCAGGAATTGAGCTCCTTTGGCGGAGGTCTGAGCTCTCCGAGTGCTCTTGTTATTAACACAATAAGGCAAATTTCAAAACAGATTTTTATTACACCTTCTCACATAATATTTATTTTTTAGATAACTATAAAATAACTTTAACATTCGTTGTTTATGTTCTTTTACCCCCACACACTAAATTTAAGGAGCTAGGGTCTGTAAATGTAGTCTGTTTGTCTGCTTGTCTGTTTGTTTTTCTATGCCAACAACTCGAAAACTATACATTGAATTTGGGTTACATTCTCAGAGAATGCGTGCTGGCTTTGGTAATTAACTGGACAATGTATGTGGCACTTTAAGCAAGAACTTTCAGAGGTTTCATCTAATGTTACAACATATATTACAACCAGTCAGAACTAATGGAATACAATAACATGGCACAATATAGTATTAATGAACCAAATAAACAACTTCAGAAGGAAAGCCATTCGGAAGTACATGTTGAAACTGTACTTGAAGTACATTTGTACAAAACTGGACCTATATTCTTATTCATATGTTCATTTCTCCATCATCACAACCCAGATTTTGAAGAATTGTATACTATTAAAAAGTACAGAACCAGTGGCCGTATTTACAAAGGTTGATCAAGCAAAATGAGCTTAACTATTGATGAAAATTGATCAAATAAGAAATGGCTTAAATCAGTATTCACAAAGGTCGGTTTAGCTATCCATAATTTTAACTGTTTTTTTTTACTCTCGTCCAATCAGATTTGAGTGTTTTGCTGGATCCAAAATTTAAACCACCTACCTCGGCGGGTCAAAGTTGAGTCAAAAATACCCATCTTCTTTGTGAATACAATTTTGACCCTGATCCAATAGGTGAGTCAAAAATACTCATCTTCTTTGTGAATACAATTTTGACCCTGATCCAATAGGTGGGTCAACCTGAGCTAATTGTTTGGCTCAACATGAGCTTGATGACCTTTCTGAATGTGGTATATGGTATATAAGATATTTAAAGTATACACAGATAAATTCTCTTCTTATCACTCACTGATTTTGAGTTAAGGAGATTGCAGCTAGTCCAAAACTCACTCTGCAGGGTTGTCACCCGTTCCTCTAAATTCTCTTACATTACCCCTCAACTAAAAAAACTCAATTTAAAATTGTACAAGGGTACAATTTAAAATTGGTCTTATTACATACAAAATTCTCACCCAGGGTCAACCAGTTTACCTAAGAGATTTAATCCACCCCTACACCTCCTTTAGAAATACAAGGCGAAGTACCCCCAAACTCAAGTTCCTTCAAACCCCCACATTTGATTGTAGAGTTCACAAATCCATTAAACACTTTTGTAATTCCAGTCACTATGCCCCTGTCCTTTGGAACTCTTTCTCTTTCCATGTAAGAAAGAGTCCTTCTGTTGCATCTTTTAGGAAGCATCTCAAAACTCGCCTCTTCAGCCCTAGCTTTCCAACTTACTCTTCCTGCCCTCCCGGTCACACCCACAATCCTGGATTACCGACCTTGAACGCCCCTCGAGTTCCATATGATAATGATTTTGTTTAATTAGCGCACTGAGTTCCTCATTGTGGGGAAGATATTGCACTTACAAAGCAGTAGATTAGATTAGATTAGATAAATATCTTTAATGTTGGCTTAAATGAGAAGATTTAATTGCTTTGCCTTTTTAATGGATTGACAGACTTTCACATTTATTAATATAGATTTAATACTTTACACACTATCCCAGAATATCTCATCAAACAATTGAAGTGAATGCCTCTTTATAAATATCTGTTTTTAACCTGCAACCTTCACAACAGCTGAATATTAAATACACTCTAGTCTTCCTTATTTGTTTAAATTATCATGCATTCAAAATACACAATTTATAACTTTGTTTAAATAACATATAGTTTTGCATATGTGCACAAGGTTTATATACTGTATTTCTTGAAATTTTCACTAGGCATTTATATTAGCTATTTTAGCTAATGAACTTGGGTGGTGAAATTTAATTCCAAGTTAAATATTAAATCTGTGTTAATCTCTTAATTAGAAACTAAGCATTAATGAAAACCTTAGTGAATATTTAACAAAATTGGAGAAACATGCTTCTAGCTAAAATTTCTAGTAATACAGTTTTACCAATATATAATATAACACCATTCAAAACATTATTGATTGGAATAATTACCACTTGTTAGTATCAGATGGATAAAATAATCTAGTGTGCCATATTTGGCTATTCAATTTTCCCCATAAACATGAAGTTATTGTTATTGTTTGTTAAAATAACATTAGTTTACCACAGGTGTAAAGGGCAGTTTGTTTAAAGGTGTGTGTATCACGTGACATATTAACAGAAGTTTCCATAGAAACCATGCCTTGTTTTACCTCTCAATTTGATGCCTTATCAAAGTTATAGCTTTGGTCAAGGTTTTTATTGTAAAATAAGCACCGCAAAATCAATACTGAAACATTGGATTGTGTATAAACTAAAACCTTGTGGAGATCTATGATAAAAACTTATTTTCAGCCAAAAAATGTAAATTATCTGCACTGAAAGGTCATGGCTTTAAAATGCATTCATTTGTCTATC
Organism: Sabellastarte sp. h YS-2021; assembly: GCA_964017235.1. Taxonomy (NCBI): domain Eukaryota; kingdom Metazoa; phylum Annelida; class Polychaeta; order Sabellida; family Sabellidae; genus Sabellastarte; species Sabellastarte sp. h YS-2021. Next base: position 175,095,845 of record OZ024929.1, on the reverse strand, counting down.
TAATTATTTAAGTTTTGTCTTAAAACCACATTCACAAAGGGTGACTTAGCTAAGTCCAAGATTATCAAATAACCACAGTAGTTTTCTGTAGCATGTGAGCTTTCTTTTCTATTCAAACTATACTATTGGTGACATATATCCTTCATTTAATGCACTTTATCTAAAGAAAAGTGCTGCTTTGAAATAGAAAACCTTGTTACCACATATAAACTTGCCAAAGACTGCTTTAGTGAGTTGCTCTGTATAATTGTAATTTATTTACAGCCATTTCAAATTTTGAAGTGGAGAAAAGTTTATGGCGGCCATATTTAAATCCTCTTTACATAATTTAAGCCCACTATCAACCAGTCTTAAAGTTGAGCCCTTGGCTAAGCCTAAGACCAGTCTTAAATTCTTTGTGAATACCACTAAGCCTAAGACAAAAGTCTTAGCAGTTTTTGTGCAGAAACTTGAGACAAAAGTCTCAACTTTAAGTCTAAGCCCCGACTAAGACCTTTCATGAATATGGGCCCTGGATCTGGATAGAAAATCTAGAATTGAATCACATCTTACGACACAATGTACGCATGCGCTATAGCGTGTTGTGAGATATGTTCCTGTCATGAAACAGTTTCCTTGTCATGTTTATGAAGGAGATGATGAAATATGGCATGCTGTCATGATTTATATGCAATAAACAAGGTGTCCAATGTACATAGGAAAAATGGTGTTGTATCTTTTTTTAAATTTTATCACAAGGGAAGACAATCATGCAATACAGTTCAAGTCCAAAGGGTGAGGTATGTGATAAATATGCACCAAGAGGGATGTTTTACTTTTGTTTTTATTCATTATTATTATATATGTATTAGTTTTATTTTATTCCTCATTTATGAATGTAGAAATTTAGCACAAGATGGAAAGGGTTTTATTTGGTTATAGATAATTACTTTCTAAAACCTGGGGAAAGGTGCTGTCAATCAAAAATCAATCAAGCAACAAATCAATCAAATAATCAATCAATTAATCAATCAATCAATCAATCAATCAAATAGTCATCTAATTAGTAAACCATTGAATGAATTCACCAATCAACAAATAACCAGTCAATTAATGAATCAGTCAATCAATCAATTTATGAATCAATAAATCGACTGAATCATTACTATTTCAAACTAACCTTGTTTTTTTATTTCTCATAGAATACATATTATAATTTTTTTTTCTTGTGCATTGCAGACACCAGTGTATTAGTCAACCATGAGGTAGTTGGTGGCTCCACTCACTCAAGTGAAATTAACCTGCGCCTTCAAGGCTGTGACAAGTGCCCGGGCTCCGCCTTTTATGGGCGGGGCTTGGCCTTGACCAATCTACGTAGCCCATCGGAATGTACCACTGTCTCCATATTATCCAATTACAGTGCAGGACCTTTAGATAACAAGCACCGATATCATATCTACTTTGCATATCACCATGGTGACAAATCATGGGTTGAGGAAGCGGTAAAGGTGTTTGAAGCCCCACCTTATAACTATCGCTGTTGCTATGACGACAGAGACTTTGCTGCCAATCAAACAGATATCCAGAATACTGTATGTTCAGTTATGCTTAGTTTACGGATTATTTTGGTGCTCACTCCAGAATTTATAAATGACTCTTGGAGTCAATATGAGGATACAATTGCCCATGTGACCTCACTAAGTCAGCGAAGACAGAAACTAGTGCCTTTAATTCTCAGATCATGTGATGATATCCCAGAAGCTTTCAGGTGTTTAACACCAGTAGAATATATCTCAGGAAATACTGATGAATTCTGGGAGATATTACTGCAGCACCTACAACTAGGTAAGGTCGAAATTTCTGAATTTATAATGTTTGCTTGCCATTGTATTTTGAACATATATTATAACCCCTTTCAAAACGTGCATGGACAAAAGAACAAATGATACATACCCATATAAATTAAAATTAATTAATCTTTTATAGTACTATTAAAAGAGGAAATTTCATCTCTACTGGAAATCAAATCGGCTCTTTAAAAGGAAACTTAATTGAGAATCTGGACTCTCAAATATTTGATTATAATTAATTTATTTCCATCATTACTAAAACTAAATCACATTTTTAAATTTCTCAGCATTTATAATACATGTAATTGTACTTCCTGTTTTTCCAGATGGCCTGTCAATCAGTGAATCTCTACACACACTCAAGTCTTTGACCATGCCCACCTCAGGTAATATTCTTTTTTATGGCAATATTCTTTGAGCACATGTTCTATGACAAATCTGAGGTTGACTGCTTGGACTTATGATTATGATTTCTCATGTGAGAACCCTCTATAAACATGTCCTCTTTATTGATCTGCATTCAACTAATAGTAACAATTGGTTTTGTTTTCAAAATAAAGTTAAAATTTATTAAATATATTATTCAATTCTGGAGACTCAGGAAAATAGTGTTGAATGTTTGAGCCCAAAGTCTCAGATTTGAGTGTGAGAAAATGAGACAGTTTCAAAGAACTTAGGCCAGACTAAGCACAGACTTCAACTTGATGTTAAGACTTGTTAAGTCTGTGTTCTAAGATGTAGCAGATTTCACTAAGTAGCTAAGTCTAAACTCTGGCTAAGTCTTTGTTTAAAATTGAGTCATGCAAGTGGGCTTAAATTTTGTAAATAAAGATTTAAATATGGCGGCCATAAATTGTTCTCCATGAAGTATATTCAGAATATCTGTCCAGTCAGGGTAAAGAAACTCGCTCACAACATTTTGAAACATACTACTTTTGACCGATGGCTCTGACTGGGCAGTTAGACTCCCGACTTTCACAAGTAAAAAAGATAAACCATATGAACTCCAGACTTTTGCCTTAATTAGTCGGGGTTGTCATAAGACAAACTCAAAATAGTGGACCAGAGCGTTACATTAATGATACTGTTCATAGGACAAAGCAACTAGATTTGACAATTAACTATCACCTTGCTGAAATTTTCATATTATATCATAAATTAAATAAGATACTAGTAATGATTCATTTGTGTATCAATAGTTCATCTGATAATAACTCACATACATGTCAATCTAAAATGCTCTTGTAAAAAACTTACCTGAAAAGTCAATACAGAAACCAGATAACTGGATTTTTAGCTTTAAAAAAATCCTTCTGCTTTCTTAAAAAAGAGCCAAGTTTTTTTTTGTTTAAGACAAATTCCCATCACTCACTTACTTAATGACAAGGTCTAATCCATCAAATGGACCTTTGGGGCTTTGATTGCATTAACTGAAGTAAAACATCTGTCTCAATTCCACTGGTTATCAGATCAATTTAGTCAGATACAGGCCCTATTTAACTGAACAAAATGATAAAAAACATATTTCAAAATCGTTCGATAAATAAGAAAGTTATGGTGGTTATGCATTAATGTACACAAAACCTATACCATGTTTCAGGGTTTTCACCTTAATTGTTATGTTTGCTAATTTAAAACAAAACAAGGTGGAAAGGGATTTCAGTTTACTAGCAGTAGCTGCAAAGCCATCAGAGACATCAGTAGTGCATGGAAAGTGGTCACCCATCCCAGTACTAATGCAGCCCATTGCTGCTTAACTTCAGTGAACAGCCAAATACTCAACACGTTACAACACAATTCATAATAGACTGGAGACAAAAAGAGTAATCTTTAGAAACCCAAGCTTCGATGGAACTTGCGCTTAAAAAATTGTCAAGACATATCCAAAAATTCCACGTTAAAGCACTTTATAATACATTTACTGGGGACCACAACAGCACAGTGGTAACACACTCGCAACACCCGACCTCAAGTGTGAAAGCTAGGAGGTAGTGGCCATAGGGATGACAGTTTACAGTACAGAACCATGACCAACTGTATGCACTGGCTTCCTTCCAACTGTCAGTCACAGTATAACTATACAAAGTAACTAGGCATGTCACAAAAGTTCAAATAAATAAACCTATGTTTAGTTACAAGATAGCATTTTCAAAATGAAAGACTTTTGAAATGCCCAAATGGAATAGCTTGACAGGAGTTTAACTGGTTAAGAAAATGCTCGACAACCCTTGACTCAAGAGAAAATACTGTTGATATCAATTATTCATAATCAGTGAAAATATAAAGACATTTTGAAATCCATTTCCGGTAGTCTGCATACAATAGTGACCCTTTAATTCACAGGTGGAATAGTCACAGCTTTCAAGTAGAGTTCACTGTGGGCAACACACTTGCCTCCCAGCTGTTAAGCCCTGAGTTCTAGTCCTGGTGTTACAGCAACTGGTGAAGGTGACGTATTGTATTGTATTGTGTATTTATACTCAGTGCAATATTTCTATGTCCTACAGGACACAAAGTGCTGTATGACCCATCCAACTGCACAAAGTACAGCCCAACTCTCAAGTTACTGACATTCCCCTAACTGAAAGACAGAGGCTCAAGGATAACAATTTATCAAGGTCCTTGAGGTTGTTTAGCCTGCCACTTGTGGATAGAACCCAATGAAACAGGACTGCCATTTTAAGTGGTCATCCGAGGCACTGTGTATCTGTCTTTACCTGAGTTTAAAACCCTGATCCTGTGTGTTCTTAAGTGAGTGTGTTACCAACCAGGCCAATGTGGCAGATGTCACGTGTGACATAGCAAAAATCTAATACAGGCTTCAAAAGTGTTTTTCTGCAACCTGTATAATTTCTATGTGAACACTACATCCTAATTCACCCAAAAACCAATCAGTCTTTTTTTTGTGTGTGTAACAAATGCCCAATTGTTGTATTCATCTCCCTACTTTGCCATCCGTGCCGATTTATTGGAAGTGTCAAATTATGGCAGAGAGCCCTATGCCACTCGAGCCCACAAAAGGATATTGCATATCTTCAGCTTAATTTAAATAAAATACAGCAAGTAAGTATTGAGATATGGTATCCATTGTTTCATGTTGGAGCACAATCACCAAACAGCTACAAGCCTATAAATTATTCATCCTTTCGACGAGGGCATTTCTGTCCGCTTGAGTCTGTAAGACAAATCTCTTTTCATTTCCTGGTGTCCAACCCACCAGGGCTCACTTAATTAGCAAGTCTAGTGTATTGCTTCATATTTCATGGTAAAACCTTTAGGTATTGTCACGTGGGAGACATTGCTTTTTTGAGAAAGTGGACCTAAACAGCACTTCATATATTGGTAACTGGTTTGGTCATTCTCTTGCATTCATACTTACCCGATAAATAGTCACTATGTAAACCCATATTTCAACTTAAGTCTTTACGGTTACTGTGGAATAACACATTCACACTTAACCAATCATATATCACAGTGCTGCTATGTTTAAGTTGACTGTTTTGAGATACTTAAAGAGCCTGTAGCACCAAATTTAACATACCACTTTTTTATTTGTATATAAAGTACATCCCCACACAAAAACATTTACACTTCTCCCAGTTGCACCACGCCAATGTTTATGCCACTATTTTCACTTTTATCACTCAAATTTCCCTCCCTCTTGGAAGAAAAAAACACAAGGCCAGAAGTCCAAAGTTTGTGTGTACAACGTCACACGATGGCAGAGATTTCCACTTGTACAAAAACGAAAAACACACTGTAAAGATTACAGTATTCTTGCACTCATTTCCTTGTGTTTAAAATCTAATTATGTCTTCTGGTGTTGAAAATTGTATACAATAATCATGCACAGACTCAGAAGTTGGTACTAGTGACAATAAATCAAATTTTTGTGATGATATAACAGTAGCAATCATAAAGGAAGCATAGTGCTTTTATAAATCTGAACCCTTTCTGTCTGATGATGACAGTATAACTGAAAATGAAGATATGAATATAAATAATATCAGTGGTTCTTATGTCAGTAATATTTAGACTACAAAATACTGAATGTAAGTTAAACTTGTTTCAAAAGTTAACAAGATTATTTTGATTCTATCCATATACCAAATCATAAGGGCTAATGATTTGAAACCTGGGTTTGTATATGGCAGATTTTAAAATTTTATTGTTTTACTCATTCTAACTTCTTTCCTGAATGTTTAGCATAATAATAATTACTTCGATGGCACCATTGCTATTTATAATGAAGAAAAAATTAAATAAACATAGTGCAGTCTTATAAATAATCCCTTGAATTACATATGTCATTTTTTATGAAACATCTCTGCAAAGCTTGGTTTTGCTGGTATTTCATGTAAAGTTTTAAAAACTCTGCTCATAAAACTTGTGTATATTATACTAGAAACATGAGAATTCCTGACATCAAAATTCAAACCATGGCTAGGTATGTTTTAGCTGAACTACCACAGTTGGCTTGATAAAAAGAAAAGTAATATTACGTAAACAAAAAGAGGAGATAATTATAATGCTTTAAAATAATCTAAAATCTGGACATCCAATTTGATTTTGCTGAGGAATATTCTGTTATAATTTAAATTCTGAATGAATCTTATTCATAATGCATGCGGAGAAAATTTTGAATACTGTAAAGTTAGGTTTCTTCAACAGAATTATGAATTCTATCTAAATTTTGCTGACTGAACTTGATATTCTTCTAAACCACTGCAATACCAGGATTGGAAATTCTGTGAAAAGAATTTCAAATTCTGCCATAAGAATTTATCTGTCATGACATTTTCGTGTGATATAAAAATGTGTGCATTATCAAATTCGTAGAAGTTGATATTCTTGAAATTACAACATTTATTAAGAATTGTTCATAAAACCTTAACACATAATCTAGTATTGAAACATGTTATTATTGACTATATTTTAGTAGGATGTCAAATGAAAACGTACTTGAATCTAAGTATTTTTAATAAATTAATATCAAATTACTCCTGGAATATTTCATGTCCATTGTCACTATTTTTAATAACAAAAAACAAATAATAAACAAAACTTTTATTGTGCACGTGTATTTGTTTTGTTTTTTCCTGTAGATGGTTTCCAATTTATAAAAGGTGCAAGAAATATTCTCTTTGAGTAATTATTGGTCATTTACTCAAGTAGAATAACTTTTTATGTAAATTAAAACAATCTGATTGCACCAAACAAAAATTTACTGTACAGTTTATAGTGCAATATTACTAGGATATACAGTGGCCCTGAGAAAGCAATCCATTTTCATACGTCACAGCATTCTGCTAACATGGCTGTTAATGTTTGAAAGCTGTGGGGAGGGAGCTGCATAAAAAGTGAAATATATCCCTTATAACTTGGCAGTTTTCAAAATGTTGTATGTAGGTGCTCTGTTTATGTGGTTTTTTAACTGGTTGTGTTTAGTTGTGTTGAGGGTGCTACAGGCTCTTTAAGGGGAGTCCCCTATACAGTTTAAACCTTTTAAAACCATTATTACACAAATCCTTAACCTGGCTATTTTAAAGCCCTTGTATGACTTTAGAGTTTCCATATTTCTAACATTTCTTGATGTTTTATGAAATTTTTGTTCCTATAATGTCATCAAATTAACTGTTTCATTTTTTTTCTGTTTTTTTTTCTCTTTTCATGATGATAATATTAGACTGATCTATTGACTATTGACTGGTTAATTTAACATCATACATTGTACTTGTTATATTTTAGTTATATTTTGATGGGATTGTCATTTAAGTGATGGTCCAAATCACCATGTATCCGCCCATGCCTGGCCCAGAACTCAGACGGTTACCTATCCAAGTAACAACCAAGCTGACTGCTGCTTCACTTCAGTAATCAAGCAGTAACTGGTCAAGCTACACCAGATGATAATAAAATAAAACAATTTTAAAATAGAAAACATACAAACACATTTATTTATGACAGTGATGCTACGTAGTGTGCCCTAAATTGATTGGCCATTTCAAATATATCGAGATCTGATGACAGGTCTCCAAGTGCAATCGGGTATTGACTATTTCTGTATCTTAAACCGGGGATATTGTTAAGTGCGAATTATCTCCTAGGCTGGTGCTTCTAGAGACAGCTTTTTGGTTTTTCTTCAGACTTCCATGAATTGTGCACTAGTCCTGTTTCAAATTGGTTTGCAGCTAATGCATGTAGACAGAAGTAAATTTTTGGCCTTGTTATTTTTGTCTCCCTGGGCCTGTATTCACAAAGATTTTTATTCTTAGAATTAGTCTTATTCTTAGAATTTTTCTTAGAATTGCCATTTTTCTAAGAATAAGAATTTTTCTATTCACAAAGATTCTTATTCTTACAATCATGCTTATTCTTAGAATTTTTCTAAGAATTGCTTTTATTCTTAGAACATTTCTAAGAATAAGAAATTGCTATATCCACAAAACTCTTATTCTTGACACCAAAATTGTATCCAAATATAGAAGGTCACTTTTGGGTCTGTATTCACAACGATTCTTAGAATTTGTCTTTGAATTATACATAGTCTAACCTGTGCACATATTTATTTTTACCTCTATTCTTAGAATTATTCTTAGCTAATAATTGTTTTATGAATAGGATTTTATTCTAAGAATAAGAAAATTCTTAGCATAGAATTTTTCTTAGACTTAAGTGTAATTCTAAGAATCTTTGTGAATACAGACCCTGATGATGTATGCAGTGTAACATCTATTGTATACTTAAGGAACCCTCACAGTTACCCCTGCATCTTTTTAGTATGATGTGGCTATGTCATTGAACTTACAATTATGTACTTTGTTAATATGCAGTTGAGCCATACAGTATGTCAATTGATGGAGATTAAGTGATATAAAAGTCCTCATAGGATTAAATTAGATTAGATTATGTCATTCCAAGAGGATGCCTAAGAAGGAACCAACTCTGACTAAATCAAAAACAGTAATCAAAAAATATCTTTTGTGGTTATAATTCAGCTGTTAGGATATACATATAAATATATAAATCCTATATGATTGAAATCCCAAATTCCACCGATCAATCCGGATTATCTACGTCACTGGTAGGGGAGGTTTTGCAACGGCTTCTCCCACTGAATGCAACAGACTGCCACAATCGGTCCGATCACATCACACAATAACAGTTTTTTACAGCCAGTTAAAAACCTACTTGTTTAGACTAGCATACCCTTATCCTCTCGTGGGAGCTAAGTTTGGATTTCAACCTGACATGTCCCTGGACTTATCCTTTTCGACCTCAAGTGCATAAGTGGATGTTACGTCAATTTTGCACTATATAAATGTTTCTACTCTATTCTATATGTTTACAACATTAGGCATTTTTGGAAGATAGAATAATGTTATTCACATAGCATATAACATTGTGTTTTTGAGCATAAAAGAAATAACCAAAGCTTGAATATTATTTCTTTTATTGAGCTGTAATTTTCTTGCAAAATGTATATCTGATTCAGTGTTTCATGTTTTCTACTTGATACACAAAGTTTTGATAGCACATCTTTAACTATTTTTGGTGTCAGATTGGAAAAACAACATAAAGTGAAATATCTGATATATTTTATGCTTAACATCACTTTTGAAATATTTGATAGGTAATATCACAGGACAATGCAAATTGTTTGACCAAAGTGCAAATTATTGATCAGAAGTGCAAATTATTGATAAAAAAGAGCAAATCATTGATCATAAGTGCAAACTATTGACCAGAACTTTATTGCTTATGATTCATATATTTTACCAGGATTTCAAAATGGCGAAATTCTTGTAAAACTCTCATCTTCGGTCCAAGGTCACTTCAAAGCGAGGTTGGTGTTCGACCATGAAGAAGTGCCAGAGGCCTTATCAATGTATGACATTGGGGTGAGTAAATGTGCACATAGTTGTTCAATTTATTTATTTGGACTGTAAGATCTCTTTCACTACATTGTATAGGTCATATCACGACGGGTAGTTTTATGGGCAGAGGAAACCAGTACTTACAGTTGGTCAAGGTTTCGTACTGTTTACTGCCAACCAACAGGAAGCAACTACCAGCTTTCCCACTTGAGGTCGGGCCAGGAACTGAACCCCAATCTCAGAGGTGGGAGGTTAGAGTGTTACCACTCTGCCACCGTGGCCGCTAAGTAGCTGTTTAAACTTTTGTTTTAAATCATTTTATTCATGCAACAAACATACCACCATTACACATAAAATTGTCAGAACAACCCTGGCAGGAAAGATGTCCTAATCAATATTAACACTAAGTTTATAATTAACAAATGTCAAGGTTGATTGTTACATGTTATTTATAATAAACAATACAACCAATAAAATATTAAACAATTTACAAGACAAAAACATGGAATTAAAAAGGATATTGGCGAAGATGAAAGTTTCTGCAACTCTGGAAATAATAGTTGTTATTCTTGTAGTACCACAGTCAGAGTGTTGGTAATTTGTACTTACACTACCAAAGTTTGATCCATCTACTCAAAATTGTGTGAAACAGGTTGGTTATAGTTTTGCTTTTGTTGCTCCCACTGTATGGAATGCTCCCCCTCATGAGATTTGTGCATATTCCTCTGTTGACTCTTTCAGAAGAAAACTTAAATTCTACGTCTAGACCAAGGCACACCCACATTATTCTTAATATCCCCTCGATACTAAATTTTATTGACTGTTTTGGTGATGTTGCACCTTAAAGTTCCTTAGTGAAAGGGTGACTTAGCACTATAGAAATCTAAGAAGAATTAAAATTGAAATGTTAATATGTAGTGAGTTTAGGTTATGATGTTCAATTTTTATTGATGGTTTGAACAGTTGTTATAGACCTGGGGGCATATTTCATACTTCATATCTTCCGAACTTTGGTGTTTCCATCATAATACAGGCGGTACAAGCCACAATTATAGGCATTGAATGAGACACCAAGGCAATTCAACTACCGTGTGAGGTTTGTATACGAAGCTGTGAGACAGTTGTGATACAGCCATTTACCTTGACTTATGTCACACTAAAAGAAAACCGAATCACAACCTTAGATACACCTCGAATTACACCTTCAATTATCTTAGCAAGAAATTCATCTGTGCATGCTCAAATGCCCGTGGTACTAAATTCAGAGGCAGAAATTTTAAACATTTTAATACTTCCCTAGAATGATGAAGGTAATGGAAGTTTTGCCACTGTGTCATTAGGTCGCATACGAACCTCGGGTGGTAGTTGAATGTAGGTGAAGGACAGAGGCATTTCACCCAGTGCCAAAAACCATGGGTTTATACCACTGGTAGTATGACTGGGGTTCCAAGTGTAATTTTAAGCCAAACATAAACTAATGTTTTTGCTGATCTTTGGCCTGTCCTTATTTTAAGTAAACAAATCCTAAATATTACCAGTTTGCCTAATGTCTGCATGGGTGAAAAAATGAGCAACCAAAAATAATATTGTTCAGGACTACATATTGGGATGGTCAGGAAGCAAAACTAGTGACAGTTGGACAGGACTGTGAGTGTTTTGTCTCAACTAAGATTTTTCTTGTGAACCTCAAATAAGCAAAATATTATGATGAAAAAAGTTTTGCGACAATACATGGCTGTGTTTTGGCAAATAGTTGAGACATGTCAATAATCTGACCCATGCAATTACTTCAAATAAATCATGCCAGAAAAGTAACAAAGGCATATATTTGAAAATTTCAGAGAATCTATATTATTACAGTTAATTTTTGAATCTCATTTAGACTTAACAATGCAGTTTTTCATAGATGAGAATTTATAAAGGCCAGACATTTGATTGAAAACATGATTGCCATTAATCCTTTAGCAGTTTCCAATTTCCGCTGCCACTCACCATGAAATGGACTAATAAGTCAGCCAATAAAAATTCCAAGCTGAAAACGAGGCTATTTAATTCCCTGGGGGATTTTCCATTAAAAATCAAACAACAGTCGTCAATTAAATTGCAAATCCCCCCATAGCCCTATTTTTTTTGTATTTTCCCCAATTTTATTCTGTTTATCTCCAAACAACACCCATGCTTTATCACTTGCTAGGGTCAATCTTCTTTGAAGGGCAGACGACATTTCACACTTTTCCCGCCTTTTTGTGGTATGAAATTGCTTTATTATGTTTTAGTTTGGAGTGAAGTTTGCAAATGCATTCACAGACAACCAGAATGATTTATTATTTATTTTGTCCATGATGTGAAAGACTTCTGTTTTCTGCACCTTTTAGTCAGTTTATAGTTTACACATAGGTTGGACCTCAGCTGCTGGTTTCACAAATGGACTTAGCATGGACGTAGACTTAAAATTAAGACTTTTATCTTTAATTAAGGCTAAGTCTGATCTCACAAAGCAGCAAACTCTGAGCTTTTGGCTAAGTCTTGGGCTTCAAAGTTTAAGTGCACCCGGCAATAAACAAAGACTTAAATATGGCCACCACAATTTCTTTCCACTTTCAAATTTAAAATCGCTGTAAATAAAGTATAGATAAAGTAGAACATCTCCCTAATGTGGTCTTGCGGGAGTTTGTTGAGGTAACAAGATTTTCCATTTCAAAACTGCACTTATCCGTGGATAAAATGTGTCAAATGAAGAATTTTTGTCACCAATATTATACTTTGAATAGAAATAAAATGTCACATGACACAAAAAACCACTGGGGTTATTTGACAAGCTTGGACCTAGTTAAGTCACCCTTTAAGTCCCAGACCTACCTAACACCAAAGTCTTAGATTTAAGTTACCGACTTAGCCAAAAACTTAGTGAAACTGGTCCTTTGATGTATTTTGTAAATAGATTGAAGTATTTATGTTTGACACGATTATCATTTTTTTATATTTTGTTATATCTATTCTTTTTTTAAAAAATCCAAGAATCAGAATGGTTTTGCAGAGGCAGCCTGGCGGTTTACAGATTTTTGATACAGACCCTCCCGTAATTATTATTGACTTTACACTTTTAATGTATATTTTTTCACATTACATTACAAAATAAATTGTATAAACAAAAACTTGATATAAGCTGCCTGAAGGTGGTACGATGGCCTTGTGGTAACATACTTGCCTGACACACTTTTGAGATTTGAATTCAAATCCAGGTCAGACTTTGAGTGAGAAAGCTTGTAGTTACTTACCATTGGGCAGCACTTTACAGTATGCAACCTTGAGCAATTGTATGCACTCGTTTTTACAGTGCACAATATAGCTTAATCCCGATAAAATGCAATTTATTATGTATGACTCAAAGACTGTGCATACAAAAACCATTTCTTCCCAGTTAATATACTTAGTTATCTCCTGTCACTTGCTGAGTTAGTCAGGAACCTTGGTATTTGGTTTGACTTGTTTTGTTCATTTCAGGGATCTTAAGCAACTCAGAGGGTATCTCACATGTGATGCTTCTCTTTTGACTGCAAACACTTTGGTTGGAAGTCGTCTTGCCTTCAGTAATTCCTTATTTAGAAGTCTCTCTTGTTTTGATCTTCTCAGATTCCAATGTGTCCAGAACAGTCTTGCTAGAATTGTTGCCAATTCCACAAAGTACTCATTTGTCTCTCCTGTTAGAAAAATTATTCATTGGTTACCAATCAAGAATTGCTCTCTTTTCGAGATGGCCCTATTGGTGTACAAGTTCCTACAAAGCAGTTATCCTAAATACTTTGAACTTTTCCTTAAAACCAAGACATAGTGTGTACAAAGCTTGTAGAAGTCAATCTGATTGCATGCTTGCCTGGTGCTTGATGTCCTACACTTTTCATCAATATGTAAGTCTAGAAACGCATTTTGGGCTCAGCATTTCATATGATAACCCCAAGGACTTGGAAAGATCTGTGTGATGATGTGCACTTTGCTAAAGCTCCCTCTTCATTTAGAAAGAAGTTGAAAACCTATCTCTTTGCAAAAGCTTACTAACCCAAATCTTCTGGTCTTGTTCCTTCTCTATGGTGCTGACCCATGCAATGTTTCTAGCTCAATGATTATGGATCTCTACTTTCTGGTATTCTGTGAGCCTTAGAGTCTGTAAATAGATGGAGAATCATCGTTATAAAGGTACTATTGAACTCAGAATTAGCTGATAGCAAATTTACTAGTTGTGATGTAAAATACAGAATAACCAAGAACACTCAGAGAGTGCATACCTCTTAATTTTTTTTCATATGAGTGGATTCATAAAAAATCCATTAAACATTCCTAGATCCAGACCATCATCCAGATCACCACCAATGTTCAGTGATTTGCTCATTGTGCCATTGTCAACATTTATTCAAAGTTTAATCAAATCAGTCCATAGTTGTTTAAAGTTATTTTGCCAAAAACTCAAAGAAATGAACAGACAAAGGCACCCCACCAAACACAAAACCTTATGGACTGAAAGAAATAAATAAGAGAGACCGCAGTTGCTAGCTGTTAATAGTTTGGAAATGTAATCACTTGGACCTCACTTCTGTGGCGACAGGTTTGAATCTATCTCAGGACAACGTATGAGATTTACTGTGGGCCTTTATTTACATCACCTTTGCTTTTAAGAGGTGGTTCAAAACTCATAATGCTGCTATACTTGAAGCTAATGTTCTAGTCAGTAGTTGGCTTTGCTACTGTAATTCATTATTAGGAGTCTCTCTACGTTCAATCGACATAAATAACAATGTATCAAAAATAGTGCAACTAGATTTTTAACAAACACTAATAGATGCACCAGCAGTTGAACATTGCTCAGTGTTGAAAACAACAACATTTTACAAGCTTTTGATGCTCCACAGTTTGGAATGCTTTTCCTGATGAGATTCTTGAGTTTCCCTCTACAGGCCTCTTTCAGAAAGAAGCTTAAATCCTACCTTTGCTGCAAGGCATGTCCACCTTAGTCACAATATCTACCTAGCATCCTTCATTGTGTGTAACCCTTCTTACGTCCCTTGATACTGAATTTGTTTGATTTTTCTTGTGATTTTGCGCCTTAGTCCCTTTGTAAAGGGAAGGTTAAATGCTATAAAAGTCCAATTAAATTGGAAAAGGGTACAAAACTTTTAAAACCACAGCATTGATTTTCAAATTTTCAAATTTCCACAGTGGTTCTCCTAGCTACTTTGGACAACCGTTCTCCATGAGATGCGGCTCCTGCAGTACCAGGTGGAGTCACCTTGACTGTCAATACCTTACACTTCCTCCTTTCCACTCCTCATTCTACATATTAGTTAAGCATTTTGGCCATAGTTGTCTTTATGCACCTTAGATTTGGAATGAACTGCCTGACAATGTACTTAGTGAAACATCTGTTGCCCCCTTCACAACAAAAGCTTAAAACTTATATCTGCAAAAGTCCATTCGCCATAGAATGCCTGTCACATCTCTATCCTTTCAGCTATGACTTGGCTATGTTATTGGACTTATTTACTGATAATTAACCATGATTATGTTCAGCTTAGAGTCTGTGAATTGATGAAGATTAAATGCCATAAAAGATTCGATTCGATTGTCTGATTGTTTGCTTGGCTGTGAAAATAACTTAAAAATTATAAATTGGATCCGGTCATTTTTCAGGCAAGGTGGGGTTGTAATAGCAGCTGTATACTCCTTATAGATTATCTTTATCCGGGTTTTGATTAATTTTGATTGTTTTATCATTTTTTCGAGGCTATATTTACAATAAGGTGATGTCTACCATGTCACCGGCTTCCTAACAGATGATCCAGATTGCAATAACAAATAATTGTTTTTTTTTATGATTATTTGATTTATTTGATAATACTTGCATGAACAACTCAAGTATTCATCTTTGACTATTTTCACAAAAAGGTCTTAGCCGAGTCTTAGGCTTAATGTTTGTATACAAATATAGCCACCATTTAAGCCTAAGATTTGGCTAAGCCTTTTCCTTAATACCGCCCCCCACATCAGGTGATATTTTCCCACAAGGTTTAGTCTACCCATGGAATAGTCTTATTTGAAATTATCACTGATCTGAGGGAAATATCCTGACTTCTTTGCAAAATCTGCATGCACAACTGAAAAATTATTCCTTGAATCAGAGATATATTTTTATGCATGGTGGCTTCGACCCATGAGTAGGTCGTCCTTATAGATGAGGTTATTAAGGAATATTTATATAGAATTGTTGGGTTTTTTTAATTTGAGATATAGATGCAGGCATATTTAAAATTGTTTTTCAGACATGGATTAAATATAGGTTGGTCCTCCTAATAGTCCTTCTGATCTAGACCTGTTCAGTTAAGTTCAGTGTTTTTCAGGGTTTGTATATTCACGGACGCTGCTTGTTTTACTTGAGTTTTTACTTTATTTCAGCTATCACATCAGGAGTATGTGGATATAGTACGAGCAGTTGGAAGAGAAGACGTGGGTTTAAATCTGCCCTTGCTGTTCACGGTCATTCCTAATGTAATCCTAGGCCTGATGTTTGTGTTCTGGTGTACTGCCTTCATACTGGTGATAGTTCTCTACCCAGACAACAGCAAAAGTGAGTTTTCAGAGATTACTGCTACCCTGACTGCACTCTGGCATTTTTTAGACTTTAAAATTACGTATAAGTTGAAAATTAAAAAAAATGGTGGCCCAAGTAGTGACTGACAAAAGTTAACTGTTTGGGGGGATTTTAGACATTTGCAACAAGTTCGAGTGCTGATTGCCTGTATAAATTGTATTATTATCTCTTAAAATATTAATTGATTGATTTTGTTGTTGGTTAAGAAGATTTATGTTTAAATGACGGTAGTTTGAGCGAGGACTTTTATAAATTACATATGGTTGAGAATTTTGGTCAGTTTTTTTCAAGTTTTGTGGTGCTCAGGTGTGAAGTTTACTAGTAGACATTGTATTACGCTCCTTTAAAGGCACTGTTAAGTATAGGTTAATGGCCAAGTAAGTGTCCAATATTGGAAAATAATGGCCTGTTTACGAGGTTCCATATGTATTTCGTTTACTTCAACAGATACGAGTACATTATGAATCTGTTTAATTGTTCAGAATATTTTCTTTTTCATTTTGAGTTTAAGTTAAAGAAGCAAGTTTTCACTCGGGGAGAAAAGTCATGTTTCATTATCCTCAACGCAATCTGTTCGACTTAAATACTGACAAACATCAGACAGTAGTTGAGGGACAGAGACATTTTGTCTACCACGTATAAGGGGTATAAGATCGAGTTTTGATGTGTTTGATATGAAAGAGTCATTGATAAAAGTACAAGTTATGACAGGGGCGGATCCAGCTTTTATGTAAGGTGGGGGTTCACATGGAGTAAGGTGGGGGTTCACATCAGACATATTATAACTAAGGGGGTCAGGGGGCATGCCCCCCTAGAAAAAAATTAATTTTTGGTAAAAATAGAGTGCATTTCCTGTAAATTTAACACCACTGTCAAGAAATAATTTTGTACTTTGGGTTGAACCCCTTTACGTTATTTTTCAAGGGGAGGATCCCCCTGGATCCGCTAGTGTATGAATAGACTTTGTGTAAAAACAGTCAGATTTTACCCCTGTTCCACTCGTCAACAGGTTTTTCGGCCAACTGTCCCGATTGTACAACAGTAGCATTTTCGTAATGGTTGCTCGACCAGTTATTTGCAACTGAGGATTTCTGTCCCGAGTGCCCAGAAACAATGGGACAAAGTAATATTATCTTCCCAAGAGTGATTGAGGCTCCTTGTTATGGAGTAAAATTTATGAATTATGACTTTCAGGTTGGAGTATTAAGCCCATTGTAATTTGTCATAAGACAGATTTCTTTTTTTCATATGGGAGACAATTACATGTTTTATCAATTTTTCACCTTTTTAGACAATGGTATCAAGAAATGAAATTTGGATAATGACAATTGTTTTTTGTACTTTCAGGAACAGGTGAAAATCTGCCTTACACATTGTACAGATGAGGAAATGGAGAAGTTGGGTAGATTGGTCAATGTGTACACACTCAATAACATGTATTTACAGGGGGTGAATGATCGAGATTTTAATATACACAGTTCCACTTTCTACTCTCTGTTGTATAAACTCGTCAATTTTAAGATCGTGGGGCTCTAATCACTGGTCCTGTCTCAAGTGAAAACTCTGATCTGACCTGAGTGAAGAGATCAGTTGCGTGAACAATAAGACCTGCAAACCAACACAATTCATAAAGATCACATATGACAGAAAGTTCCCTTTTCTCTTAGTAAATAATTGGCAATCTGATAGGATTATTATTCTCTCTGGTCAAAATCACAAGAAGATCAGTCGTAAATTAAGGGGAGCACACACGATTGGTCGAGGGGACCACAGAGATCAATAATTGCATGCAAAACATATGTAAGGCAGTTAATGTGGGTGTTCCACCACACGACTAAGGCTCCCGATTAAGGGTTTTTGAAATATTTGCTTAGTCCCAGACCTTCTGTAAGGGTCGGTTGTTGTCGGTTGGGGCCGTGTGAAAAATCAAACATGTTTGATATTTCACACGACTACAACCGATTCATATTTCCCGTTGTCAAGAAAATGTCCAGTCCCAGGCGTCCTCAGGCCTCCTCAGACCCAAATTTACACAGTCATGTGTTGTCCCAGGCCGCCTGCGACCCTTAGTCCCAGACCTCCGTAGCTTAGTCCCAGGAGGCCGGTTGTTAATCCCAGACTCAAATATGATGCGTATGAATTTCATGCGTCTGAAAGTGAATCGGTTCCATTAGTCCCCGGAAGCCTCAGACCGTCTGCGGTGTCCTGGGACCAAAAATCAAGGTCTGGGACTAAGCCCCGACTAAGGGTAACTGACCCTAACCGATCCAAACCGGCCTCCCCAGGACGCCTGGGAGAGCACAAATATAGTCTGCGACGGTCTGAGGACGCCCCAGGCGGCCTGGGACTAACAACCGATTAAGAACCGACTGTTTTCCGCACGTCGGAAATTAAAACGAGGCAATGAGCAGGTCTGGGACTATATAAGCGACCGCGCACACTTTGTCATTGTTACTGACTGTTTGGCTACTGAGAGACGTGTGTCACTGATTTGTAGGGGTTTTCAATTTTTATTTTATATATATTATACTTGAGCTTAAGGCAAATTTCACAGTTAGGAGACACATTTTACTATTTTTTTATTATTTTATCGACTGGATCATGAGAAAAGAGAAAGGAGGGAAGAGAGGAAGGAAAAAGATGGATGAGAGGGAGAAGGAAAGTCAAGTAGAGGAGAGGAGTGAAGTTATTATAGAAGAAGGAACTGAGAGGAGAGAGGAGGAGATTGAGGAAGGTCCAGCTATTGGGGAAGCTGTGGCAGAAGAAGAAGAGAGGTGTGAAGAAGATCCGGAGTGCCATTCTTCAGCCAAGAGAGCCAGGGTGTGTGCCACTTTTACAGACAGTGAGGAAGTTTCCATTGTGGAATTTGTAAAGCTGCACCCAGAACTGTATGACAAGGAACATTCACGTTTCCACGACAGGAACAGAAGAGAGGCTCTCTGGGCAGAAATATCTGCAGAACTCAAGCTCCAGCCATTTGATGTGAGACGTTGGTTCGAGTCCCAGCGAACCCGTTATGGAAAGCTGTCTAAGCTCCAATCTGGCCAAGCCCCGAGGGAGATGACCAAGAGACAGTCCTGGGTCTACCAACAGATGGGTTTTCTTAAAACCCACATCAGAAGAAAGGGGGCCAACAGAAGTTCAGGTTTTGACGCCAGTCCAAATACCAGCAGGCAGGACGAATCACGTGGGTCAACTACTGACACAGAACACCTCGAGTCCAGTGTCCTGAGGGAGAGGAGTCAGTCCATCATTACATCAACACCCGTTTCAACTACAGACTCCAAGATTCTCGAACACTTTGAGCAGATGAGGACACTTATCTCGGGTTTTCTGCATCAGAAGTCAGACAGGCAGCCCTTCTTTGACTACGTGGCATCAGAGGCCGAAAAGATGACTCAAGAAGAATTTGAAGAATTAAAGGGCAAGATATTTAGAGACATCGAAACCATTAAGGGAAACCGTAGACGTCAGCCATTGCCCAGAAGATCAGCCTCTGTTACCACGGAGTCCCAGAGGGTCGGCCTACTGCCAACAACCACTCCACAGGCGTCTAGTTCCACTCAAGCAGCAGCTAGCAGCAGTTTTGTGTACTATACACCAAGCCCCATTGGCCTCAGCAACCCGACATCTGTCCTAACTGTACAGGACAAAGCGAGCAGACACAATCTGAGTGGAATCTTAAGCCAGCTACCAGATCTGACATCAACACAGATCGTCGAGCAGCCTCAGCAGCAGCAACAACCGCAGCAGCAGCTCTTTACTATCACCACTTCAGCACCACCTCAACAGCAGCAGCAGCCTCCTCAGTAGCCATCCAGTCAGGGCGGGTCTTTGACCTGCCAGGCCCTTTTCAGGGCCACCAAATCTTCCAAAAACAATTATTCAGCTACATGTTATTCCAATTCCCCTCCCCAAACCAAAAAGTTCAGTACAAATACTTATCACAAGAAAAAAAAAGTTCAAGTCCAACACCTACACCACCCCAAACATGAAACAAATAACCCATGGTACCACACATAACAAAAAAGGCCACATAAAAAAAAATTAAAAATAACTCCCAATATGGCCATTAATCAGCCCATTTTCATATTAAAATCCATGGGATAGTTTAAAATCTGTAATTGAAAAGTCCAACACTTACACCTTCCCTAGAGTTAAAAGGCATTATTACATACTTACCAACCCACAAACAGACAAACCCAATACCAAACATAACCCCGAAATAACAAACCCAGTACCAAACCTAACACCCAACTACAAAAAATAAACCCAACACCAGTAACCACCAACCAAGAAACACACAAATCCAAAAGTAAATAGAACCCATGCCAACGAACTGACAAACTATTTTGCAAACACAATCCCCCATTATTGAAAACAAAACTAGTTTTATGGTTATATTTTCTGCATTTTTGTGATTACAAATGAAGATTTAAAATTGAAGATTTCCATAAAAACATTTCTGCTACAAATAAATTTCCAACCCATGAACAAAAAAAATTGTTGAAATTAGGAGGTGGATTTCCAAATATATAAAAAAATAATGCAATTTAGGATATTATGTTTAACACTGGGTTTGTATGATTATTGGGTGAGTAACTTGTGTTTGTCTGTTTGTCCGTCTGAACAAGTTATGTTTGGCATGGGGTTTGTCTGTTTGTCCGTCTGAACAAGTTATGTTTGGCATAGGGTTTGTCTGTTTGTCCGTCTGAACAAGTTATGTTTGGCATGGGGTTTGTCTGTTTGTCTATCTGAAAAAGTTATGTTTGGCATGGGGTTTGTCTGTTTGTCTGCCTGTACAAGTTATGTTTGGCATGGGGTTTGTCCGTCTGTAGCAAGCATAGCTGATTAATTGTTTTTGGAATATTTGGTAGTCCTGAAAAGGACTGTTTGTTAGTCCTGAAAAGGACTGTTATAGCTAGTCCTGAAAAGGACTGTTTACTGCAACAGGACTTATATTCTGCCATCTTGCCAGGCCACTGCTCCCTCATTATTGAAGTAGTCCTTCAGGTAATCCCTCTGTCTTTTGGCTTCTCTAGCAGGGTTTCTGTCTTGGCCACCACCAGCAGCACCACCAATCAATCCACAATCACCAGGCACATCATCATCATCATCCTCCCCAGGCTGCTGACCAGCAGGTTGACCTTGATACTGGCTTCTGAGTATGTTGTGCAGAACCACACAGGTCATGACCACTTCTCTAACTGTTTCTGGGGGTAGTTCAATGGTGGTCCTCATGACTCTAAATCTTGAGACCAGGATGCGAAAAGCATTCTCCACAACTCTCCTGCCCCTTGATATTCTATAGTTGGCAATCCTTTCCTCTCTTGTTAATAGTCTTCTGCCATAGGGTTTCATGAGCCAGGTCTTCAGGGCAAAAGCATCATCTGCCAGAATGAAGTAGGGGACATCTCTACCACCCTGGGTTATAGGAGCTGGGTCAGGGAAGCCTATCCTGCCATCTTCAATCCTCCTCTTCAGCTGAGAGGCATTAAATATCTGGGCATCTGAGCAAGATCCAGCTGTACCCACATCCACCCATCTGAACTTGTACTGTCCATCTACCAGGGCCAACATCACAATGGAAAAGAACCCCTTGTAGTTGTGGTAGAGGGCTCCAGAGTTCTTGGGTTTCTTCAGGACCACATGCTTTCCATCCAGGGCTCCCAGGGCATGTGGAACATTCCACCTGATCCTGAATTCTCTTTCCGGTTCTTTCCACTCATCTGGAGTAGTAGGACATTTGAGGTACTCTCTGGTGAACTCATCCTGGATGGCCCTGCAGACCTCTGGTAGAAACTTGGAAATGGTGGATCTTCCAACTCTGAACTGACAGGATAATGATGTGTATGACTCTCCAGTGGCCAGATATCTGATGGTGAGGGCTAACTTCTCCCCAACACTGATAGGAGCTCTGTAGTTGGTGGCCTGCCTGGCTAGACGTGGTTCCAGTCTGGTCTTCATCATTTCAAAGAATTCTGGGGTCATCCTCATGTAGTTGGTGAATCCTGGAATGTCTGTGGCATACAGATCAGCCATAATGTTGTGGTAGGCCCCCTCTCCTCTCTCTGCAGTAGCCATGGCCTGACCCACATGTTGTGCCTTCTTCTAGGTCTCTGTATGGGTGCTGGTGGTGCTGGTGGTGGTTGCTGTGCTTGACGTAAAAAATGGAAATACATGATTATTTGTAACTGAATAAAAACCAAAAAAGCCCTAAGTTGTTGTTGAATCTGTCTTCCATTAAAAGGTGGCATCCTGCTGTGTTCCTAGAAAAGCAATGGTGATTAGATCGCGAATTTTATATATATATACCCAGAAAATCCAGCAAATTTGCAAAACAATAATCGGGGATCCTGGTCTGGGGAAGACTGAAGAGGCCTGAGGAGGCCTGAGGATGCCGGGACTTAATCGTGGGTTAGTCGGGGCTTAGTCCCAGGAGGCCTGAGGCATCCTGGGACCCAGTCGGTTTGTGTACGACAGGATCGTGGTTGAAACCGACCAGAAAACTGGCTTAGTCGGTTCTTAGTCCCAGACCAGTCGGGGACTGTCTGCGGCCGCCTGAGGCGTCCTGAGGCGTCCTGGGGACGATCTGTTCTTAATCCCAGACTTCAGTACCGACCCAGTATTCCCGCCCATTTTTGTTATTTTTCCACCGACTGTCCACGATTAAGGGTCGCCGACAGGATCGGGGCTTAATCTTTTGGTGGAACAGGGCCATAAGACTGAATAAATCAGTTGCAAGTATTTAGGGCAAGTATTTTGCTTACCTGCAAAGCTTTTTTTATACGTTCAATAATTTTGACAAGCATCTGCGACTTTTGTGATTACTCACCTCGCATTTAAAAGTGTAAATACTGGTCTTTTGATGATTTAATAATTCTCCGGATCAAATAGTCGGAGACAGTTGATCCTGGGACAGAGGTAAAGATTACCATGTTATGTTATTTCAGTAAATATTTTCCCGTTCAAGGCAATTGTACAAATGTGTGTACAATATCAATTTGTGGGGCAGTTTCATGGTTAAATAAACATCTATAATCTGCCTTTCCTAAAGAGTAATTCGTATCGAATTACATATAACCTGTATCATACAATCAATAGAAATTCGATAGAAAATCTGAGATTGATTAAGACTCGATTAAGGCTCCATTTTACCATATCTTTTTCAAACTTGTGCATAAATATTTGGTACTCAAAAAACACTCTTACATGTCAGGGACAGATTTCACAAAGGGACTTAGGCCCAGACTTAGACTTAAATTTAAGACTTTGGTCTTAAATTTTGTCAACAGAATGGTAAGTCCATGGTCTTAGACATAGTGGATTTCACAAAGCAGCCAAGTCCATGAAATTGCTACGTCAGTGGACTTAACTTTAAGTCTGGTAGGTAGTGGCCTTAACTTTTGTAAAGAGGACTTATATATACCCGCCATAAACTTTTCTCCACTTCAGAATTTGAAATGGCTGTAAATAAGTTATAATTATACAGAACTCCTCATTAAAGTAGATTTTGTGAAGTTTATATGGGGTAACAATGTTTTC
This sequence comes from Sabellastarte sp. h YS-2021, assembly GCA_964017235.1. NCBI lineage: Eukaryota > Metazoa > Annelida > Polychaeta > Sabellida > Sabellidae > Sabellastarte > Sabellastarte sp. h YS-2021. The sequence goes on along the minus strand of OZ024929.1, from coordinate 175,071,954 downwards.
CATTTCAAAACAACACTTTTCCTCAGATAAAATGCGTCAAATGAAGGATATATGTCACCAATAGTATACCACTGTGGTTAAGCTGGGACTTAGCTAAATCACCCTTTGTGAAATCCATTTAAGTCCCAGACCTAGCTAAGACCAAAGTCTTAGATTTAAGTCCCTGACTTAGCCAAAAACTAGTTAGCTCTAAGTCCCTTTGTGAAATCGGCCCCTGGAGATATTAGCTCGCCAGAGATTGTCTAAGCTGTATGCAGACGTAAAAGCCAGTATATGCAATGGTATATTTTAGCAATTGAAAGTGTCTTAAGTAAACTTTTCCCTTGTTACAAAGAAACTCGAGCCTTAAGCAAGGCTATCTGTCTGGTATACATAGCTAAGAATACTAGGAGATATTGACATGGTAAAGCTTATTTGGCTTAACTATTTACTTCTATGTGATTCTCAACTCAGAGAAAATTTAGTGGATAATATAATCCAAGCTTTGATACAGCACCAATCTTGACCTTAAGCGAATCCAGCCCCAAAACTCCTAGTAATATTAACCATTTCTGTTGGTCTAACTCTTTCACCATATACTACACACTATTCACACACTGTATTCAAACTAAATTAATGCACCTACATATTGGGTTATGTATTTTACAGGTGCCCCTTTCTATAATTAGCATAATTAGTGTTACAAATTTGTCAACAACTGTCACATCTACATTAATACTTTTTAAACTATGTCACAGGGGGCCACGGTGGCAGAGTGGTAACACTCTCGCCTCCCACTTCTGAGGCCGGGGTTCGGTTCCCGGCACGGTCTCAAGTGGGAAAGCTGCTAGTTGCTTGCCATTGGTCGGCAGTTTACAGTACAGAACCCTGACAAACTGTATGTACTGGTTTCCTCTGCCCTTCCAACTACCCATCATGATATAAACATCATGATATAAATAAATAAACGATGTCACCTGCAAATATGGTATATACATTGTTAGAAAGCTGGTTTTACAGAGCTTCTGCTCGTTTTTGTTGCATCAAAATTTATGTGGAAATTGTAGAGAAAGCCCAAGTTAAAAATTAAAGTTTTTATATTTGTTTATGCCACTATATATACAAAAGCCTTTGATGGCTCCTTTCTTTAATTATAGCCTTATTTACCTTATTATTCATACAATATGGTGAATAATAAAAGTAAAACATCCCCCATTAGACCTGCATGAGAAAAAATGTACCACTCATAAATATTTATAAATATTACTTTATCCACGCACATGTATAATATTGTCATCTTCATTTATGATATATTTTTTTAATAAATATTATTTCAAAAGTTTTTGCTATTATATTTTCAGAAACCCCTTGCTTGCAGACTTCTCGTTATGATGAGCTCTGCCTATGCTATCAACCTCATTTACCGCCACATCCCACATTCGCTGGAGCGGCGACATTTACGCAGGCGCCAATGCCTATGCCAATTTGTGGAGGAGTTTTTGGCTGCATATCTACCATGCTTAAGCGAGGAGGGCGATGTGAACAGTCTTGGATATATGTTTTCAAAATGTCTGAATTGTCAGTTGAGGCCTGATCCTGTAGTCTTACATAGCCTTGGGATCAATATTGTGTCATAGTAAAACTCAGACAATATATCATTGGTAGCAATAAATTTTGATATATTCATTTGTATATAATGTCACTTTCATCTAGATTGTCGCTTGACAATCCCTTTTGTCAATTATTGCACTGCAAGGCAAAATTTTGACAGGTGGTTTAATGGTTGGAGGAAAGGCATGCATCGCAGTCGGTCAAGATTTTGCACTGAAAACCATACACTCAAGGTAAAGTGCCATAATTTTGCATATCCAAAATTTACCAAAATTACACACTACACAATAAATATATATTCATCTTTCAAAGCTATTCCTTGATTGGTTTTATGCAATGTTATGTTCTGACGTTTTTCACAGAATTTATATCAAAGACTAATAAAAAGTCCCTTTAAAGATTTTTATGCGTATCTTAATTTATTCTTTAACTAAATCTGTATATATGTATGTATATATATGTTTCAGTTATAGTGTTGATTTCTAAATTTTTTTTACTTTTTGTACTTACATATTGTACTATGTGTACGAATAATAAATAAAATAAAATAAATAACTTAGTTGATGTCCTTTTGTAGACAATCTCAGACATCTATTTACGGAGTGATAAGTCTTGCAGTGATTGGGCCAATATGTGTCAAAAAAATTAAATTGACAGAATTAATTAGATTGTTAGAAGAAATTGACAGATCTTTTGTGAACAGGTTTGTACGAAAGCCCAGAAAGCCATCCAAATTTAAAATTCCAAAATGGCCTAGAAAGCCATCCAAATTTAAAATTCCAAAATTTGAAATATGTATTTGGAATTCCAAATACAGTATTTGAAATTCCAAATACCCTATTCAGAATTCCAACTACGTATTTGGAATTCCAATTAGCATATTTCAAATTTTGATGGCGGTTCCAGGCTTTCGTAGGTTTGAGCCCAAAACTCGGCTGAGAAAAACAAAAATAAGATCTGAGCCACTGACTCAGCCTGATGCAAGGCTATATCAAGGCAGTTTGGTTAAAATGAGTACCTGTAAGAAAGACATTGAGAATTTGTCGCGTGCTTTAACCATAAAGAAGAGAAAGGCAATATTTGATCCACCACACAATGTATTTGAACTAAATACTGGGACATATGGACCAGGTCAGTTTGTTTTGTAAAAACCTGGCGCCATTTTCTATGCATAATTAGCCATATAAATGAGTCAACAAGTCCCAAATTTTCAATAATATGTCTAAAACTGTGTAACCTCCAAGTAAGTTATATAGGTAATTGGAAAGGTATTATTACAGAGCTAAACCTTTAAAGTTAAACCTGTTTTTACAATTTTTTTAGATGAACAGTCACTCATTTTATTAATTATTCAAACCAAGTTGTGGATTATAAATGTAAGATAAACCCCCTTGAAGTTTGTTATGGAAATCAAGAACTCAAAAATACACAATTCTCATCATGCAAAGTCTAATTGTATTTATTTGTCCTTTCTCATGATAAAAAATAGGCCACTCTAGACCTAGTGCACAGGTCCTTATTGCACTATGGTTAAAACTATTTCATATAGGTAAAAAGTTGTAAGCTGGTCTAGGGTTGTATTTTTATACAACACACTTGCGTCAATGCATATTAAGATAAAAACAACATCAATCTATTTATTTATAAAAATACCAATATATGCCTTGAGTTAGGCTGATTTTTCTTGTGTATAGCTTGGCTGGTTAATTCTTTTCATAACTGCACATAATATGGTAATTTATGCTTATTGTATGCAAAGTAGTTATTATTATTATGTATTTATACTCAGCGCAATATCTCCATATACTACAGGACTCAAAGTGCTATTTAACCAATCCGACTGTACAGGTACAGCCCCAAGTCACAAGTAACTGACATTCCCTTAACTTGAAGATAGAGGCTCAAGGATGACCATTTATCAACGTCCTTGAGGTTCTTTAACCTGCCACTGGGGATACCACCCAATGACAGAGGACCGCCATTTTAAGTGGTCATCCGAGGAACTATGTATCTGCCTGTACCTGGGATTGAACCCACGTCCTCTGAGTTCCTAGACAAGTGTGTTACCCGCTAGGCCACAGAGTCAGATAAGTAGGGCATGTTTATTTTAACGTGCAATACCGCAATGTAAACTTACCAAATGACAAGAGGAATATCATGAATAACAGCACTTGGAGAGTGCATACCTCCGCAAATGTCCAGCACCTCCTATATTGTTTGAGGGCAATGATGAAAAATGATAAAATCTGATTTATTGATCCAGACGATGATCTAAATCACCACTAAGTCTGAGACCTTTTTTGAAACCAGCCATTGGTTTCTACAAAACAATTTGAAAAATCAAATATCCCCTTTAAAAGCAATCCCTTTCGTATGTAATGGCAACTTTTTTTTACAATTCATGAGGTCGTGAATTTTGCTGCACCCCTTGCTATATGATATCACTTTTCTAAGAAATATGGCTGCTCTAAAAATAGATTCCACAATGGAGCTGCCTTAGTCCTATTAATCTCAAAATACTCACTATTGGACAATCTAAGCAGCCAATCAAAGAAAAGGTAATCAAAGGGCTTTTAATGAGTAATGTCGTGCTGTTAAAAATATGTGTAATGCCCTACAAAATCATGTTACTGTATTGTTGTTTTTTCCCAGAAATTTCTGGATGCAGATTCCAAGGTTTGTGCTAAGTTGGGGCAATTATTTGAAGTAGCAACAAGAATATTTGAAGAGCACATAGCTCCGCCAAGTCTCAACACCTCAAATATTAGTTATAAAATATCCATTAAAAATTTCTGGCTCCATACGGTGATCTGGACCACACCCAAAAATTTAATCATCTTGAGCTGAATTTACCAAAGGTCTTAGGCAAGTGTTAGGCTTAACATTTGTACATAAAGCCAACTTAAGACCTTTAGGAAATATAGCTTTTGTTCCATGTGTCATTGTCAACATTCCCAGATTTTTTTTTCAAAATCCTGCCATAACTCTTTCGAGATAATATGAAGCGAAACAGACAGAAACATACACCATCAATTCCATAACCCTCTTGCCACTCCAGAAGTAATTATATAATTCTAATTCTAATTGGACTTTTATAGCATTTAATGTCCCCTTCTCAAACTGGACTCTAAGGTCCAACCGAACCAAGACAGTCAACCAATTTCAGTATCCAGGGACAGAAAAGAGGTCAACAGAGAAATGTCAGGAGATGATTAGGACTAAGGTGGGTATGCCTTGATGTACAGGTAGATTTTAAGCTGCTTTCTGAAAGAGGTTAGAAGGGCGCACAGATTGTCTCTTGTAATGCACTGTTAATGGGGGGGGGGTCAAAGCATATTTATAACGTATGCTTATATTAACAGAAATAAGGTTATTTGACTTAAAATGAGTAGAAACCAAGATATTGTGCTCAACGTGTGCCCAGTTAAGGCCTATCTAATGTAATGTAATCTAATAAGGACATTAATGGCACTTAATCTCCATTATGTGAAAGACTATAAGGCACAAATGTGCACAACTGAAATAGAAGCCAGTCCCTTGTCAGAAAGACGATCACACGTGTAGACATATTTATTTAATCTGTCTATCAGCTTGATGGTTTATCACGTGGCCAACAATACACACACACACTCACACAGTCACTTGGAAGAAAAAAATCAATATTGTTATCTCCCACACTTAGACAAAAATATATATATTCTATAATACACAGTCAATAAAGAGAGAATAATACCATAAATGATTTTAGGATGTTTGGATTCCTGTGTTCCACATATCCATTTTCTTAAATGTATGATTATAATTTTTGAAAGTCTTCGAAAGCTTACTTTTAAGAAGATTCTGCTTGTTGTAAACTATATTTAAATATTGTTTTTTTTAGAAATGGTGTGAAAATTCATGATAAATATTTTGGTAAATAATGACTTGTTTTGCTTATTATTAAAATCAAGTAGTGGATTATAAATGTAAAATATATCTGGTAACGACAAAAAATGTACAAACTTGTCTAACTAGCTACTTGTCCTACATATGGCTTTTCTCATGATAAAAATTTTAAAAAAAATATTAGATCATTACAGACATAGTACAAAGATCCCTATTGCACTATAATGGACAAAAATCCCACCAAGTTAAAATCTGTAAACAAGTCTACGGTCCTATTTCTATATAGCACTCTTGAGTCAATGGATTTTCTGTTATAAAACAACCCCTGGCTTATTTACTTATCAGAAACACAAATATAGGTATTGAGTTCGGCTGATTTACCTTGTTTAAAGCTTCTCTGGGATATTCAGTGCAAGTCTGAACACAATATTGCTCATTTGTATGTTCGTTGTATGCAAATAAGGGCATGTTTGTTTTAATATGCAAAACCACAGTTCATTGATTATTTTTTATTATTTTCTATTTTTATTATTCATTTTTATTATTTTATCATATTATACATAAAACAGTTGTAATGACATAGGTTGTCCCCTTCTAATGGGCTTATAAGTAACCATGATAAAACCATATAAATAGACATTGGCTCTTAATGATAGAGCTCAAGTAAACTTTTTTTTAACCCCAAGTATTTTCAACATACTGTACAATTTTATTATTCAATAGCATGAAATACATAATTTTTAATTTAGTGTGTAATTACTAAAATCTAGAAACCAAGCAGACAAAATTTCAAGTTCCTCTGTGAAATCTTTACAAGTACAAAGAAAGTGAATGCCATCTTCAACCAGTTTTTAATTGTGTATTTTACAGAATTTCCTTTCCAGTCGAATCCTATGGTATGTATTGGTTTCGACGGCCCACAGGAAAATTCCAAGCCATAATTGAGCAAGTAGAGAGGGCTTTGTTGGGGTTATATTTTATTCTGTTTATAAGGCCGTGGTAACAATACGAAAACTCCACAAATGATATATACAAAAAATATGATGAAGAAGAGCACTTGGGGAGTGCATCCTCCGCCACGGACCAGCAGAAATAGTATAGCCTATAAGTACAATGATAACAACTCCTATAAAATATCCCAGGAACCCGTATTCACAGTATGAGACGTATGAGACGGCAGACTGTCTCAGATTTGAAATTTGAAAACTTAGGTCATGACATCAACTAAAATGACAAAAACTGGAACATTTGCCATAATTTCCTCCGCTTCCAGTAGTTAAGATTAATTTGACCTTGAAGGACAACAAAGGTGAAAGCAACTTTGGAGGATATATATTTTATGATATAATTAACAAGATCTCTAAACTATTTCATATGTACAAATCATAAGATTTAACTAAAACACTGATAAGGTGACCTTACCATGAGCACCAATTTAGACAAACTTGACAAAAGCAGCCGGGAAGGTAATATAAGGATCAACAGAAAAATCGAATTTGTTCTTTGTGCCATTATTCAATAACCAACATCCCTAGTGGTCTAGTGATCTCACCATACTTGGGTCTTGTCCGGTTTTCAACATTTGTTTAAACTTGTGTTTAAGATAATTAAGAGACATACATTGAAGTAATTTCATATCTTACTGTTCCAAATCAGTTCATTGCATACTGGCCTTAGGTAAAAACGGTTGTTTCATATATACATAAGCAAAGAGATCCTAAAAAACTCCAACTAATACCACAGTATTAATCTGGAGTTCACATGAAAGGTAATCTCTTAAGGTTAGCAGATATAGAATTAATTAAGTAACCTTAAATGGAACAAGATTATTTATTGAAATTTCCGTTAAAACCATTACATTAAGGCTGAGGTAGATTCACCTTAAGTTTGAAAACAAGATTAAATTAAGATAAAATGTTTAAGCAGCTCTAAGGTCACCTAAATGGGTATACATTTACATCAAGCATGATTTTATATAAACTGGGACCATCTCTAAGTATGTTTATATTTACATCAATATTCCTAAAAGTTAAAAACACACACAAACACTTAAAAATACATAGGTATATGTAAAAGTAAAAGATATCACAGACTTTTAACTTCAGACAAAGATCATATGCATGCTGTTTCATATCAAGTATCAAGTGAGCAGCTGGTAAGCCATTAGAAGTAAGGAGACAGAATTCAGTTATGTATGGCAGCCTTTGATCATGGATCCCAACTTTGACAGAGACTCTAAGGAACAACTATTCATCAGTGTATTGAATTAGCCATAGGTCCAAAGACAAGCCCAGGTCATACCCCAGAAGACACCGCAGAGGCAGGGTGACAATGGCTGATAAGATTTTGCAATCAGGTACTTTTTTGAGCTTTTCCTGAGGGGGAGGATAGATGTTACATTGTCAAGTCCCAGACTTAAGTTCTATAATGAATCTCTTGAATCCTACACAAAACATATTGGTAAAAAGGTTATCTCAAGGTGTATCTAGGCAGCCAGGCTTGACACCTTGGCACAAAATAAAGAATAAATAACAAAATTCGAACTCTAGCCTATGCAGGAAGCTTATATAAAAGTTGGGATTTGTCAGGTCTATATTTGTTGGCCATTTGCCAATTTGGGGTGGTTACTTCAAGTAGAAATGTTATGAATTTCCCTTAAAAAGTCAGGTTAAGCCCCTGTTCAACTAAAAGATTAAGCTGCATCTGGTCCCGGGACCGTTAATCCTTGAGAGTCTGTGAAAAAAAATCTGAAAAATGGGCGGGAAAATGGAATCTTGATTCAGCTGTGGAATCAAGCACAGATCGTCCTCGGAAAGACTCAAATGTCCTCAGAGAAGTCACGATCATTCTCCAACCATGAGGCGATTAAGCTAAGTTTGTGATCAGTTTCAACCCCGATAATGTTGTGGATATACCGACTGGGTCTCAGACTGGTTTGAGGCTTCCTCAGGCCTCATAGAACTAATAACAGATTTCCTAAGACAGCAATGGGTGATTTTTGTTGAGGTCTGAGACTAAGTCCAGGCCCCCTGGGACTAAGAGTCCTGGGATTAAGAATTTGTGGGTAGTGGCCAAAGTGGATTGGCTACAGTCGTGAAAATATCAAACCTGTTTTATATTTATACCGACCACAGCAGATCCAGATAGACTCAGATTGTCCAGGACTCTGAATACCAAGTTTATTTATAGCTTGCACTCAAGTCAATAATGAGTCAGCCCACGAGAGATTCATGCTATAGTACATAAACATGCCCCAAAAGGATAGTTGATATTCAGGACGGTTACTTTCATGGCAGCGCAGAACCTTGGTTAGTGCCCCGTGACTGTCTCAGTCCCCCCAACTAATGATCATAAATTCACCTAAACAATGCATGATGTTAACTATTAAACTAATTAGTTGGCAATAAATATAATTAGTAAGTTATTAAATCAAACAAATAATCATTAAATATATTATATAATCAATCAGTCAGTCGGACAAAAATAATGATGAATCAATAAATATGACAATCACTCAGTGATTTCATGATCACACATTAACTAAACAATACATGATGTTAACTATTAAACTAATCAGTTGGCAATAAATATAATTGATAAGTTATTAAATAAACAACTATCATTCAATATATTATATAATGAATCTGTCAGTAGGACAAAAAAATAATGAATCAATAAATAGGACAATCACTCAGTGATTTGATGAGCCAGCCAGTTAACCAAATAATTAGCCATCAGTGGAGCCAGTCACTCAATTTATCAATCACTCATTCATTCCATGAAACATTGCTTCAGTTTGTCAGTAAATAAATCAATCAATCAAAGCCAGTGAATAAATCAATATAATTTGTGCATCCATGATCAGACATCAGTTCTTCTAATTCTAACTGGAACATTCTCAGCAAGCATCTCTTGGCCTGTTTCTCGTAGTGTCTTCTGGAAAAGGTATAGGTCTTTGTTGGTCATCCTGCAGACATTCTCCATCAGTTTCTCTGCAGCAAAAACAATAGGAAACTTAAGTGATTCAATTTTTGTAATCCAGCAAGAACTTCCATAATGCTTTATACCCTTTATTTTACAGATACAAAGTAGCAACTAGCAAAAAGCCTATTACATAAGAGTTAGTCTGTTCACTGAACCAGCGACAGTATTTCAGTAAGGTCATGGCCAAGTTTCTACTGTTGCGTACTATTATAGTCAACTTAAGCCAGAAGATCTGGCAAAGACCTTTCATGAATATGACAACTGGTTATGATAGAGAAGACACAAGAAGGTGGGGTAGCTACTGTAAATAGGCTTTCACAGAGAGGTAAGCTTTAAACTTTTTCCCGAAGGAGGCAAATGAGGTGGAAATGTACATGCTGCCAAGTCATTCCAGATTTTAGGAGCATCAAAGAAAAATATCTGGCGAAAATGTTTAATTGAAAACCAAAAACTGCCAGTGTCTTCTAGCCAGTAAACAATTATCTTTACTTTGACATTTACTTTAGTTACTTATTATTCAAAATGCTGTCTAGTAAAAGACACAGTCAATTTTTTACTCATGATTCACACTTGTATAATACTGTCATCTTCATCTGTGATATATTTTGTGCTATATGTCATTAGGACAGTTGAGCAATCTATTCCACTAAAACGCTCTTTATTCAATATTTTTGCTTCATATATAAATTATCACTAGCTATTACCTAATTAGTTATGGAGTTACAGGTCTGATAACTAGCCATGCCAAAGAATACCAGAAAACACTTGAGCAATGAATTTGAATGAATATTATATTTTATAGTTATACTCAGCGCAATATTTCCTTGTACTATAGGATTCAGCAAGAGATCTCTAGTGACTGAGATTCCCCTAAATAAAAGACAGAGGCTCAAGGATGACCATTTATCAATGTCCCTGAGGTTCTTTAGGCTGTAACAGGAGATAAGACCCAATAGCAGACTACGAAGAGGACCACAAGTTTAAGTGCTCTTGTCAGTCACTGTGTATCTGCTTTTGCTCGGGCTTGAACCTAGGTAATCTGTGTTCCTAGTTGAGCATGTTACCCGATAAGCCACAAAGAGAAATAAAAAATGCTCTGAAATATTCTGGTAAAAGTGAGCTCCAATAACTTTTATGCATTTATCGTACGACTCATCCTCTTCTGGGCCACGATTACTTGCCTCTATTTTTATTGAAGGTTGTATAGGTTGTATAACAACACAGAAGGTAGGTTATGGTACCATAATTATAAGCAAAACAGAGATCTTCAGTGACGTATCACTAGAAATGATGTGCTATGACTACCCAGGACTAAAATGGTATGATTATGTCAATAAGACCTATAAGAATCTAATAACAGTGCAGTTTGAAGGCCAACTGATGAGAGTGGAACTCATGTTTCAGAATCTGCTGTTTAGTATAAATGAAGAACTCTAAAAGTTGGTTAGAATTAAATGAGACTGCTAAACTTGTACCTGCAGCCATGTATGAGTTGTAGTCTCTTAGTAGTCTCATCAGAGATTCTTTCAAGACATCACCAATAACCTTTCGGCTGTAAAGTCTCACCACAATGTTCGACACATTGGTCATCCGACAGAAAGACTCATAGTTGATTTCCAGGTTTTGTCTGTCACCGTAGTGCATCTGCTCATCGGCTATACATCACAAGCAAAGCAAATGTTAAAACAAAGTGTGAACAAACTATAAAAAATACCCCAGCCCGAACAGTTTTTGGCACCATGAGATACAGACTATTTGAAACAGTACAAAGAACAGGAGACTTTCAGTTATATAAAGGTCCAAATAATGCTTGAGTGGAGAAAATAATGTTAAATAGAGAAAAAAATTAATTCCTAGTGATTCCTAGAAGTGCGAGCCTCACGCTCACGCTTAAAAATGAAAAATCAACACAAGACAATTCAATAGTAAGATGAGAGCCTTAATCAGTAAACTAAAGTTATGAAGCTGTAAAATTTATTAATTGAAGTATACATGCCAATGTTAACAGCACAATTAAGTAAAAGGAGATATAATAATCAGCTGCAATCAGCTGCAATCTATAGATCTTTGTGATAAGAGAAATATGTCTCAAATGTGGCAGGTGAACACACTTTGACAGAGCTGTGGTTAAAGGTCACACCATTGTTTAGCATACCTACACTCCCCTACCAATGACCCAACCCAGAATAAACTTCCTACATCTTACGGTTTCTGAGATATGGCCCACGGTCACTTCAGCAACGTCAAAGGTCAAGTCAAGATCACGTCATGATGTTCCATGGCTACACCCCATAACTAATGTTCCTACCATGCTTCAGTTTCCTACACCTTACAGTTTCTGATATAGCCCTGACAACCACTGACAAGGTCAAAGGATAAATCAAGGCCATATCATGACATTACACAAAAGGTCAGTCACTACAGCAAGGTCAAAGGTCAAATAAAGGTCACTCCATAATGTTACACACCCATAACCCTCAACCAATGTCTCTGCCAAGTATTAAATTTCTACACCAAACAGTTAACTTATATAATAGCCCTAACCATAAAAATATAATAATCAAATCATCAACAGTTTGACAGTTATTGACATTGGAATCCATTGTTAAAAAAATATATGGTTAGCCATCTTATTTTTGAGGGGAATAATCCTACAATCAGAAGAAAATAGGTGTTCCCCCTGTATGTCAGATCTTCTGATGATATATGCTATGTTACCACTTTTCCTTAACATCATAGTTTTGGAAGATCAAAGCTGTGGCAGCCATCTTGAATTTAAAACAAGATTTTATTTTCTTGTTGTACTACATAACCAAGTCAGTATTGAAGGTTTCACTATCACAGACTTACGACTTTCCAGTTTCATCGGTGTCACACGCAAGAATTCCCCACGACCATATTCATTTACAGCAGCTGCTCTGAATTCAGTGGCAGGACCTATAAGGGTAGCATGAGGGGAAAGGTGTAAATGTTTTGTAGCCTGTATCTGTTTTCTGCTATGTTAGTGTACAAATACATAGATGCATCTTACAACATCTGACAGGGATTTTTATCTCTTCTTCTCATTTATATAAGGTTTTTTACAAGAGTTTGAGTCTAGTTTGCGAGAACCGATTTGACGATTTCTTAGCAAATTTTTCCTTCTGAGAGGGAAAACAATGCATGTCAAGTAAAATGGCAGTGTAGGTATAGAAAACTTGATGGATGTTGAAAAAACATAACATGACCAAAATCGCAGATTACCTGTCATAAGCCCATACATACAACCTATGTATTACCTTCTTTCGAGCCCTCCAATAACAAGAGTGCTTTATATCCCTATTAAATAGTTGCAAGTTTGCCACATGATTGCTCTGAGTATGCGGTTGGAAACAATATCATGGAGGTTGCAGTGTATTGTTTTACTCGTGAAGGTCAGGGGCCAAATTGCAGTAATCATGTGGTGAAACTTGAGCCAAATAATCTAGTGGCTTAAGATAAGTCATACCAGCAAGGCAATTAATTATCTTATACGTAGCTTCTCAAGAGTGTTGAATCATTGTAGTCAGACACAGATCATAAGGCAAACAAAATTGGCTGTACGACTTATGCTTTCACCGGAGGACAAATCATCTGTTTTGTCAGCTTCATGCAACCACCAAAGCATATCCTTATTTATTATTTTTCACTGCCACCATTTTTGTACTGATGCAAATTGTAAACTGTTATTGGCTTAGTTCCTTACGTTAGAGATAAGGAAACTGGCAGAGTATATTAAACTGACTCATTAAGGAACTGACTGTAACATAATTTGTTTCAGTTATTCACAATGACACTGATCGATGGACAGAGCTAAAGTAATGTTACAGTTGACACTTTGGCCTCACAGTAGTCAGTTGGCAGGCCTATAGTCACTTGATACTGGTTTGTAAGGTCAACACCTCTTAACCAACAATTTAAAATACTACAGTTTAGCTGGTTGGCATATGGTTGAAGTGCTAACCTGGCAGTAGTACTTAGATCAGGAGAGTATGAGATGGCAACCTACAAACCTTTCAAATACTATCTATCTATGTTCATCATCTGTCTATGTATTTTACATAATCTACTGTAAATTAGCAACCTATCTGGTAAGCTAGGAAAGAAAAAAAAGCATTAGACCTTCAAATGTGTATGGAGACAAAGTGGCTTTGTTGCAGACTTCCTGCCAATCTTCTCCGTTCTTGACCTCTATGATTGCATGGGTTACACTTTGATCAATTGATCCTAACATGGCATTCCCTTCGTTCTTGCATGCAGGCCACTCCCAGGAGATCTCAAACTGTTGATCATAGACCTCATTGCAGTCCAGGTAGAGTAGTTGATTGGGCAAGGACACATCTAGAACAAAGAAAACCGATCGACATTATTGAAATTTTAATGCAGTCTTGTATTTCCCTTTAATAAATACAGACATTTGAAATAGAGACACTGTGCATGTATCTACAGTTTCAGTTGTTGAGGGTAAGGTGTCAGTCAATGAAGAACTTGGTCTGTACTTGTTCAGTCGGGGTTGGTCAAGTAACACCTTGAGTCTTGTAGTAAATGAGATATAGTGCTGAGTTTATATATACAATACAATGAGCCCATCAAACAATGAAGGCTCATTTGCACTAACACCAAGAACCAGGGGCTTTAATTATTCGCCATTCCTGTCTTTCAGTTAGAGGACATTTCTGTCTTTCAGTTAGAGGATTGTCAGTAAATAGAGAGTTTTGGCTGTATTATAATTTATAAATATAATAATAATGTAGTATTTGTAGAGAGCCAAATTGATGCAGCCATCCTCCAGGGCGTTGAAGTCTGAAAAGGGATAATCCAACTAAGGCTCCAAGTATGCATTTGCGCTTATGCATCAAATACTAAATTAGATTGAAACAATTACAAGAATCAAACTGTGTTCCATGTTCACATTTTAACCTAATATTGTTTGAACATAAAGTACAGCAAGATATCTGTTGGCACACCAGTATGGTCTACTTAAACATGTATTTATGTTAAAGTTACTGAAAGATCTACTTACCTGGTGCATGCTCATTCAGATATTCCTCAACATTTTTGATATCTCTATTCACATAGCTTTTGTCTGAAAATATATAAGTTTTAATTTTATTTTAAAAATATTGATGTTTTTATTGATATCAACCCATCAATATTACTGAACCAGAAATGTTCTATTGTGCAGATCAAAAGCTAAAAATGCATAGCCTTTCCTAACGGCCCAAACGTACTGAATCGATATACTCCTGTTTGATTGATCAGATACAATGCCCTTTTAAACTGAAAAAATACTGACAACATCTCAACATCAGATTAAAAGTAAAGGAGTATTATGTATTTTAATTGGAGGTCTAAAGTGTTTCATTCATTTCAACACATACAGATCCTTTAAAAGTTTGAGGATTCTTCAAAACAAAAAACTACTTTACATCATCTTGTACCCATTTTAGGTGCACAGGAGTATGTCAAAGCAGTTGCAACTATATAAACTGGATCATACTGTTATTGCTTAAAGTCATAAAGATGTTTTCATTGTGGATGGGTTGGTAGTTAAAATGTGTGGAACGGGATGCCACCAATGCAAAACTGTTCAGATTGTTTTATTACAACCCAATACTATAGGTCACTGAAAGTCATAAAACTATAACATGGCAATGAAAAGCAGTAAAATTTCCCAAATGTAGAAAAGTACGTGATAAATGCAGTTTCTTCAGATTTGGGGCTTGTTGCCAATATTATAAGCTTTCCTTCTGTTATATCTGTTGACACCAGAGATACTGGGTGTAAAATTTTGTCAAGTTATTTCAGTAAAATGCTGTTGATACCAGTAGCACTGATCCATTCCTAATTGTCATCCATACTATACATCATTGGTGTATCCAAATTTTCAAAATCAGTCAAGTAAAGAATAGACTCAGTAAACATTTTTGGGTTTTGCAAATGTTTGAAAGGAAATGTTTGGTAAAGGTTAAAAATGATGGGTGCAATAACCATTTATGATAGAATGTTTGTAAAACATTTTATGTACACTAAACATTAAACGTTTAATGATAAATGTTAGAAAAACGTTGTAAATGAACATAATAATGTCTGGGTAATTATGGAGTCAGGGGTCAAATTCCATATCTTTTTCAGGTTGCTCTCTAATGAAAATATTATTTTTATGTATAAAATTGTGAGATAGTTGCTTAGAAATTGTGCCCCCATTCAATTCTTACTTTTAGGAATTGCATGTGGGGCAATTTTTGTCCTCGAAAATCTCCTATTATTGCTCACAGCCATCAGGACATGTTTGAAGGTGAAGGTTAAAAAAAGCATTATAAAAATAGGGGTTTAAAGACGTTTTTCACAGAATGTTTTTCAATTATTCAATAGAAAAAATTTCAAAAACGCTTTAAAATGATGATTGTGAAAACTTGTTGCTATTAAATGTTTCTAAAACATTTTCAGAGCAAACTTTTGCAAATCACTGTCAACAAATGTTGTTAAAACATTTTATGTGTACTGTTTATTAAACATTTCATGATGAATGTTTGAAAAACATTTCGATGGAAAATGTTTATATAAAACGTTCTTTGAACATTGTAATGTAAACGTTTACTTGAAAACATTTAGAAAACCATAAGATAGGGTTTTAGTAGATTTTAAAAACATTTTGTAAACGTTTAAACCATTTAAAAATGGTTCCAATGTATACTTTGCGATATGCAATATTGAGTAAATAAAATTCTGATAATTGCAATGGAAGGTAGGATTAGACAGAGTTCATAAAGACTGATATTATTAAGAAAAATTAAAAGCAGTTTCACAGTTGTACACAGAATTTAACAAAACATTTGGTCTGTACATTCCTCATTATTTTTTGCAAGTACCCAGCAGCTGTGTATAATATTTTCTGAAAATTGACAATTTTGATTTTACAATTTTGAAGTTTTATTCACAATCCATAAATTTTTGAACAAATTTTCAATAGATAACGATGTCTCTTTAACTTACCATTGATGGCCCTGACCAGCCCTCTGGGAATTTGATCGCCATTACATTTTACTTCAGAGATCGATAGACCATCCTTCTTAAACACATGTTTGGGATGCAATTTCTCAATAGGGTCATTTTCCTTGAGCAGACAGTGGCTACAGAGGAAGTAGATTTCTTTTAGAACACCTTTAAGTACTTCCAGGGTACGGTCCAGATTTGAATGAACTTCACCTGCAACTTGCCAGATGCCTTCAAGGTCTTGCGATGGCCCACTGATGCTTAGACTTATCATGGACTGTTCTTGCTTTCTGATAGCTATACACTTCAGAGTGTCAATTTCTACCAAGAGACCATCGTGCCAGGTATATCTGTTCCCTCCATATTTTTTCTCAACTGCTGTCCTTTGGATTTGAACCAGAAACATCTCAAAGGCATTGACAGGAATTCGTCCATGGAATATACAATTTAGTTGAACAGCAAAGTGATGTTTGTCAATTTTGGTGATTTGGTCTGGATTTACGTTCGCTGGATATTTGTTCATCACGAACCATGGAAAGTACCATACCTCTGAATCCTTGTCAACTGGGTAGCACAGTTTGAGAAGAATCATAAGCTTAAATAGTGCATTGTGATCTTGATCTTCTAGCCCTTGTTTTTGCCAAAGACGGTTCAGTAGTTTCTTTTGTAGCAATCCTTCCTGTTGATACTGACTCAGCATCAGTTTAAACTCTAGACCAGGAAAACTGTGGCAAAATGCTGAATCACTCTCAAGGACCAATTTTAGGTTGTGGTGGAAGCTTGCTTTTAGGAGGTCAATAATGAAGTAAGGTTCATGGAACACATATTCATTCAATCCAGGGACATCCTCATAGAAAAGTATTTGCCCAGCATTTTTGAAGTAACGCAGTGCCACAGTGAACTGTGACAGTATCTTCGAGTGCTTGAACCACTTTCCGAAACTACTGTAGAGTCCTTCAAAGATGGTCTTCACATCATCTACTTTCCAGAAAGACTTTTTCTGTGACTTTAGTTTCTTGTACATCCCTATCCACTTCTCGGGAACTTCTTCTCTCCTGTCTTCAGCAATTTCTGCCAAGAATTGTTTCAATGTGTCTATGCCAGCATATGTCTCACTTGATATCACAAAATATCTCATGTTTTCCTTTTGTTTTGCCAGAATATCAGACAGAGATTTGTTACTGCTGTTCTCCCGGTATGACTGTTCTTTCTCCATTGAAGAAATCTCTTTCCTTATTGATCTTTCAAGTGCATTTTTGATGATGATTTCATTTTCCTTCGCATACACTTCATCTAGGAGGTCCGAATGAGTGAGCACCACATGAATATGATTTTTGGGATACTGTTGCAGAGTTTGGTGTAGAAAGCATATAGTTTCTTCTAGGTCATCTTTTGATACTTTTGTGATGTCATGAACAAGTAGGATGAGGCTGTTGTCAGTCATAAAGAGAGGTGTTGTGATGTTATATATCTCGTGTCCTCCCTGGTCATACACCTGCATGGTATCCACATCAGAAACATCCAGAGATTTTATTTCCGCAATCTGGGTTCTATTGTCAATATTTGCTACAACCCCTCTATTGGCAATCAGTGAATTCAAAAGGCTTGACTTTCCTGCGGTCGTTGGTCCCACTAACCACAATCTAAAACAGGAAAACTTTCAAAATGACAAAAATATATCACAAATGAAGATGACAATATTACGAGTGAATGGCACGAGTATTATATTCCTCATTTTTTTATGTATTCTTTAGTATTTGTTTAACAAGGGATATTTTAGTTTGATTATCTACCACTTTGTATGAATAAAACAGAAAAGAGTAACTTCAACAAACTTCAACTTTTAACTTGAGCTTTCTATATCATGTCTAATGGATTATAATTCAAGCAAAGGAGGTGCTCTGTAATAATTGCTTTCTTGTGATTTTCATATTTAAAGGCAACACAGTTTTAGCAATATTTGCAAATCCTCAGCAGTTGTGATTAATTATGCATAGTGAAAGGAATACCAAAACAATATCGCCCAGTCTTTATGTCCCAATATTTATGTCAACACAAGCAAAAATACAGAGGACCAACCCCAATATGATCCTGACTGTTGAGTGCAATGTAAACTCTTAACTTTGATCTTTGACCTTAAATATATGACACTGGGCCAACAGATAAAAGATGCCTAAATCAAACAGCTACAGGTATATAAAAGACGGACAACTTACTGGCTTTGTGTATTTTTAGCATGTTTCTCATTGTAATATAGGTAAATGGCTTCAACCCCTTGAATGAATACTGCTGGTGGTGGTTTCTTCAAGCCCCAAGCATCCACAGCATTTTTCAGTACATCGAAATTCTCCTTATGGACACACTTCAAGCCCAGCTCTTTGATTCTGGAATTGATTTTCAAATCAAGACAATTGTGTGGCAAGCCTTGCATGCTGTGCAAGTTGGGATTATATGTGACATCCAATTTACTCAAGTTGGTCAGTTGACTGAGGTCTGTCAAATCAAACAGCTTACATCCTGAAAGATTTAGATCACTGAGCTGCTGCGGGAAATGTCCAGCATCTAGTGACTCAATGTGGGTGCCACCTAAATTCAACTTGCACAGATTTTGGTGATACCTAAAATACGGTACCTCTTCTAATGGATTCTGAGAGAAGTTCAGGTCAGTGGCACTTGGTGGAATGTATTTCACTGGTACAACAGCGATACCATTATTACCAAGATCAATGGTTTTCAGTTGGTCACACTTGCTGAAATCAGGAACTGTGTTCAATTGTGTACCAGAAAGATTGATTTCTGTTACACTATCAGGTATGTAACTTATATTTCCTAGTCTATTATTAGCAATGTTCAGTTTCGTGAAGTGTTTCTCTTGAAAATCTGGAAAGTGAGTAATTTCATTGTCAGAGAGATTGATGTCTGTCACACTCACAGGCACATGCTTAACATATATTCTCTTAATTCTATTACTTTTCAGATTGAGCTCCTCAAGATTGATATGCCTGCTTAAATCAGGTGCATTTTCCAAATAGTTGAATGACAAGTCTAGTTTGGTCACAGTTTGCGGTAAATATTCTGGGTATATCCAAGTAAGATCATTTGTTCCTAAATGCAGAACCTTGAGCTTGTTAAAATGTTCCAAATTTGGAGCCTGACTCAGATTAATATTACTTAAGTTCAGCTGGACACATTCGCGACCCCCTCCACGTTGCAATCGGCCCAGTTTATCCAGCAATTCTTCATATGTCCATACCTGACCGCTGAAGTCTATTTCAGACATTTTGAAAGCAAGTAGAGCAATAACAAACACATATAAATAAAAAATATACAAACAGAACTGCTTTGCTAAAGTAATTTTAACCACACACAATGGCTATGTTACTCCTGTCTCCATTTTTGCTGAGAAAGCAATGCAATCTCCAGTATATAGTATTGCTACTAAACAATAAATCTTGCAAGGGCAACACTATGTCCCTGTGAAGATCTCAGGTCAATACTGTTTGTGGCAACCTGTACATTCAATCTTATATAAACATGAACAAGCCCTCTGTTGCAGTAATATCTTTAAGTGGGACACCACACTGAAAACTGTTTATTCAGAATATATTCAATATATTACATGCACGGTGTTTTATGCCTGAAATCATCTTATTGTTAAGTTCATATTCACATTGCAAATACCAAACTCAAACCTGTATATATAATTTATAATGGGAACATTTCCCTCATTATATACAAAAACAATGAATGAGTGCATGGATAAATTTGTTAAGGTTATTATCAATAATAAGTTGTATCAGGATAACAAAAAAAATAATAATAAAAACACTTTCCACAATAACTATGCGTGTCAAAGTATTATAAAAGAGAATTGAACTTATGGTATAAATCTTTGGAGAGTACAACTCCCCTTTCTCACTAAACTAATGCCAAAGCTTATTTCACACTTCTCCGGTTTGTTGTATCCTATGTAATACTGATAACGTGAAAGGAGTAAATAAAAATTTCTTACACTGATAAGAAAAACTCTTGCAGAAATATCACAACGGATCACTGGGAATGGGGAAGGCTGAGTCTCATGAATCAAGAATGTGTCTTGCTAGTCAATACTTTCTGGATGTCAGCGAAAGCTGTAGCAGTCTTCTACTGTGGCAACTTCAGTTTCCCCGTGCAGCTCATTCTCATCAATTCAAGAAAGTAAATGTATATAGCTTTTTAGCCTTTGTCTCCTAGCCCCTGATGTCAGCAGATCTCTGCTTCTGTAATTGCCTTAGTACTTCAAAAATTGATGTAATGACCAATGTCCAGGAATCGTGGCTGTCAACATGGACACAATTGCATAATCTACGTTAGAAGTTTAACATTTCTTGGGGTGAGCTACTCCCAAATCATCCCTCAGATAACTGAAGATGACCATAAACCACAGTTCTTGTCTGATGCACTCCTGTTATGGTGCTGCTGTACAGCCTTATCATAAACATCACCACACCATGCCTTCTCAAGATATGATCCATCCACTGGAGAACCTGCCAGCTGCACATATTTGTCAGTTTATTTGTCACCTGCATTGCTATGCAGCCCTGTAACTGTAAACAAGAATAAATGATATTAACTTTGTAAATAATCATACTTTCATAATGACTCACTAGACAAAAAGTAGAATCTATTATACATGTTAAATCTTAGTATTTTATATGTATCTCTTATTAATGATAATTTATCCTGAAGTGAATCTTAATTTATAATCTTAATCAGATGCAATTATTGTGCTAACCTAGCTACTAGCAACTGTTATTATTTCTAATTCTACCAAACAAGATTTAGGTTTTTCATAAAAACCCCCAACTTTGAAGATAACTCAGACCCTGGGCCCGTATTTAAGCCTAAGACTTTTCTTAACTTCTTTGTAAATCCCAGTAAGACTGAGGCAGAAGTCTTAGTAATTTTTCTACAAAAATTAAGACAAAAGTCTCAACTTTAAGCCTAAGTCCTGGCTAAGACCTTTCGTGAATACGGGGCCCTGTTGTTAACTGTTTATGATCTAAGCTCTCTGATATTTACATCCAAATAAACATAAAATACCATTGTTGAAATACCCAAACGTTACTAAGGTGTTGTGCAGTAATGTGATGTGAATATTAATGATAATTTACATAGGTTTTTACAGTAATTGAGAGGTTTTGTAATGGTGAAGAATTTAGATGAAAATGCTTAATTATTAATAATCCTTAAATTCCATGAAACACAGGCAAAGTGCCTCAGTAAATTAACTCTCTTTGGGCAATCATTAGTCACAAAGCACATCGCCTTTAATAATAGCCTCAGCCAATCACCACTTCTGTGAGATAAACCTCTCAGAAATAAACCCAGTAATTGGTGTTTATTGAACTAGAATAAATTGTGAAAGAGTTATCAAGTGTTTCGCTTCTGTCTTTGTGGCGATCCTAAACCTCTCAATAGTTGCTGCCAAGCGAGTACAGACAGAAGTGGACATAGTGGAGATCTGGTAATCCACAGCTGCCCCAAGGCACTGCTGGAGCCCACCTTAAACTTCCCCCAAAACATAACATTTGGACAGGTTTCAACTTACATTTGTGACCTGTGGCCTGAAAATCAAAGCCCTCATTCTGTAAATCAAAGTCAAGATAATTCAGACCTTGTCATTAAGTATTACTTAGTATTAGTTGTGCAAAACCTTAATTCCAGACATTTAACGAAATATAAAGTTATCATTATTGTATAAAATAAAGTTCTTGCAGTGTTTTACTTTATGGCTTTGCGCAATTAACCTAAATTTTATAAGAACTGAGACATATCAATTAACAGGAGGGAGATCCCTACTGATAGTGTATACTGCCAGTGTAACAACACAAATAATGTTTCTATTGTCTCCTTGAATTCTATGGTTAGGGTGTCAATGTATTGTCATTTAGTATTCTTTGGTTTGCTATTTTACCATTGCTTCCATTTACAGACCCCTAATTCACTAAACAGGCAGGTAACACTGTAACCAACCTTTTAATGGAGTCTCAGGTTACAAAGAAAAATGGTTATCTAGGGGCATCTTACCAGGACAGTGTGAACGAAGAATTAAGGCCTCCTTGTCAAAGCCAACGAATGTTAATACTCATATTCATATTAATGGCGAAAACAGGTTACATGGTTATAGAAAATCAATACTCTTGACGCAATATTACCGTTAGTGTTGTTCACGCGGAAAATCTTGTGAAGTATATAAACTTATTAACCAGAGTGGTATATTAACTGAGTATAACATGTATTTTTCTATAATGATATAGAAAAATTTAAAATCTTTGAAGAGATCCAATGTTGTTTAAAAGTTTGCTTTTACTTTTATGTATTTTTCCTACTCTATGTTTTGTAGAACAATATTTTGTTTATTGACATTGGTTTTACATTTTCATAATCTATACCTATGTAAATTATCATTAATATACTATATAGTATACCGGGAAACATATTGAATTGGGTCAAGCTTATTGATTTTATATAAGTCCTTAATACCCCTTTCACACTTGGCATCACCAGTTTTAACCTGGGGCCGATTTCACAAAGGGACTTAAGTCCAGATTTAGGCTTAAATCTAAGACTTTGGTCTTAAATTTTGTCAAAAAACTGCTAAGTCTGTGGTCTTAGACTTAGCGGATTTCACAAAGCAGCTAAGTCCATGAAATTGCTAAGTCAGTGGACTTAACTTTTAAGTCTGGGAGGTAGTGGGCTTAAATTTTGTAAAGAGGACTTAAATATGGCCGCCATAAACTTTTCTCCACTTCAAAATTTGAAATGGCTGTAAATAAATTATAATTATGCAGAACACCTCACCAAAGTAGTGTTTGGGAAGTTTATATGTGCTAACCAGGCTTTCAATTTCAAAACAGCACTTATCCTTAGATAAAATACATTAAATGAAGAATATGTGGCATCAATATTATATTTTGAATAGATACAAAAGGTCACATGACACAGAAAACCACTGTGGTTATATGATAAGCCTGGACTTAGCTAAGTCACCTTTGTGAAATCCATTTTTCTAGCTAAGACCAAAGTCTTAGATTTAAGTCCAAGACTTAGCCACAAAAGGGACTTAGTTTAAGTCCTTTAGTGAAATCGGCCCCTGGGGTCGATTTCACAAAGGGACTTAAGTCAAGATTTAGACTTAAACTTAAGATTTTGGTCTTAAATTGTGCCAAAACAATGATAAGTTTGTGGTCTTAGACTTAGTGGATTTCACAAAGCAGCTAATTCTATGAAATTGCTAAGTCAGTGGACTTAACTTTAAGTCTGGGAGGTAGCGGGCTTACATGTTGTAAAGAGGACTTAAATATGGCCTCCATAAACTTTTTTTCCACTTCAAAATATGAAGTATAATTACACAGGACACCTCACTAATGTAGTCTTTGGCAAATTTGTATGTGGTAACAATTAAGGTTTTCCATTTCAAAACAGCACTTATCCTAAGGATATGTGTCACCAATAAAATTATTTAGAATAGATAGAAGGTCACACGACACAGAAAACCACTGTGGTTATTTGATAAGCTTGGACTTAGCTAGGTCGCCCTTTGTGAAATCCATTATAAGTCCCAGATCTAGCTAAGACCAAAGTCTTAGATGTAAGTCCCCGACTTAACCAATAAAGTGGCTTAGTTTAAGTCCTTTAGTAAAATCAGCCCCTGCTTTTGGCAAAATGTTTCTGTCCTGGGCAGTCCAACCATACAGCCCATAAGACCGTCAGAGCTCTAGTCTGAGGATTCTATGAATTTTATTGATACATTAACATTATCAATGATACACACTACACTAATAACTTTATGTACATGTCCCATAGAATACGTAAGTCCAATACAAATGCCAAAATCCAAAACTGGCCATAATATACACACACTGTTACACAATGGCCAATGTAATAATAACATAAATTTGATGCAAATGATAACACAAATAAGGTCACCTTAAATCAGGAAAGTCAAATTACCGACACACTTATAATAACAGCTATACAATAGAAGGTGACAACTGAAATTTAGATTAGAACTTTATATGCACCATACATGAAAATTTTAACACTAAACTTACATAAACTTATATGAGGACAAAGTCTAAAGAATTTTTAACAAGTACATTATGAAAAATCCCTCAAAACCCAACGAACAGCCCGTGGCAACCTATGTTTGGGGAAATGTCTCTGTCCTGGGATCACCGTCTGACGTCCGTTTGCAAACTTGCGAGTCAGTGGAGAACTGTTTGTGACCTTGCATGCCCTAGTGAATATTTTATGTGTTCAAAATTTACGCCTCTGAACTCGGTACCGTGGGTATGCTCGGACAATTTCACCTATGCGCATATGAATTTCCTACTACACTAACCAAAGGTGTGGTCCATAGTTTACAACAGGTTGTGATTCGGTTGACTTTGAGTGTAATACGGCGATATAAGGCAAATGGAGGTACATTGACACTTTCTACTCTGACACAAGGTCGCATACAAACCTCAGATGGTAGACCAAGGACAGGGACATTTAACCAAATGCTTATAACCGTGAATTACATGGCCGCCTGTAGTGTGAACAACTCGGACAAAATGGGGCTATACCTAGGAGCCAACATATGTAATCGTAGGACATATTCAAGGTAACTTTCTTGAATACAATATAGTTAACAGTATACCTAGTAATAAATACAATAGACCAATTAACATAATTTATGAGTTACTCAGTTGAATTTTCGAGTTAATAACTCTAATATACAAGTAAATACCTAGTGTGGGTTTAGTAACCAGAATACCAATCAATGAACTCAATTTCTACTGGTTAGTGGTTAGCTAACACAAATATTCTAAGATTAATTCTGAGTAAGTACATCATCAGACAGATCATTTCAAATCCTTGGGCCATCATATGCAAAGCTGAGGCCAAACTGCTTTTTAGACTTATATATTGATGTAAAGTATGAGACCTCAAGCAACATGCCATTATATGAGTTCTATACACACTATGGGTTTGAATAAAGGTTCAAAGTATTTTGGATAATTACTGTATACCAAAAGGACCACCTTGCAAATAGAGTGATGAAAGAATATATTATATTAACTAAAATTTTATTAAAAATTCCAAGTCCAGATAACAATAATAACTGAATTAAATGCCACAAAATTTCTACTAGGGTATCTGTATCCCAACATCC
This sequence comes from Sabellastarte sp. h YS-2021, assembly GCA_964017235.1. Lineage (NCBI taxonomy): Eukaryota > Metazoa > Annelida > Polychaeta > Sabellida > Sabellidae > Sabellastarte > Sabellastarte sp. h YS-2021. The sequence continues at coordinate 175,046,279 of OZ024929.1, read as the reverse complement.
CTGTATCTGTATTCACTGCTATTATAATTTTTTGTGTTCATTTGTGGACCAGCATAGCCCAGGTATAGGCTCAGTTTTTGTACTAAAATCCTTGTTAAACATGTATATGGAGATTTGGTATCCATAAAAGGCTCATGCATGTTAGGACATAATAGTTTATCAGAAATGTAAAAGCCAGTATATGTATATCTGAGAGTATATCATAACTAAACTCTATCATGTAAACTGAAAGTGATTTTTCTCTTAATTACAAATGCACTCGAGTCTTAAGCAAGGCTAGGAAAATAAATAGGACCAAGTGAGCAAAAACACATCACCCGCCTGACAGTCTCAGATTTCCGCCAAGAGTCAAAGACCAAGAAAGTAAAAATAACTACTTCCTGAGACAACAACTGTGAAGAAAACATTTTTCTGCCTTATATAATTGTCTTTTTTGTACTCTTAAAATTGTACAGGGCCCCTTTTGGGACATTACAATTTGTGTTTTAGCATGTACCAAGTCATAATGAGAAGTGCATCTCCTGATCAAGACTTAAAAAACATTACAGTCATAGTTTTGACTGTGATGCCCCGGAGATTTGGAATGACCTACCCGACAATGTACCCAGTTCAACATCCACTGCTTTCTTCTGGAAGAAGCTCAAAACCTACCTGCTTGCAAAAAAACCTGTCTGCCTCAGCCATTCTGCCTCCCTGTATCTCGCTGTCCTAACTATGTCAATAAACTAACTCTTATTTGATATGTTTACGTAGAGTTCTGCTTTAGACACTGTCATATGGTAAAGATTAAGTGCTATAAAAGTCCTTATTAGATTAATTACTTAATTATCATATTATTATGAGCACAATATTCTGTAAGCCTAACAAGACCTTGTAGACACTGCCTATAATATGATATATCCTGACTTATTTTCAATGATGACCATTGGATCTAGAGATCACTGTACATCAGTCGGTGGGCCCCAAATGATGTAGTGAGCACCAGATGACGTCATGATGAGAAAATCTAGCCATCATGAGCAAATCAGTTGTGATCATAACATCATCTGGCCATAATAAAGTTATTAAATGTTTAAAATATTAATATTCTAACAGGGGTTCTGTAATAGTGCATTTTCACTGTACCTTAAAATCAGACTTATCATAGGTAAAAAAAATTATTATCATAGTCCATAACTAGTGTTGGAGCTTAGAGAAAATGATCTGAAATCTGAAGTTCAACTTTTAACTTCATTTTATAACTAAAGAGTATTTCAGACTTCTCTGGCTAAATGAAGTGATCTTAGGGTGTTACCATATTTCTGCTAATTTTATCTTGTAACACAATAATAAATGGATCACAACAACTTTATCAATTATTTCTCTATGTAAAGACCTGGGCAACATGGCAATCATTTTTTGTTCTCCCCTTCACACTACAGGTGGTCGTCCCACGGTTAGAAGTTTTTCTCAGTAGCAGAACCGCCCCCAGGTCGCCCCATTTCGTCCGAGTTGTTCACACTACAGGCGGATGGCCACTGATTGGACACAGTGTTTTAACCATCAATAACATTCGGATGACAGTACTAAAAATGTTGGTCACGGTGAAGCAACCTCCATTAACCATTAACTCAACTTGAGGGAAACGTCCAATACTTTAAATCACCTTATGTTGCCGTATTACACTGAAAGACGATCAAATTACAACATTTTGTACACCGATGTGTTGAAACTGTCTGCACATGCTCACAGTATTAGAATTAAAAAGACACAAAAAGACAGAGAATGGGATTAATAAATATGTATTCGAAAATAAATATAATGATAACACATAATGATAGCTTACCTAAGTACATAACATAACCCAATGACAGCCAGTGGTAGAATTAAGACAAATGATAATTCTACATGATTAATGAATTTAACAGTCTTACAGAGGTAGGGGCTGCCCTGGGTACCAACGGCTGGCCAGGGGAGACCGCCCCTAGAATTAAGTGGATACAGTATAACACAAAGTAAGCACACCTAGGCAAATAATCTGATAAGCAATACTAGGTGATACCACTGGTAAAACCATGGTAAAAATAGTGACCTAAAAAGGTCAGAGGAGGTGGAAAGGTCACCCTATGTCAAGAGACAGAATTTGTCATAACAAATACTAAAATAAGCTGCAGATAAATTCAATTTTTTTTTGTGGTTATGTTTTACCTTTTCAGTGACAAGCTCATGAAACATTAGGTTTTTATTAGTTTCAAGCCCAAAGAAACAAATTTGGATACTTGAACCCCATTCAGACAGGTTGTTGGCATAAAACCTAAACGGAAAAGTGTAAAAGAGGTTTTTAGCTTTTCATTTAGATAACAGTATAACAAATATTATTTTCCTGTTATTTTTGTTCGGTCATTCACCCTTTTATCCAGAGAAAGGGTTTTGCAAAACAAAGCCATTAATTGGGCCAAGGACAATTAAAGGTTACAGTGAATTGTTCAAAGTAATTTCCCATTGTTTCATCAAGCATGTAAACATTTGAATGCCATAGCAACAGTAGAACTTAATCTACGGAGACACTGGCCTGCAATTTCAGTTCCTAATGTTGATTTGTATGTACATTTATTTATTTAATGTTTTACATCACGCCAAGTAGCTTGAACCAGTACATAAAGTTGGCGTCAAGGTTCTGTACTGTAAACTGCCGACCAACGGCAAGCAACTACCAGCTTTCCCACTTGAGGTCAGACCTGGATTCAAATGCTGTTCTCATAAATGGCATATTATATATATTCTGTATCCGTCCTTTGTTTGTCAAATACACATTGAATAAGTCCCTATTGCAACATCACTTATCTCTCTGCCAAAAAATAAATCCCCTTCTATTTATAAAATGGAGACAGAAAATGTTATATTTTCAATATTTTCATAAATACTAGGGGATGATATTTGGTACAGTGTTAAAGGGATAACACACCTATTGTTTGAGCAATTAATATTTAAAAATCTAAATAAACTAAAATCAATAAGATCCAAACACTTCCTGTCTACTGTGTCAGGTAGTGTAGGAGCATTCCACCTATTTCAGGTAGGAGCGAAAAACAGTATTGCACACATGAATACAGGGGCCGATTTCATGAAAGGCATCAGATTTAGCCCACTCTCCGACTACGCCACTGGCTCAAATCTGAGCCTTTGGGCTTAGCTAGGTCTTTGTCTCAAACTGTACTCACAGAAGGGGTCTCAGTTGAGACCAAGCTTATCAAATAACCACAGTGGTTTTCTGTGTCATGTGACCCTTTTTGCAGTCCAAATATTCTACTGATGGCATATATGTTCCTTGTTTGACACATGATACCTCTGGTCAAATGCCCAAAATTACTTCAGGAGGTTGTTTTATATACTTGTACCTTATTTTCAGCCAGTTCAAATTTTGAAGTGGAGAATGAATTATGGCAGCCATATTTGAGCCTCTGTTTACAAAACTCAATGTTGGAGTCAGTGGCTCAGCCAAAGCTAAGACTAAGACCTTTTATGAAGTCCATAAAGGCTTAGACTATGAGCCCAAGAACAATGTTATAATAATTTGAGACAAAGGTCTCAAGTTTGAGTCTGAGACCAGGCTAAGATATTTCGTGAAATCCACCCCACATATTACAAATGCAACAGTACAAAGATTAGGTTTTCGATTTCAATAAATTTTTATGTACTAGAGATGTCAGGTAAAAAGTAAATTTATGCTTACATAAGAAACCTATAATGCTGGTTAGTTCAGCCACCATAAATGTGGCACTCTTCCTGATCAGTAGACCAAATGTATATAGCCAATTACTTTGTAATCTTATTAGTTGCTAATTCTTCCATGAACAGCATACATACAAGTTTTATATCTAAGCCAAGACTTAAGATAAAAATTCTTCCATGTCCGTTCGAGAAAGATAGCATATAAAAATACGAATCTTAAGTTTGGACAACAAAAAACTCCTCAGACTATTGACCTTTGACCTTTGTGTCTTATTAATCTTGTACATGTAATTCTGGGCAATATTGTAATAAATTTACTGTAAACAATCAAACAAATTTAAAATTCCATTAATTACTTCAGCAAAAGGAGGTTATTTTTTTGAGTGTGTTCATTTTCTTGCTTGTCTGTGTAATGGGGGTGTTCCACTGGAGCCGACACTACAACTGACTTTTCAACTCTGTGGTCGGTTGCAAAAGTCAGGGGTCAGGGACAAAAATCCAGAAAAACGGGCCGGAAAAATCTGGATCGTTTTCACCTTCCCAATAGGATGTAATACATGCCAGCCTGTCTGGTTCTAGAAGCCGACCTGACTTGGGGTCAGAATATTTTCCATGTGACTAGACTGGAAACTACCAGGACCAAGCCCTAAACCACTAACAGACAAACCATATTACGTCCCTAGAAGCCATACTGACAAACAGACAGGACTGCAGAAATATACAGAATCACCACTAGACTAGCAGTTGGTATTACCATTACAGTTTCTGATGAATTTCTGAGAAAAAGAGGATCCAGTGTCGACCAATCAACAAATCTAAAACTGAATATTTGGATTCTAATATGTGACTAAAACTGTAACATTGACATTTTGGTTATTTGATTATCGTTTTCAGGTTTTTGCTTTATTATATAAGAAATAATCAATGTAGTTCTGCTTCGGATTACGACCCAAAAAAAACACTTAAAATAGAAAATTTTCATTAATAATGTTACATCCTGTTGAAATTAGCATCTAGATCTGACAACATCTCACATGACAATGAAAACCCCCTTGCTTGTTGCTGGCTTTTATACTCACAATTTGGACCTCAGGGAAAGTCAGCTTCAAAATTCCGTCCCTGTGAGAAATTTCTCTACATATCTATTCCAAATAATTCCGGGCCTCTAGGAAAGACCCTATTCTGGATGTAAAGGTAAACATGCTGATGGGATCCAAATATTCAGCCTTGACCTAGTTTTCGATTGTTTGATTGGTCAACACTTGATCCTCTTTTTGCCCAGAAATTGCTCTCTTGAAATAGGCTGAGAATTTGATTTTTATGTGACCAAATAAAACACTCTTTCAGGTTTCTTAATTATTTACAGCATGCATGTGAACCTTTTCTTCAAAATTATGATTACATGCACTACTTTTTCATCATTCTTAACATAATGTTTGGTCATATTTGATCTCACATCATGCTGGAAATGGACGGCAAATGAGCACTACTTAAGCAACAAAAGATATGCCTGTTTCATGATAGGACAAGACTGAAAGTGATAAGACAAGACTGGGAGAGATTAGGATAAGCTGGTTTCTAGGTGGGCGGAGCCACGGTTTTGAATAAGAGTCGGGGGAGGGTTGGTGAAATATCAAACATGTTGCCGACCCACAGCTAAAAGCCAGGAAAATACAACTGACCCTATGTAAACTATGTAAACATTGCTCCTGACCCTCAAAAAATCCTTAGTTACTGAGAAGTTGGCCCCAGTGGAACATCTCCATTAGCTATTACTCCAACACTAATGAACGGATCATTCTGAAATGTTTGATTTGAGAAGGACCTAACCCAAGGATGAAGTGAGTGTACAAGAATCCTATTTTCACTGGATTGTCAATGCTTTTTGCCTTTGTGTTCAACATTACTTTTATATTGGCTGGGGTTTGCACCCTGAGTGTGCTTTCTAGTCGTATATTGATTTAATGCTAGATTTCTATTCAGGATACAACTGATAGAAGATTAATGATTGATGACATCAGATCAATAATTGACCCATATTGTAAGCCTAATTTATGTCTTTGGAAACTTCAAAGCAATTTTACACTGTGGGAAGCTTTTGTACATACACTTAGTGGTATGTTTACAGTAACCACGATCATGGTTTTCAGATAAATCAATAGAAATTTGTATTTAGTACCGGTTTTTGGATAAATCAATATTAAATTCAGCACTCTCCATGATAAAACATATACCGGAAGTACACAATAAAGTACAAAGAATAGAAACCATGTAGGCATTTAGGATCGGCAGTGCAAGAATATCATTTTGTAATTAAAAAAAATGTTTGGTGTTCTGCAGAAACCATAATGTCGCCACCTAGAAACCCTCAAGGAGTATGTCAAACCTACCTGTTATGATATTTTACCATGTGTTTTACCATGTTTTACCATGTGTATGTTTATAATTACAGATTTGTCAAGAATATCAGTTGAATTTTTGTTAATATTTCTTAAACTTTGTAACCTTCAGACAAGACATATACATCATTGGTTAAGTATGTTTTGATAGAACTTCTAGGCCCCTAGTTGCCTTGTGGGTTAGCAGGTTTGGCATCTAATCATAGGTTGTCACATCTGTGTGAGTTCAACTCCCACAAGTGACAATATTGAGGCCCTGTCCCAATATTACCCTGGCTGTTGTACTTTACATAAAACCCCAATTTTGACTTTGACTGAGCTTCTACTCTCTTTTTTCTTCCGGTAAAATTTGTGCAGAAATGGAGAGAAATTTCAAGTTAATTCAACAACAACAAAAACAACAACAACAACAGCAGCATTTATAGATGTATTTTTGTGCTCTGACAGACTATTCCCTTCTAAATTTCCAACAGAATTTCTGTAAAATTCCAAATTCTTTTCATGGGGAATGGCCTACTTTCACTTTGTATCTAGTATTTGTCAGTTTGACCTCTGCATATCATTCAAGGTCAGCTGTCTTTCATCTGCCATGCCTAAGACACTATTATGTTTGCTTGTTGACATATTATATTCGGATTTGAACCCACAACTGTAGTTGCCATTGATGTTACTATTCTATTTATATTACTAAACTAGTAATAATAATCATAGAAGTGTTTCATACCCTTAAAATGAATGCATCAGTATTAAACTGCTGTTTATTAAAATAATTATTAAATATACAAGATCACTCAGAGAGTGCATACCTCCAGCAAGGCATGTAATAAATAAACAAATGGAAATCCAGATTATTTTTGTATCCAGACAGTGATCCAGATCACTCTCAAAATTTAATGGAATCTAGGTTAGACCAATACTCATCTTCTGTTTTTTTATCATGAGGTCCCATCAGGTAGTGTTTGCATAATCCTGCCAAGAAACAGACAAACAAACAATCATGAAAGTGATACTTCATTGGCAGAAGTAATAAACCCTTTTCTGTTGCTTTCTTGATCTCAATTTGAAACGAAGATTTCTGACCTTATTTAAAATACTTTTCCTCCCATTTGGACCACTTTAAAGATATCCTATACCTATAAGACAGGGGCCACAGTGGCAGAGTGGTAACACTCTCGCCTCCCATCTCTGAGGCTGGGGTTCGGTTCCTGGCACGTCCACAAGTGGGAAAGCTGGTAGTTGCTTGCTGTTGGTCGGCAGTTTACAGTGCAGAACCCTGACGAAATGTATGTACTGGTTTCCTCTGCCCTTCCAAGTACCCGTCGTCATATCACCTTACAGTGTTCAAAGCGACATAAAACCCCAAATAAATATCTTTTTATTTTGGAAAACTGTAAGGTGTAGGCAGCTGATACTTGGTGAGGACATTGGTAGGGGTTAGTAGGTGTGCAATGTAATGATGTGACCTTGATTTGACCTTTGACCTTGCTGTAGTGAACTTGACCTATAAAACCTGGTCCGGGATATATCATGGAAACCGTAAGGTGTAGAAAGTTGATACTTGGCAGGGACATTGGTTAGGGGGTATAGGTGTGCTACGTCATAGTGAGACCTTGATTTGACGTTTGACCTTGCCGTAGTGACCTTGATCTATAAAATCTTGTCCAGGCTATATCTCAGAGACTGTAAGGTATAGGAAGTTTATACTTGGTGGGACATTGGTTGAGGGTTTTAGGTGTGCCACGTCATGGTGTGACACTGATTGACCTTTGACCTTGCTGTGTTGACCTTTAAAATCTTGTTGCATCTTTGGGTCTGTCTTTTGATGCAGATTAAGCACTGTTAAAGTCATATTAGAACTCATTAAGAATATCCTTTTGCAAGTTCCCATTGTAACAGATGGAATTCATCAAGTAAGCCACAGGCTTTTCTCCAACACCACACACAAGCATTCATTGAATGTATTGCCACTTCTGTATGCATGGGTAATTTTCAAAACATCCAAACCATAATTCGGCCATTTTGGGTTTACTGATAAATGCTGTCAGTTTATTATTGAATTGTCTTGTTTTAATACTTCATCTTCACATACATTTCTTTTTCTTAGATATTATTTTCTCTACTTAGGCATTTGGACCTTAATATAACTGACACTGCTCTGAAAGTATCTTGAACTTTGTACTGTTACACTACTTCTGTATCTCATGGTGTTGAAAAATATTTCCCCAGGCTGTGGAGTACGGGCATCTCTAATGCTATTTTCAATTATTACTGAAACTAGGTAATTATATATAAATTTGTTTAAGATTGTTACTAGATAAAAGGCCAGATAGAAAATGTATCTTAGTATCTTGTAGTAACGACTTTCTATCATGTGGGAACGACTTGCTAACTTTGGGAACGGCTTGCTAACTTGTGGGATTGAGTTACGGGAACGAGTTACTAAGTGGTGGGAACGAGTTAGTAAGTGATGGAAACAAGTTAATAAGTGGTGGGAACAACTTATGAAGTGGTGGGAATGAGTTAGTAAGTGGTGGGAGTGACTTAGTAATTCGTGGAATGAGTTAGTAAGTAGTGGGAACAACTTTGTAAGTGATGGGAACGAGCTACTAAGTGATGGTAATGATTAGTAAGTGGTGGTAATGAGTTAGCAAGTGGTGTGAATGACTTAAGAAGTGGTGAGAACAAGTAAATAAGTGGTGGGAATGAGTTAGTAAATAGTGGAAGTGAGTTAGTAATTTATGGGAATGAGTTACTAAATGGTGGGAACGACTTAGTAAGTGGTGGGAATGAGATAGCAAGTTGTGGGATCTAGTTAATAAGTGGTGGGAACAACTTAAGAAGTTGTGGGAACGAATTACTAAGTGGTGGGAACAAGTTAGCAAGTGGTGGGCATGAGTTAATAAATGGTGAGAATGAATTAAGAAGTGGTGAGAACAAGTAAGTAACTGGTTGCCAAGGAGTTATTTAGGGATGGGTATGAATGAAAACACAAGGATTTACTATCTTGTGGTAACCACTTGATATCTTGTTCCCACAAGTTAGTCTCTTTTTCTCACAATTAAGTATCTAATTCCCATGACTTAGAATCTCATTACAACAACTCACTAAGTTGTGGGAATTACTTTGTATATTGTGGTAACAACTTGCTAACTTGTGAGAACAACTTAGTATCTCACGGTACCAACTTGCTAACCCTTGGTAACAAGATAGAAAATGATAGTAAAACAGTTCTATGTGTCTTCCTGGGCTCTGTAAGTATTACGTCATTTAGAAATGAAAGGCTATTTTTAAATTCCTATCAAATGCTCAATAATTAGAAAATTTTAATAAGACCAGCACCAATTTGCTTGATGTATGCTTGTCTACAGAAAACTAAACTGGAAATCCAAGTATGAAATATCCATACCCGCGACAACCCACGTCCCCCCTTTCGGGAAATCCTGTATCTGCCTCTGCATGTTGTACAAAATATATCTGACATGAAACATAAATACTGTCTAATGTGGTATCCATCTATAGTGCCTGTAGATAATTAAACTGAAACCTACCATAACATATCTTAAAAGTAGAAATATTGAGGGAGTAAATTCACGGAAAAAATCACCCAATTGAAAATAACTTGTAAATTTTAAGCTCTGTTAAAAAGACTGATAAATTCCTAATATTTGAGAGATTTTAATGAGACCACCACTAATTTTTTCATTATAATGTGAGTAGTACTCATTTATAGATAATTGATCTGGAAACCTAACATAAGATATCTTAAACGTAAGATATTGAACACCAATATCCATGGAAAAAGTTGCCCTATTAAGTTTACTGGAGAATCAAAGTATTTGTTAATATCCCTGAAAATGCTTAACATTTGCTTGATCTTGATAAGACAACCACCAAATTTGTCCATTATTATATGTAGAACGCTTGTCTGTAGATAATTAAACTGGTAACTTAACAGAAGATATGTTAAAAGTAAGATATTGAACACCAACAAAAATTAACAAAAACCGTCCAATTAAGTAACACTTGGAAATCAAAGGCGTTGTTAAAATCACTGTAAAATGCTTAATATTTGCTTGATTTTATTAACACAACCACTAAATTGTTTATTATTATGTGTAGAATACTCGTCTATTGATAATTAATCTGGAAACTTGTCATAACATACTTTAAATGTAAGATATTGAACTCCAACATCCATGGGAAAAAATCGCCCAATTAAATAACACTGGGAAATCAAAGGCTTTGTTAAAATCCCTGAAAATGCTGAATATTTCCTTGATTGTAATAAGAAACCACCAAATTGTTCATTATTGTGTGTAGAATGCTTAGATGCGAAGATAGTTTAACTGGAAACTTTGTATAAGATACCTCTAAAGTAAGATATTGAGGGGCATGTTCCATGGAAAAATTCGCCCCATTAGAAAATCTATGTTAAATCTATGTTATGTTAAAAGACCTGTAAAATTATTAATATCTTACAGATTTTAGTGAGACTGTTACTTGCCATTTTGAAAGCACTGACCATTTCAAAACCATGACTGTTTTGAAATGGCCAAATAAATCTGATAGCCATTTTTTGAAAATGGCTTGGTTGTTTTGAAACTACCTCATTGGTTTTACACATGGTTACCGGATGGGCGTTCAGGCGGGTATTTGGGCAGGTGGGCAGCGGGAAAAGTTTGTCTGGGCTGTATCTCAGAAACCATAAGGTGTGGGAAGTTGATACTTGGTTGGGACATTTGTTAGGGGGTGTAGGTGTACAATGTCATGGTCTGATTTTGAAAATCTTTTTGAATTTTTTGAAAATGGCTTGGTTGTTTTGAAACTACCTCATTGGTTTTACACATGGTTTCTGGATGGGCGTTCAGGCGGGTAGTTGGGCAGGCGGGCAGCAGGAAAAGTTTGTCTGGGCTGTATCTCAGAAACCGTAAGGTGTAGGAAGTTGATACTTAGTAGGGTCATTGGATAGGGGGTGTAGGTGTGCAACATCATGACGTGACCTTGATTTGACCTTTGAACTTGCTGTAGTGACCTCCCCCTATAAAAGCTTGTCCTGGCTATATCTCGGAAACTGTAAACTGTAGGAAGTTGATACTTGGTAGGAACATTGGTTTGGGGTTGTAGGCGTGCAACGTCATAGTATGACCTTGATATGGCCTTTGACCTTGCCATAGTGACCTTGACCTATGAAATCTTGTCTGAACTATACCTTGAAAACCGTGAGGTGTGGGAAGTTCATACTTGGCAGGGACATTGGTTGAGGGTTATAGGCGTGCAGTGTCATGGTGTGATCTTGATTTGACCTTTGATCTTGCCGTAGTAACCTTGAATTTCAAAATTTTGTCTGGGCTGTATCTTAGAAACCGTAAGGTGTAGGAAGTTGATACTTGGTAGGGACATTGGTTAGGGGGTGTAGGTGTTCAATGTCATGGCAGGACCTTGATTTGACCTTTGACCTTACTGTAGTGACTTTGATCTATAAAATCTTGTCCTGGCGATAACCCGGAAAGCATACAGTGTAGCAAGTTAATACTTGGTAGGGACATTGGATAGGAGTGTAGGTGTGCAACATCATGGTGTGACCTTGAATTGATCTTTGACCTTGCTGTAGTGACCTTGACCTATAAACTCTTATCTGAGTTATACCTCAAAAACTGTGAGGTGTAGGAAGTTCATACTTGGCAGGGACATTGGTTGGGGGTTATAGGTGTGCAGTGTCATGGTGTAATATTAATTTGACCATTGACCTTGCTGTAGTGACATTGATCTATAAAATCTTGTCTGGTGTATAACTCGGAAATTGTAAGGTGTATGAATTTGATATTAGGTAGGGATAATGGTTAGAGGGTGCAGGTGTGCAAGCATCATGGTGTGACCTTGATTTGGCCTTTGACCTTGCTGTAGTGACCTTGACCTATAAAATCTTGTCCGGGCTATAAGGTGTAGGAAGTTGATACTTGGTAGGGACATTCGATAGGGGTGTAGGTGTGCAACGTCATGGTGTGACCTTGAATTTCACCTTGGAACTTGCCTTAGTGACCTTGACCTTTAAAATCTTGTCCAGGTTATATCTCAGAAAGTGTAAGGTGTAGGAAGTTGATACATGGTAGGGACATTGGTTAGACGAGATAGGTGTGCAACGTCATGGTGTGACCTTGATTTGACCTTTGACCTTGCTGTAGTGATGTTGACCTATAAAATCTTGTCCGGGCTATAACTCAGAAAGCATAAGGTGTAGGAAGTTGATACTTGGTAGAGTGATAGGGGTCTAGGTGTGCAACATCATGGTGTGACCTTGAATTGACCTTCAACCTTATCTCAGTGACCTTCACCTATAGCTTCTTGTCTAGGTTATATCTCAGAAAGCGTAAGGTGTAGGAAGTTGACACATGGTAGGGACATTGGTTAGACGAGATAGGTGTGCAATGTCATAGTGTGACCTTGATTTGACCTTTGACCTTACTGTAGTGACTTTGATCTATAAAATCTTGTCCGGGCTTTAGCTTGGAAAGCATAAGGTGTAGCAAGTTGATACTAGATAGGGGCATTGGTTAGGGAATGTAGGTATGCAATGTCATGGTGTGACCTTGAATTGACCTTCGTTAAGGTAAATGTGTTAGACATGCTAAGAAATGTAAAACATGTAATCTAGTTTACATAATTGTATCTATGCTGTAAACGGACAAATGAACACACAGAATTACACCAATTTCAAAAGCAATTTAGCTATGATGGTGATCTATCTCCTGGTTAAGTTTGAATTCAATTGGACAAAGCATTTTCAAGTTAGAGTCCACGAACGAAAATGTTGATAGACAGATAAATGGACAAAAAAATAGACAAATGAAGACGAAATTACACCAATTTCGAATGGCTCCTGGCTATGTTGGTGATCTGTCACCCTGTCAAGTTTGAACTCTATTGGACAAAGCATTTTTGAGTCCAGAAAGGGAAATGTTGACGGATAGACAAACAGACAAAAATGGACAAACAAACAGACGGAATTACACCAATTTCCAAAAGATCATAGATATTACGGTTATCTATCTCCCTGTTAAGTTTGAATTTGACGGGACAAAGCGTTTTTGTGTTAGAGTCCGAAAACAAAAACATTGACGGACAGACTTCGGATGCATTGCTCTAATAGGTGGGTTTGTTACATGCAACCCACCTAAAAATAGCCACCAAATTATGCATTATTATGTATACAATATTTGTCTATAGATAATTAATCTTGAAACATAACATAAGATATTGAACACCAACATCTACAAAGCAAAATTGCCAAACACTTACAAACTTGTTCCCACCACTTATTAAGTCATTCCCACCACTTACTAACTCATTCCCACCACTTACTAAATCGTTCCCATCACTTATTAAGCTGTTCCCACCACTTACTAACTTGTTCCCACCACTTATTATCTTGTTCCAACCACTTAATAACACGTTCTCACCACTTACTAACTAATTATAATGCTAAGGCATGGGAATGAAATACTAACCTATGGTAACCAGATACTAAGTGTTTACCACAAGATAGTAAATCCTTGTTTTCATTCATACCCACCCCTTATTAAGACAGTCCTACCACTTACTAACTCGTTCCCACTACTTACTATCTCTTTCCCACCACTTACTATCTTGTTCCCACCACTTACTATCTCATTCCCACCACTTACTAACTCATTCCCACCACTTGCTAACTTATTCCCACCAGTTCTTAAGTCATTCCCACCACTTACTAACTTGTTCCCACCACTTACTATCTCATTCCCACCACTTACTAACTAATTCCCAGGGACCAATGATATGCAAAGCAGGGTTAAAATATTTATTATACATAACAGCTTGGCAATAGTATCAATTATTACTGAAACTAGTTAATTATATATAAATTTGCTTAAGATTGTTACTAGATAAAAGGCCAGATAGAAAACGAATTAGTATCCTGTGGTAACAACTTTCTATCATGTGGGAATGACTTGTTAACTAGTGGAAACCACTTGCTAACTTGTGGGAATAACTTACTATCTCTTGGGAACAACTTGCTAACTTGTACGAATGACTTGCTATCTTGTTGGAACAACTTGCTTACTTGTGGGAACGACTTGTTAACTTGTGGGAATTACTTGCTATCTTGTGAGAACAACTTCCTATCTTGTGGGAACGACTTGCTAACTTGTGGGAATGACTTACTCTCCTGTGGTAGCGATTTTATAACTTGTGGGAATGACTTAGTATCTTATGGTAATGACTTACTAACTGGGAACAAGGTAAAATGCTTCGAAACAGTTCTAAGTCCCTTCCTGGGCTCTGCACAATGTACAGTCAATTTCTTTGTATATAATACCTAACTTACCTTGAGGGAACAACATTATACTTTGTGGTAGGAACTTTTTAACTGTTAAGAATGACTTAAAAAGCGGTGGGAATGAGTTAATAAGTGGTGGAAACAAGTTAGCATGTGGTGGGAGTGACTTGGCAAGTGGTGGGAACGAGTTACCAAGTGGTGGGAAAAATTTAGTAAGTGCTGAGAACAACTTAGTAAGTGGTAGCAACAACTTATTAAGTGGTGGGAATGGGTTAGTAAGTAGATGACTTAGTAAGTGGTGGGAATGACTTAGAAAGTGATGTGAATGAGTTAGCAAGTGGTGGAAACAAGTTGATAAGTGGTGGGAACGACTTAAGAAGTGGTGGGAATGAGTTAGTAAGATGTGGGGGCGACTTAGTAATTGGTGGAATGGGTTAATAAGTAGTGGGAACAACTTAGTAAGTGGTGGGAATGAGTTACTAAGTGGTGAGAATGACTTAGTAAGTGATGGAAACGAGTTAGCAAGTGGTGGGAATGACTTAAGAAGTGGTGAGAACAAGTAAGTACGTGGTGGGAATGAGTAAGTAAGTGGTGGAAATGAGCTAGTAAGTGTTGGGAATGAGTTACTAAGTGGTGGGAACAACTTAGTAAGTAGTGGGAATGAGAGAACAAGTTGTGCGAACTGGTTAATAAGTGGTGGGAATGACTTAAGAAGTGGTGGGAACAAGTAAGTAAGTGGTGGGACTTAGTACATGATGGGAATGAGTTAGTAAATGGTGGGAATGAGTTTGTAAGTGGTGGGAACGAGTTACTAAGTGGTAGGAACAACTTAGTAAGTGGTCTGAACAAGTTAGTAAGTGGTGGGTTTAAGTTAATAAGTGGTGGGAACGACTTAAGAAGTGGTGAGAACAAGTAAGTAACTGGTGGCAATGAATTAGTAAGGAGTGGGTATGAATGATAGTAGTATAGGAGATACTATGGTCACGCAAGGGGGATTGTAGTCACACAATCTACGTGGTCCCCCTGGGGGTTGTATAGATTTTTGTGACCAGCAGTCACGGCCCATCTGTGTGAGGAGGGGGATATGGGGGAGTTGGGGGGGGGGTTTACTTAATGCCAGGGGTGTGTTAATTATCTGTGAAAATGAGGTTGAAATGGAATACATTTATTGGAATGAAGTACATAAAATATTCATAGCATCACCAACAAATAAACAACATTTAAAGCTACATTAAATAAAATCATGCAAACAGCTAAAGGTAAAATAAAAAAACAGCAAACATCCAAGAACCTTTAAAAAAACTAGTAAACAACTGGAATATTTAAGCATCTACATATTTATAGCAACAAATAAGGGACATTTTACAGCTATATACAGATCTATGATAACACTAAAGAAATGAAACACACTTAGGACATACAAATTTGTAACAAAACATGCAAACAACAAGGATTATTTAATCATCTACACATTCATAGCAACAAATAAGGGACATTTAAAACTACAAATTTATCATAAATATGAAACATCCAAAATAGTTAAGACATTTAAACCCGTAAAAATTTGTAAGGACATTTAAAAATGAAATAGTCATGAAAGGTAAAAGGATTATATAGTCCATTAACCGCTGAATGACTCTAGTGTTTGCTACTTTTCATATTTTCAAAATAAAAGCATCATAAAAAATCCTGGATTTCCATTGGGGTGACTATAATTCCAGCAATCCGATTGGCGTGACTATAAATCAGCGTTGTATAGATTTTTGTGACCAGCAGTCACGGCCCATCTGTGTGAGGAGGGGGATATGGGGGGAGTTGGGGGGTTTACTTAATGCAGGGTGTTAATTATCTGTGAAAATTAGGTTGAAATGGAATACATTTATTGGAAGGAAGTACATAAAATATTCATAGCATCACCAACAAATAAACAACATTTAAAGCTACATGAAGGCAAATAAAATCATGCCAAACAGCTAAAGTAAAATAAAACCAGCAAACATCCAAGGACCTTTAAAAACTAGTAAACAACTTTGGAATGTTTAAGCATCTACATATTTATAGCAACAAATAAGGGACATTTAAAACTACAAATTATCATAAATATGAAACATCCAAAAAAGTTAAGACATTTAATCCCATACAAATTTGTAAGGACATTTAAAAACGAAATAGTCATGAAAGGTAAAATGATTATATGGTCCATTAGCCACTGAATGACTATAGTGTTTGCTACTTTTCATATTTTCAAAAATAAAAGCATCATAAAAATTCCTGGATTTCCATTGGGGTGACTATAATTCCAGCAATCCGATTGGCGTGACTATAAATCAGCGTTGTATAGATTTTTGTGACCAGCAGTCACGGCCCATCTGTGTGAGGAGGGGGGATATGGGGGACTTGGGGGGTTTACTTAATGCCAGGGGTGTGTTAATTATCTGTGAAAATGAGGTTGAAATGGAATACATTTATTGGAATGAAGTACATAAAATATTCAGAGCATCACCAACAAATAAACAACATTTAAAGCTACATTAAATAAAATCATGCAAACAGCTAAAGGTAAAATAAAACTAGCAAACAAGGACCTTTAAAAAAACTAGTAAACAACTGGAATATTTAAGCATCTACATATTTATAGCAACAAATAAGGGACATTTTACGGCTATATACAGATCTATGATAACACTAAAGAAATGAAACACACTTAGGACATACAAATTTGTAACAAAACATGCAAACAACAAGGATTATTTAATCATCTACACATTCATAGCAACAAATAAGGGACATTTAAAACATCCAAAATAGTTAAGACATTTAAACCCATAAAATTTGTAAGGACATTTAAAAACATGTAACTAGAATTTATTTAAACATCTACTAATTCAAAGTAAACAAGAAAATTAAAACTGCACACATGTGAAAAGTCAATCTTTTTTCCACATCACAAAACCAATTAAAGACACCTGGTCATAGTTACAATCTTTGAGGGTTTACCTACAACATTAGCTCCCTTTTAAAAGTTATATATTACACAATCTACCACTTAAAGCATGTCCATACAGAAGCACACACACACACACACACACACACACACACACACACACACACCAACTCATTATTCTATTAGCTAAATTAACACATCATAAAATACCATGTCAACCCCAATTCCTGAATTATCAATAAAGCACAATATACAAATTCCCCAAACAAGTCATAATTACACCCCTATTTACACCTCACTTTCAATGTTCTGCTGTTGTCTTTCCTTTCTCCAGGCTGTCATTCTGAAATTGTATCTGTCAGGTTTTTTCAGCCATTTTTTTCTCTTCTTTTTCTCTGAAATACATAGATGTTAAAAACTTATTTATATACTAAAGTACATGCTATAATATGTTCTATATTTACATAGATGTTAAAAACTTATTTATATACTAAAGTACATGCTATAATATGTTCTATATTTACTACATATGTAAAGCCAACTTATATGCTTAAATTACTATAAATTAATCCAATTTATTACTAATGAAAAAAAAAAAAAAAAAAAACACTTTACAATTCAATTTTATATTGTTCAAAGAGCAGAATAATAAATACATATCTTTACATATGCCTAAGATTATCCAAAATATCTTTCTAGCATATTGCTCCAACTGACCTTTGTTTTCCACCCTTTCTGCTTCTTCTGTGTGTTTTCTATTTTCCCTATCCTCCTCAGCTTGATCGAAGTCAAATCCCCCTAGTCTCATCATATATGCCATCCTTTCTTCCCTAATTCTTAAATATCTTTTAATCAGTCTTTGTCTAACTAGTAAAATACTCACAACACTAAAAATTATCCCACCTATAATCAACAGAGCCACTGTAATATCAAAAGTCCTTTTTTTTACCCATTTCTGTACACTTTTCGATGTTACCCCTTTTGATTTTAAACCATTCACATCACTACTACTACTTCTGTCACTACAAGCTCCAATAACCCTCACAAAGTACAAACTATTACAATCCAAAACATTGCTTTCTACAAAGCTGACTCTTTCTAATTTGCCAAAAGTTTCAGTGATCCATTGCAATCCAACCAAACTATTCTTCAACTCTATTTCTCTTGCCAGACCACTATTTTTGAAGAAATCCTTTTCATTGACATCTCTACATTTTCTTCTTGGCAAATGCATTTTTCATGACACCACATCAAACCCCTGGTAATAACCAAAACCCAAAAGACTGATAATACTTTGATGAACATTTTGACAAATTTCTAGTGAACTCTCATTAAGCTCCACTGTATATATATACTCACAGAAACATATAGACACAAAGACATACACATACCATTGTTTTGGGAAGCCATATCTTAATGCATGAATAGTATTATGGCAAGAAATAGATTTTTTAAGTAGAAGAAGGTATCTATAATGAGAAACCACTCTTTTATAAGAAAGGGGTGTTAATAAAGCCTAAAAAAGAAAACAGAATTGAAATAGCAAATAATAACATAAGCCCCTCTATGTCAAGAAGCCATGTCCATTTTTTTTCAACATAGACCCCATTGTCAAGGATTTTAAATGAAACCCATAAGCCCCCTCTATGTCAAGAAGCCATGTCCATTTCCACAACAGACCCATTTTTACTGATATTCCAATGTACCCCTAATCCCTTCATTTCAAGAAACCATCCCTCATAACACCTGATGAATAAACAATGAAGCTTATGTTCTAAAAGGAAATGGATGTGTCTTTTTAATTGATCCTTGCAACACC
Organism: Sabellastarte sp. h YS-2021; assembly: GCA_964017235.1. Taxonomy (NCBI): domain Eukaryota; kingdom Metazoa; phylum Annelida; class Polychaeta; order Sabellida; family Sabellidae; genus Sabellastarte; species Sabellastarte sp. h YS-2021. Next base: position 175,027,092 of record OZ024929.1, on the reverse strand, counting down.
TATTCTATACCTATACACCAAATATTTAACTTTACCATTATTCTTTTGTACTCATTGCCCCATTGTCTCCCCAGATTATCAGCATTGTCTTACACTCTACCCATACTGCTATATATTGAGATCTAATTTCACTCAGGTTATTCATTTGATTTAAATTGGCTATCATTATGTTTTGGAAATTATTTTTGATCACACTCTGTATTTACATCTCAGTATACTGTATGTGTCCTGAGAAATGTGTTTGTGGAAAAGGCCAGATATCATGTCTACAGTTGGAAACATCTGATCAGCTGAAACTAAGCAATGATGAAAGTAAAGGGATACAGAAATTGGTCTTAAGGGACAGTGCATTTCAACTGGACAAAATTCAAAAGGTCTTTCCCAATCTACAAGAGATATCACTGATGAAATCAAAATTAATAACCGATGAAACTCAGTCAATAGATATTGAAAAAGAAACATCATTCTTATTTTACACTTTGTGTATGCTTCCAATTTTTCTCATAGCCTTTCTTCAGGCCCATCAACAAGAAATTCGCAATGTCATTCATCACATGCAATTCATTCATATGTGCGTTCAAGTGTGTATAAGGACCATAGAGGGTATTGCAAAGACTGTCCACTTTATGTACAAAGTACTGAACATCTTGAATCTTGCTATAGGTAAGAAACACCATTAATTCACCTCCCATTTGTAGCAATTAATTGAAATATTACCAACTGATGTAATACTTTTTCCATTAATCCATTCCATTTTTATAATATATCACACCAGGAACAATGTAGAAACAACTGCATTATAACACTGAATTATAGAGGTATAATTTTTACACTAAAAATCCTATTATTGTAAGATATATCGCATATTCTATACTTATCTTCAGGGATGATGGTGAGGACATTGGAAAGGACCTATCGGCGCCAGTTGATGGATCAACCGCTTCCAGGCAGACCACCAGCACTACAAGATGGACCAGTAGCTAGAGGAGATAGGCCACCAGCCGGACAGGACAGAGGACCGCCTAGACAAGAAAGAAGAGTCTACAACCTCAGACAGACAACTCAGAGACAGCACCATTACCATTATACAAATTGAAGATGTTATTTTATCGTTTTACAAGTTCTATGTACTGTATTATATATTAGGGACACTCAATAACACATTTTAACCATAATTTCTTCTTCTAATCTCACCAAAGTTTTATTTAATATAGATATCAATGTAACACTAACCAATATATATTTTATAAATTGTATTTTACATGTAAGTTTATATGTCATTAATTTGAAATAAAGGTTTATATGATATAGCTGTCTATCTTCTGCTACATATTCAGTATATCTCAACACTAATGTTAGGATTCATTTCCTCACAATTTCTTAAAAATTGAAAGACTTCTGCATTGATACTATGACTGGGCTTTGAGACTTTGGGCTTTATGACTCATTCGGTCACAAAAGGCAACATGGTATAACGTAGGGGGTTTTGACTTTGGGATTATGACTCATTCGGTCACAAAAGGTAACATGGTACAATGTAGGGGTTTTGACTGTGTGGGTTTACGACTCATTCGGTCATAAAAGGTATTATTGTACAACGTAGGGTTTTTGACTATGGGCTTTATGACTCATTCGGTCACAAAAGGTATTATGGTACAACGTAGGGGTTTTGACTTTGGGCTTTATGACTCATTTGGTCACCCTTTTGTGGAGGGAAAAAACAGCTATTAGCTTTCCACAAAGTGGAAATTTCCAGAAGCCACCACGAGGAGGTTAGCTGTTACGGCTTCCATAATTTAGAATCCAAACTTTTTCCCCAATTTTGAAACCAAGCAAATATGGCCATGCAGGGAGTAATTAAGGTCCCATAACAAACCACAAAGTGCTAGCATAATGGGAATATATGAATAATTAAATCTAGTAACAAACCAATAACTGATATTGCTGATACAAGCAATGTAATATTTATTACTGCAAAAACAAAAAAAATTGGAATTTTCAAAATAACTACACTGTTGAAATCCTGAAATCCGATTTGCGTGACTATATTCCAACAAACCACCAACTGCTAGCATAACAGGGATATATGAATAATAAAATCTAATGACAAACCAATAACTGCTATTGCTGATACAACCAATGTAATATTTATTACTGCAAAAACAAAAAAATATTGGAATTTTCAAAATATCTACACTGTCGAAATCCTGAAATCCGATTGGTGTGACTATATTCCAACAAACCACCAACTGTTAGCATAACAGGGATATATGAATAATAAAATCTAATGACAAACCAATAACTGATATTGCTGATACAACCAATGTAATATTTATTACTGCAAAAACAAAAAATATTGGAATTTTCAAAATAACTGCACTGTCGAAATCCTGAAATCCCATTGGCGTGACTATAATGCCAGCATTTTGATTGGTGTGCCTATAATTCCGGGATTTCCATTTAACATCCCTTAATCCACCACCAAAATTTCCCTATGAAGAGCAAGGATTTGCAATTCAAAAGTATTATTTCGGATTTTCTTGTCACCTTTTCAGCACAGATTTTAGCTCTCCACCCCCTTGTAATATGATACAATTAGTGTTTTTGGATAACTATTTCTACATTATTCAAAGTATTTATCATTAAATTTTATGAAAAGAAGTAATTAGACTTTAATGCATTACTAATAGTAATATATAAAAAAATTTAAAAAATTTACAATGTAACCCAAGCCATAAATGGTCGCATAATGAAAAAATAACTGAAACATGTACTCAAATGAATTCATAATGTAGTTGTATATTTTTGGTCAAATAAAATCAAAACGTACACTTCGATTACACTTCAGTCTTAAAATCCGTAATGCACTAATATATATATATATACCTTAAGAAAAATTTCCTGGTCCACAATGCACTCTTTTAATAATTCGATTATGAAAAAAAAGCATTATGCATACTTTCCATTGATAATCATTGGCATTTCTTTTAAATTTACATCTAATTTACCATACATAATTGACTTTTAAAACTAGGTATCAGTCATAAATGTAATCAGCTAATTCATAACTATACACAATTATATGCACCATAATTTATAAACATTACCGTTTACAATAACTGAAATATTTCTTTTTTAAATAAAAACATGGACATCCATTGATTTCTATACAAACCTGATGGTCATTATCTTCTACATAATGGTGGACTGGTACTTAAAACTTTGTTTACAAATGTGTTGGTCAGTATCTTATACTAGTGGTGGTGGACCAATTCACACCAGCATACCTATCCACACCCACCCTCAATTATTTTAAAGATTTGTAATTTTCATAAAAAGATGTTCATCACATCATAGATTATAATTAAATTGATCATATACATTGGTAGTTTATCATGTAACTGTGATTGTTTTGGATAAATTTAGGGGTGGGCATGAACTGACCACCACAAATGATTTGTAGTTCTACCAGTAAACGCCCATCTACCAGTGAACGCCTGCCTTAAATTTATTTGATGGAGGTCAAGGACAAATACTTCTATTTCTCTACAAAATGGGCGTTCTCTGGTATTTCCGGTTTGTGGTAAAATGACAATAATAGAAACTTTTGATTAAAATATAAAAAGCTTGAAGCAAATATAACAAAATATACACCAATAACAATAGTGGATGATCATAAAGTCGATCACCTAAGGGAGACTTACAAAGAGTGATTGTTCTCACTTAATAAAATTAAAATTAACCTCAAAATATTAAGGTACATTGAAAAATACGACCTCGCAAAGCAAATAAATTATGCCAATTTGAGGCACTGTTTTCATGTAAAAATTATATTATTGCCCCCTTAAAAATGATTCTAAAAGGTTTATTGTTTTGATCTGATGTTAGTAAAATAGTTTAATAACTTGTGCTTGTCTCAATTCATATTTTAATAAAAAAGAAATCCACGAAACTACACTTAAAATAAGCAAAAATACAGTTTTTGTGTCCAAGTTGTGCCAAGTTACGGCGGGAGGCAGTAATTGTAACGCATTTCATTTGATAGTTTGGTCATACATGAATATAATGTAAAGCTGTCTACATAACTTAAATTCACAATATTAATCACTACATGGGCGCTCACTGGTAGAATACCACTAGTAAAAAGATTTCTTTTTAAAATAAATGGGGAACAGCCATTGTTTTGGATGGAAACGTGTTAGCCGTTTTATCTTTTGCCGGAAGACGTCTATCGAATCTACCGACTCGTGGACTGGTACTTAAAATTCGTTTTTAAAATGAAAACGGCCATAGCTTTGTTTACAAACTCGCTGGCCATTATTTGCTTCTACAGCACACTGGACTGGTACTTAAACTTGTTTTTAAAATGAGGAACGGCCATTGTTTTGTTTACAAACTTGCTGGCCATTATCTGCTTCTACAGCACGATGGACTGGTACTTAAACTTGTTTTTAAAATAAAATGAGGAACGGTCATTTCTTTGTTTACACACGTGCTTTCCAATGAACTCGTCTTCTACCGAATCTGCCGAACTACGGGGTTAGTACTAAAACTTCTTTTTAAAGCGAAGCAGAAGATTCGCCCCACTGCTACGACCTCCATTTCTTTGTTTACAAACGTGCTTTCCAATGAACTCGTCTTCTACCGAATCTGCCGAACTACGGGGTTAGTACTAAAACTTCTTTTTAAAGCGAAGCAGAAGATTCGCCCCACTGCTACGACCTCCATTTCTTTGTTTACAAACGTGCTTTCTCGTCTTCTACGGAAACTACCGAAGTACGGGGTTAGTACTAAAACTTCTTTTTAAAGCGAAGCAGAAGATTCGTCCCACAACTACGACCTCCATTTCTTTGTTTACAAACGTGCTTTCCAAAGAACTCGTCTTCTACCGAATCTGCCGAACTACGGGGTTAGTACTAAAACTTCTTTAAAGCGAAGCAGAAGATTCGCCCCACTGCTACGACCTCCATTGTTTTGTTTACAAACTTGCTGGCCATTATCTGCTTCTACAGCACGATGGACTGGTACTTAAACTTGTTTTTAAAATAAAAAACGACCATTGTTTTGTTTACAAACTTGCTGGCCATTACTTTACAATAGTCGCTTCTACAGAATAGTAGAGTGGTACATAAAACTTGTTTTTAAAATGAAAAACAACCGTTGTTTTGTTTACAAACTTGCTGCCATTATCTGCTTCTATAGCACGATGGACTGGTATATAAAACTTGTTTTTAAAATGAAAAACAACCGTAAAAATTGTATCTTACATTCATAGAGCCTAATTTCTTCCAAAATGACCTAGATTAAGTGCCCAGCAAAGTTATACTCTTTGGCTTGCCTGTTGGCCTCTAGTTCCTCATTTTCAAAATCCAAGTATAGGTAAGGGTAATAAATTGATATAGTTATCTAGTCATATTGAGATACCGAGCTGAAAAATAGAAAAAAAATCTTTCAAAGGAAATACTCTGAAAAAAGGTTTTTCTAAATGCTCACATATTGGAAAGTGGTGTCCCTACAACTCTTACATACATAATGAATAATACTCATGGTTTCTCTGCTTCTACATTTTCCTTTATCTTAAAATTAAATCCAAAGGAGCAAGTTTTATAAAATGTTTCCTCCATTATCTGTGAAGTTATGAAGAGATTCAATTTGAAAAAGTTTGTTATTCATACCTGTCTTTTACCCATTCATTTCTATTTCTCTTGCTTAAGTACATAGTGATATGTGAACGGAAATGTTTCATTATAAATCTATTAGTAAAATATAAAGATCAGTTCTTTCAGCAAACATTAGACATTTGTACATTTGAATGTAGCACACCGCGAAACATATTTCTCTCACAGTTCTATATAAGTCAAGTAAATAACACTGTTTAGGTTTGGGTGGGTCTTGGTAAGTCAGTTACTCAATTTTTAGCAGTGGCTTGTCCATGTCAGACTATTGGGGTATCCGTCAGGCAAAAAAAAGGTGTTGGGGAAATTTTAATTAAAATAATATTGTTACAGCTCTTAATCTCCATCAAAAAACAGAGTCTAGGCACACCAAACAGAAAAAGCAGAAAACTATAATCATTAACCTGAGACCTAGCAAGGGTCAGTGCCACATAGAGAAACCGGAAAAAGCAGAAATTAGGGTGAATATGTTTGCGCAAAAAGATAGGGTTTGAGATTCTTTTTGAATGAGTGGAGAGAAGTGGCTAAACTTATGTCATCAGGCCAATTATTCCAAATTTTTGGAGCATCATAAGATGCTTTTAAGACTTTATATTGACATGGGAAAGTGTGGAACACTGTCGGCATGGCTTTTACCTGTGTTACAAACACTGTCTAGGTTTAAGGTTTAAAATATTTTTGATCAAATATTATTTTATCCACAAAACATTTTTAGCAAACAAAATCTGTTCAACTTGGCTTCATTATCTAGGTTACATTCAAGATTTCAGTCAATGTACTCATTTGATGACTTATGTGATAAGCTAAACAAGCAAACTGGTATGATGTGTTTACCCCTGTGCGATTTGTGCTTTTTACCAAATAATAATATTGCCCTTTCTACCCCCTAACTTCACCAATGGTTAAATTTTGTCACCTGACATTTTATCATGCTTTGCGGCAGTATAGTTTTTTGTATTTTCATCTTCTTCAAAACTACAATTAGCTACAGATTAACTGTTAATTTTATTTGATACTTATTACCCTGAATCTGAAAGGTTTTCTCAGCACCTTCATATTTGAGCTAAATCTTTAATGTTTCAATATATTTTAATCATTTGTATCCTATATGGTTGAAGGACTTTTTCTGAAATTGATACAATCACTAGGTTCGACTCAAGGTAGGAAATATTGCTTTACGAATGTTAGATAGATTTGAGACTGAATTTTTGAAATCAAAACGTGAAAAAGATCAGTGACAGTCTAAAAATATAATTTCTAACAGTTTAAAATAATGGGGAAGGCACATAATTGGTTACAGAACACTACTGAAAGTGCAAGACCCAAAACTTATAATCTTATAAGAGAGGACAATCATCAAAGAGGAGGTGTCATTCAGCATTTTTCTTACAAAGCCTACAATAATTTGGTTCTCCATTCTTCAGTTGAAACAATTAACATCTTGATTATTACTTTTCATGCATTGGTATTGTCTTTATGTTTATTGTGCATTGGATTTATTTTTTAGCTTGACACCACTTTGCCACATATTTACTGACCTTTTATACAAAACTTTTGCAACTCTTTTTTACACTCAATGGTTATTGTGTTTTTATTACTGACACATTTCATGGGTGACCATATCAGGGGTAACCAAGTCACCTAAATACATCACCTCTGCCACCTGAAATTGGCACTTCTTTTTATTTAAGTTAAAAATATCCACTATTAAAATTATTTTATGTACTGTTTTCAGCTGTTTGTCATATCTTTTTGGTTGTAGCCCCACAAGATAAGGTCATCCATGCTTGTTACCACCCATTTTTTCTCCAATAGCTGTTTTCTCTTTTGATGAGATGATATTTTGTTACCTCTTACAATATTGGCTTAGCACTTAAGAGCTATCCAGAGCCATTTAGGAGCCATCCGGAGCCCCTCCGGAGCCCTGTCGGAGCACTTTAAGAGCTATCCGGAGCCCCTCCGGAGCCATTTAGGAGCTATCCGGAGCCATTTAAGAGCAATCCAGAGCCCCTCCGGAGCCATTTAGGAGCTATCCGGAGCCATTTAGGAGCCAATTAGGAGCTATCCGGAGCACTTAGGAGCTATCCGGAGCCATTTAGGAGCCATCCGGAGCCCCTCCAGAGCCATTTAAGAGCTATCCGGAGCCCCTCCGGAGCACTTAAGAGCTATCCGGAGCCCCTCCGGAGCACTTAAGAGCTATCCAGAGCCATTTAGGAGCCATCCGGAGCCCCTCCGGAGCCCTGTCGGAGCACTTTAAGAGCTATCCGGAGCCCCTCCGGAGCCATTTAGGAGCTATCCGGAGCCATTTAAGAGCTATCCGGAGCCATTTAGGAACTATCCGGAGCCATTTAGGAGCCATCCGGAGCCATTTAGGAACTATCCGGAGCCATTTAGGAGCCATCTGGAGCCATTTAGGAACTATCCGGAGCCATTTAGGAGCCATCCGGAGCCATTTAGGAACTATCCGGAGCCAATTAGGAGCTATCCGGAGCCATTTAGGAACTATCCGGAGCCAATTAGGAGCTATCGGAGCCAATTAGGAACTATCCGGAGCCAATTAGGAGCTATCCGGAGCCATCCAGAGCTCCTCCGACGGAGCCATGTCGGAGCCCTCCAAAGCCATGTCGGAGCCCCTCCGGAGTCATGTCGGAGCACTTAGGAGCCCCTTCGGAGCACTTAGGAGCCATGTCGGAGCTCCTCCGGAGCACTTAGGAGCCATGTCGGAGCCCCTCCGGAGTCATGTCGGAGCACTTAGGAGCCCCTTCGGAGCTCTTAGGAGCCATTTAGGAGCCCCTTCGGAGCTCTTAGGAGCTATCCGGAGCTCATCCGGAGCCAATTAGGAACTATCCGGAGTCATTTAGGAGCTATCCGGAGCTCATCCGGAGCCAATTAGGAACTATCCGGAGTCATTTAGGAGCCACCTTAACCTAAAACCCTAAGCTCTAAGTACCCTAAACCCATAAATCTAAAGCCCTTAAACCCTAAATCTAAAGCCATTAAACCCATAAATCTAAAGCCCTTAAACCCTAAATCTAAAGCCCTTAAACCCTAAATCTAAAGCCCTTAAACCCTAAATCTAAAGCCCTAAACCCTAATTCTAATTACCCTAAAAACTAAGATTTTATAAAAGGAAAAGACATTTTATTCTTAAAAATGACCACCATGAAAACGTGTAGTGAATGCGATAAAAGCTTTTCTAAAGGCTATAACTACAAGAGACATATTCAGAGGTTTCACAATAATCATTTTGGAAAGGAAGCTGTACCCTTACCTTTCGAAGCGGCATCCACAGCCTGCGTATCCGGAGCAACCAAAAGCGGAAAAACTACATGGTTGTTTCGCTTACTTAGGAACAAGAATGTCATGTTTTCGGAACCGGTAAACAAAATATTGTATTGTTACGGTATCTACCAAGATACTTTCGACAGCATGAAAAAGGAAGTGGAGGGTATAGAATTTCTAGAAGGCATACCGAGTCGGGCCGAGATAGAAAATTTTGCGGATGGAATGCATAATCTCGTGATTTTGGACGACCTCTCAGAAGGCGTGGTTAAGGACCCCGATATGGAAAGGTTGTTCGTTCAGGGAGCGCACCACTCGAATCTTAGCGTGTTTTTTGTTAGTCACAATTGTTTCAGGCAAGGCAAATGCGCGAGAACTATAGCCTTAAACACTCATTACACGGTTTTGTTTAGAAATATAAGGGATGGGCAACAGATATCCGCTTTAGGAAAACAAATGTTTCCGGGCAATAATAAAGCATTAGTGGAGGCGTACGAGGACGCTACTTCTCGTAAATACGGATATTTGGTGATCGATTCCACGGCTAATGGCGATGACGCATACAGGTTGAGAACCAATATATTTCCGGGTGAAGATCCTTTGGTCTACGTACCGATAAACTATAAAAGGGACTGAGTAAAAGTTCGATGTCATATCATGGATGCGAAGAGCAAGAGTCTGTTACTCTATTTATCGGAGGCGACTGATAAACAGCTATCGTCGTTTTTGAAGATAGCCGACAAAGGACAAATTTTAGTTCTGAAGGAAACGGTGTTTAACTTACTATTGGGAAATTTGCCGATTACGGAAGAAGATAAAAAAGCTTTGAAAAAATACAAGAATTTTCTGAGGGAGTTTGCCCGTAAAGGTAGCAAAAGTGACATAAAAAGGAAGGCTAAAGTTATTAAACTTGTATTACGTGTAGCAGCCCCCGTATTAAAGAGATTATGAATAGCGTACGTAAAATGATGTTAGTGCCTTACGAGGAAGGGCTAGACAAACCTAAAAATAAAGGTTTGGAGAAAGAATTGATCGTATCGGCTATGCCAAAATCTTTAAAGCGTAAAGCGGATTCATTACTCAGTTACATACAGGGTAGTATTGAGTGGAAAAATAACGGTGAAGTGGTTTACAACGATAAATGCCTGGAGGGTAGTCACATTACAGACCTAGTACGTTATAGTCTACAAGAATACGGCGAATCTCCCCCTCCCCATTACGGGACCTTTCTAGAAATACTAAGCGAGGTCAATGTTCCTAAAAGCGTAGTTACCCGTAGAAAAAACCCATTTCCAAGACGAGATAAAAAGACGGGCAGTACTTGGCAAAAGTTATAAGAGTGGGTCAAGGATTAACAGTTTTACCAAAATGAAGATCGGTTACATCTGTCGAATAGCTGTGTGTTTGGTGGTGGTAATAGCTGCCTTGTTCGATCCCACTGGAAAGGGATTTTGGTTCGGTATATTACGACATTGTTTACAGCTGTTAAACAGGGATGACCCCATGGAAACAGTTTCTGGAGAAGAATTACTTCGATCCGGGGAATCCGGCTAGTTTTGCGGGACCGCAGAAGTTATATCGCTACTTGAAAGAAGAGGGTAATTTCGATGTGACGAAGAACCAGGTGGCAACTTGGCTAAAAAATAAAGACTCATACAGTTTACATCGTCAGTCGCGTAAACCAAAAAGACGTAGCAGAGTAGTGGTAGAAGGAATAGACAGTCAATGGGATGTAGATTTAATGGCTGTAGGGTCTTTGGCAAAAAAGAATGACGGAATAAAGTTCCTGTTAGTTGCCATCGACGTCTTCTCAAAATACCTTTTTGTCAGACCTTTAAAGAACAAAACGGGTAAAGAGGTCAAAGCCGCTTTAGAAGATATTTTTCGAAATGGGCGCAAACCTAAAAAGTGCCGTTTCGACCAAGGAAAAGAATTTTCTAATAAGCAAGTACAAGGGCTTTTGAAAGATGAAAAAATAGAATTTTATACCAGTCAAAACGAGACCAAAGCGAATTTTGCCGAAAGAGTAATTAAAACCCTGAAAAAGATGATTTATAGATACATCACTCATTACGACAAGGAGAAATATATAGACCATTTAGAAGAGCTTGTACGATCTTATAACTATAGCTATCATAGAACCATAGGTATGCCCCCTGCGAGGGTGGGTCGGAGTAACGAAAGATCGGTCTGGTGGTATTCCTATTGGCCTGAAAAGGACGAAAATTTCCGGCTGAAACCTTATAAGTTTAAAGTAGGCGATAACGTAAGAGTTACTCACACTAAAACCCTTTTCGACAGGGAATACGATTTCAAATGGACCGGTGAGATATTCAAAATAAGGGCGCGTTATAAGAGGGATGGAATCAATGTGTATCGTTTAAAAGACTTTTTGGACGAAGATATAAAAGGAAGCTTCTACGAAGCCGAATTGCAGAAAGTGGAGCAAAGCGACGAAAATAGAAAGTGGAAAATTAGCAAAGTGCTAAAAACGCGTAAAACTAAAGGTCGCAAAGAACATTTGGTAAGGTGGTTGCATTGGCCCAAAAAATTTGATTCTTGGGTGGCCGATAAAGATTTGAAAAGTTTATAAGAGATGTTTCTCTACATAGGCTGGCAGGATTCCTTAGAGGTTCACCCTTTCAACAGGCCTAACGATTTTATCGTGGATTTGCCAAAAAGTTTGCTTTTACAAGGAAAGTGGGAGGTAGCCTTGACGGATATTAAAGTAAGGGCCCCAAAAGAAATCTACTTTTTACGTATTAGCGGACTTTTGCGAAGAGAGTTTTTTAAAGGGAAGTCAGTACCCTGTGTTACGGAGAGTGGACGGGAAAGAGGCTCAATATACGCTACCATATTTCGTAGAAACGAATAAATCAGAGGTGCGGAGTATAAGATTGAGTATTCTCGATCAAAACTTAAAACCTTACCAACTGAGCGATATCGAGTGTACCTTGTATCTAAGGAAAAAATATGTGGATACCCAAAGGTTACCATCCGTTTAAATTAATCAGCCCGGTGCAACAGCAAACCGAAATGGCTGAAATGTTGGTCAAAAGGAAGAGAGGAACGGGAAAACCGGTGCAGAAAAAGAAGACGGGAATGAGAAAACCGGCGCAGAAAAAGAAAGCTGGAACGAGAAAACAGGCGCAGAAAAAGAAAGCTGGAACGAGAAAACAGGCGCAGAAAAAGAAAGCTGGAACGGGAAAACCGACTCAGAAAAAAAAGAAGACTGGTAATAATAGCGTAAATAAAAAACCTAAGAGGAAAAATACAACAGTCAAGAGGGTTAAAAAGTCTATAAGAGGTCGAAGGACGGTGCGAAAAGATATATTTTCGTGATGGAGGTGTACGAATCTAATTTGCATTTGTTCGAAGAGACCCATACGGATTCTTTCATTGAAAAAACGGAATGGATTCCCTATGCCCCTCAGGGCGTGATAGGAAGAAATGCTCCCTTAGAATTCGATATACCCGGAAATTCTGCCGCATATATCGATTTAAATAGAAGTAGATTGAGAGTGGGCCTACGCATCGTAACGGGGGAGGATAAACCTGTGACCGAAGAGGACAAAGTATGTTTAGCAAACCTTGGATTGCAAAGTTTGTTCAGACAAGTAGACCGAGTTAAACCAGAGGCTGATTACCGCAAGCGTGGGCTCTTATTATCCTTACAAAGCGTATTTAGATGCCCTTTTAAACAGTAACATCGGAGATACCAAGGGAATATTAAATAACGAACTATTCCATAAAGACTCTTATGACGCAATGGATAGCGACTCGACCAGTAATATCGGGTTCGACCGAAGGTACAAACGGACGAGTAAAGGTAATACAGTCTTTTTAGAAGGCCCTATTAGAATGGATATTTGTCAACAAAAGAAATTTATCATCAATGGTATTAGAATTCGTATGAAACTTTACCAGCACGAAGATCCTTTTCGACTCATGGCTGAGACTACCGACGACTACAAAGTTGAAATACAATACGCCTCTTTGAGAGTCTGTCAGGTGAAACTAAGCCCTGGTATGGTGGTAGCGCATGAAAAAAGAATACCAAAGCAATGCGCCGTGTACCCGTTTTGGAAGTCCGATTTAAAAGCTTTCAATATAGAAAAGGGAAGTTACGGGTGGTCTGCCGATGACGTGTATCACGGGAGCATACCCTCTGAGATAAAAATAGTGTTGTGCAGCGGAAGCGCATTCAATGGTAATTACTCTGAAAATCCCTTTAATTTTAAAAATTACCAATTAAATTTCGCAGAGGTTATGGTAGATGGAGTGTCCGTTCCATCTCAAGCTATTACGCCTAACTATACCAATGGAGATTTTGCTGAAGGTTACTGGACCCTGATGTGCGAGGAACCTAGATACGGTCGGTGTATAGAAATGAAAGAATATCCCAACGGTTACTGCATATACATATTTAGAATTTTGGGAAGAGTAGGCGGGGATGTGGTAAATCAGAAGAAATGCGGGCATACCAGAATCAATTTAAAATTTGCCAAGGCTTTAGAAGAAAATGCTACCGTCTTGCTGTACGCATCTTTTCCGGCTGAAATAAGAGTGGATGCTGCCAGAAATATCCTATAAAGAAGTCTATAAAAGGGGAGGAACAGGTCTAAAAATGAGTCATTCAGGATGTATGCGAAGTATTTCTTGATTTTCTTTTGGATACCCGGGTTTTATTGCAAACCTTGTGGTGAACCAGCGGTGTGTCGATGCTACGAGTCTCTGAGTTTAATATCCTGTAAAGAAATAGAAGAGTTTCCGAGATTTAATAGTTCGGATATATGGAATATTGATATGCTGGATATTGTTAATAGCAGCTTATCCCAAATACCGGATTTAGATGACTGGCCTAATCTTGCTATGTTAAATTGGATTGGCAATAGGTATTCCAGTTGTAGAGAGCTGGAGGGATGGAGCAGCCATATCTACGTGAATAGCGATTGTCCAAGAGACTCTCTATCTACGATTGAAATAACGGAAGGTAACGAAGTTTTCTTGTGGCCATTCTTTTTAACATTCATTCCGTTTTCGCTTCTGGGTTTAGTAGGAGGTTATCGGATAATATACCAGTATACCAAAAAACCCTTAAACGAACCGAATGCTCATTTGAAGATATATACGGAAGAGAGTTTGGTTTAATGATCAGTTCGAGTCCAGATGGCCAAGTTAACGCATCGAGTGCTTTACAGCGATTTGGGATGTCCATTAAATCTGCGCGATATGGCAGAAACGAAGATCGACATCGAGTACCATTCTTTGTCGTTTGAAAGATTATTGTGGAGACATAGGAAAATCGGATGCACTTGCATGATTTATTCTACCGGAAAAATTATTTGTCACGGAGGGAAAGAACAAATGAGACGATACGCCAGGTTAGTGGAAAGAATGGGATATCCGGTAAGGATGAAGAAAATCAAAACGCTTACTATGAGTGCTGTATATACTTTACGAGGAAAAGTAGACTATTGCAAAATAGTACAATGGATGCAAGGTTCTTATGAACCGGAAATCTTTCATGCTGTGGGCTTTATAAGAGAGGGGATACATTATACCGTTTATAAAAGCGGTAAAACGATTGTGACTGGAATAAAATCCGAAAAAGATTTGGATAACAAAGTTAATGCTGTTTTACTAGAGTTAGAAGTGTTATAAAAGTACAGACAAAATACGAAAAAATAAATAAAAAATACAAAAAAAAAACAAAAAAAAAACAAAAAAAAAATAAAAAACAAAATCAAAAAAAAAAGATGGAGCATGTCAGATATCACCCTAGTATCGCAAAGTATACGTATACGATAGAATACTTGGAAAAATTACCCAGCAAGAAGAAATATGCGGATGCCAAAGAGTGTGCGATGGCTGGATTACAGTACGGTCAAGCCAGATTCGGTAACGACCTAATAAATGTGAGAGTGCTAAAAGATGGTCAAGTGATTGAATCCTGGCAACAATGAGTCTCGGTTGGGGTCCCGAGACGATACCCTTGTCTGCGAACAAATAATACCTTCCGAGGAAGGGGGGACCAGGAAACCCTGGAAAAAAACTAATATTTACAGAGTACACATATTTTATTGAACATTTCACATAAAACATAGAGAAATTGAAAGTTTATAGGGTCTCTCGGAACAGCAGTTTGTAGTCTTCGGGAATAGTCTCTAACACTGGTAGGGTAGTTTCCTCCAATGGCGCATATTCGACTTCTTGTAGTCCTAAAATCTTGAAAACTTTCTCGATGTTTTCTGCCACATTACTTAAAGAGATCAAATGCAAGTAATTTTGTTCCGCGTCTTCTTCTAAACAGCTATGGTCCCTCTGTCCCAGCATGTCGTATTGACAACCATAGCAGTGCTCTCTAACGAGATCCGACGCTGCCTTTTGGGTCATATAGGCTCTAACGAGTCTGACGAGTTTCTGTTTGTCCGGGGCAGGAGCCTTTTTCACGGTTATAGTGTAGGGCCACCCTTCCTGTTCGGCGTACTGCTTCAGAGACGTCTTGGAGAAGAACGATTTAGGAGATCCGTGCTCAGCGCTGTAAAGGTACTTGGTTAAGGTAGGTTCAGGAGGAATGTTTTCTTTATCCGCCGGTGAGAAAATCTCGAGGGCTTTCTCTTGAAACTCTTTCCATTGGATTTCGTCCAAATTGATGTACAGATTATTCCTCTTAAAGCAGACGTACATCTTGCCGTAAAAGGGAAGCGTCTCCAGGTTAGATTCTTTGGTAAGTTCGAACTTGAAATTTTGTTCATTCTTCAGAGCCTCGGTTATGCTATGGAATTGATTTGAAAGCTTCTTCCAGACGTTACTGGAAAAGCAAATGTAACGGTTGTTTTTGCTGAGACGCACGAAAGTAGTCTCGTTGAACTTGCTCTTTTCTGCTGTCAATTCCATGTTTGCTGCCCGAATGCTACGTTGCGATATATTTATAGAGATGCTCATCAATTTTATAATCGAATGCCTGCTTCTGATTGGTGTGACGTTAAATCCAGCATTTTGACCATAATTCATGCAATTTGATTGGTGTGACTATAAGACAGGGTGCTTCGCTTGGTGGGACCATAATTGCTGCAATTTGATTGGTTGGAAGAAAAAATGTGCGTGTATGTGTTTCTATATTCTAGAATTTTTTAAAATAGTCCGTGTCCCTTTGTAGGACATAATCCGTTGATGTCGGTGAACTTGTCGGGAACTGTCATCAGAAGGTACTGGCATCCTTTACTGTGCTTCAGGTGCTCTTCGTAAGCGCTGTCTCTAGTTTCGAAAGAGTACAAAGTAATGCTACACCAGGGACAATGTACCTTGTCAGCATAGCCAGTATAAATAAATCCTGCATGCGCTAATTCTTTGGCAGTGATAGGCATGGCTTTTGGCCATGTATTAAAGGTTGCCATTCTAGACGAATAAAGCAAATATTTAGTATGCTTCAACACAGAGAAACCTTCGAATACACCTTTCTCAACAGTGTCCTGATTCGTTGACAATGCAAAGCCTCCTATTCTAGCATTGTCGGTATGCTCCTTCGACATAGTCGGTCCATTTGTAGAACTGGTCCCGAATGAAAAGCCTCCGATTCTACCGTCTACTGCGTGATCTTGCTCCTTCGACATCTCGATGGTTTATGAAAGCGAAATCGGTTTACTACCCAATATATATTTTCACAGATAATTAACACCCTGCATTAAGTAAACCCCCCAACTACCCCATATCCCCCTCCTCACACAGATGGGCCGTGACTGCTGGTCACAAAAATCTATACAACCCCCACAGGGACCACGTAGATTGTGTGACTATTTGTGTGACCATAGTATCTCCTATACTACTAATGATTTACTATCTTGTGGTAACCACGAGATATTAAAATCTCTCATATATTAAGAATTTAGTAGTCTTTTTAACAGAGCTTATAATTTAGTTATTTACAATTGGCGATTTTTTCCATAAATTTAGTCCCTCAATATCCTTTAAGATATAATATGTTAGGTTTCCAGTTCAATTATCTATAGACGAACATTCTACACATAACAATAGGCAATTTTGTGGTTGTCTTATTAAAATCAAGCAAATATTAAGCATTTTACAGTGACTTTAATAAAGCCCTTATTTCAGAGTGTTACTTAATTGGGTGATTTTTTCTGTGGATGTTGCTGTTCAATATCTTACTTTTAAGATATCTCATGTTAGCTTTCCTGCTTAATTATCGATTGACAGGCATTGTACACATAATAATGAAAAAAATTGGTTGTTGTCTTATTAAAACCAAGCAAATATTAAACATTTTACAGGGCTTATAACATAACCTTGGGTTTCCCAGTGTTTTCCAATGGGGCGATTTTTTTTGGTAGATTTAATTCCTCAATGTCTTACTTTTAAGATATCTTATGTTAGGTTACCAGTTTAATTATCAGTTTATGAATAAATGAATATTCTTCTCATTATAATGAACAGTTTGGTGGTGATCTCATTAAAACCTTTCACTTATCAAGAATTTAACAGTCTTTTAAAAAGAGGTTATTATTTACTAGTTATTTTAAATTGGGCGATTTTTTCCATGAGTTTAGTATCTTACTTTTGTGTCAGGCTACCAGTTAATTATCTACAGAGGACAGTTCTACACATGATAATGGACAATTTGGTGGTTGTCTTATTAAAATTTTAATATATATTATGTTAATGTTTTAAGTTTAATTATTTACAATGAAACACTGTACACATATTAATGAGCAGTATGACGTTGATATTATTAACATTGCCTAATTATTGATGATATGATAAGCATTTTATAAATGATTTAAACTTGACTATAACTTTAGCCAGAAAATCCAGTTTGTATATTTACATTTTTATTCAAACCAAGTTTCAGTAAATATATGGAATAGCTAAATAAAACAGAGGTATGGGGTATGGCGAATACATACAGGGAACTCAGTGTTAGAGATAAGAACTAATTACAACACAGCATGTGTTAAACAAGCATAACTGTGTTCTCACTGTACAAGTCTGAAGGTTGTTTGTTTATGGCATGTGCCAGACAGGAGTGGGGTAATTAGACTTACACAAGGCTTAGGAGAAGTAAGAAATATAAAGTGAATTTGATTTCAAATCATGTAAAATGACTCTTCCCTCTAAAATATTACCAACTTACCTAAAATGACATTAAATCATAATTATTAAAGTTATTAGTGTCAGATATTGACAACTAAAACTTAGTCTTGTGTAATACAAAATCATAAAATGACAGCCCTGAAGAAGGCTAGTGTACATTCTGGTGGGGTGTTGTTAGACAAAAAGAGTGTATCTACAATAGAACACAAGCTAGAGAAAACAAGTTTGTGAAATATACATACTATCTGACAAGCTGACATTTTGGCATTTCTTATATTTTGTACAAAATTTATCTGACACCAAATATAATTATTGGTTTAGGTCTATAGTGTCCACTTCTTTAAAATGACTGCCAAATGCTCAATAATTACCCAGTTTTAATGATACAAATACCATATTGCTCATTATTATTTACAGAATCTCATTGGAAATGTGTTTTTTAAACCACAGAAAAGTGTAATATTGCTTTATATCTTAACTTTAAGATATCTTGGTTTCCAGTTTAGTTTTCTGCAAATAAGCAAAATAATAACAAGCAATTTCCTGTTTTGTTTTCTGCAGACGAGCATTCTGTACATAAAAACAAGCAATTTGCTGTTTATCTTGTTAAAATATTCCAATTACTGAGCATTTGACAGGAATTTTAAACTTGCCTTTGATTTACCAGTATTTATGGAGCCCAAGAAGGGACACAGAACGGTTATCCTATAATTTTTTAACCACAAGTTAACAAGTTGTTACCACAAGATAGTAAGTCATTCCCACCAAGTAAGCAAGTCATTACCACAATATAATATATCATTCCCACAAGTTAGTATGTCATCAGAATGAGATAGTAAGTTGTTGTAATGAGTTGTGGGAATGAGATACTAACTTGCGAGATCAAGATACTTAGTTGTTACCACATGAGAGTAAATCCTTGGGTTTTCAGTCATATTCATCCTTTACTAACTTGTTCCCACCAATTACTAACTCATTCCCACAAATTACTAGATCATTCCCACCACTAACTAAGTTGCTTCCACCACTTACTAACTCATTCCCAACACTTACAAAGTCGTTCCCACTATGTACTAGGTCATTCCTATCTCTTACTAACTTGTTCTCATCACTTCCAAAGTTGTTCGCACCACTTACTAAGTCATTCTCACTACTTACTAAGTTATCCCACCACATAATAGGTCTTCCCCACCACTTAATAAGTCTTCCCCACCGCTTTTAACTCATTCCCACCAATTACTAACTCATTCCCACCATTTACTAACCCATTCCCACCACTTAATAGTTAAGTCATTCCACCTGTTAAAAAGTTGCTACCACCAGATATTATGTTGTTCCCTCATGATAAGTATGGTATGAGATACAAAGAAATTGCTGGTACATTGGTGTTAAAGCATGACTTAGTAACTTGATAATGGCACAGTATCTTGTGGTATTGACTTGTTAACTCATAAGAATGAAATATTACCCCGTGGTAATAACTTGCTAATTGTTGGTAAGAACTTACTATCTTGTGGGAACGACTTACTATCTTGTAGGAACAACTTATCTGGTGGGATTGACTTGCTATCTCATGGTAACGAGATTAAAAATCATAGGAAAACAGTTCCATGTCCCTTCCTGGGCTCTGTAGTTTTCTATCATTATTTTATCTCATTAGCACAAGATAGTAACTCATTGCCACTACATAGTAAGTCATTCCCACATGATAGCAAGTCATTACCACAAGATACTAAATCATTCCCACAAGTTAGTAAGTCATTACCACAAGATACCAAATCATTCTCACAAATTAACAAGTCATTAGCAAAAGATACTAAGATGTTTCATGAGATAGCAAATCGTTCCCAAGAGTTACTAAGTCAAGCTTTGGTGCCAATGTTACAGAGCCCAGGAAGGGACATAGAACTGTTTCAATATCTTTTCTTATCCTGTTACCACAAATTAATAAGTTGTTGCCACAAGATACTAAGTGATTCCCATAGTTAGCAAGCCATTAATACACAATACTAAGTCATTCCCACACCTTTATATGTTGTGGTAATCAGATACTAAGTTATGATAATGAGATGCTAAGTCGTGGGAATGAGATACTAAATAGTGGTAACAAGATAATCAGTGGTTATCACAAGATATTAAATCCTTGTTTTCATTCATACCCAGCCCTTATTAAATCATTCCCGTCACTTACTTACTAGTTTTACCACTTTCTAACTCCTTCCCACCACTTATTAGGTCATTCAAACCACTTATTAACTCATTCACAACACTTATAAAGTCATTCCCATGACATACTATCTCATTTCCACCACTTCCCAACTCGTTCCCACCACTTATTAGGGACCACAGTGGCAGAGCGGTAACACTCTCACCTCCCACCTCTGAGACTGGGGTTCAGTTCCCGGCTCAGCCTCAAGTGGGAAAGCTGGTAGTTGCTTGCCGTTGGTCGGCAGTTTACAGTACAGAACCTTGACCCACTGTATGTATTGGTCTCCTCTGCCCCTCCAACTACCTGTCATGATATGACCTGTACAGTGTTCAAAGCGACGTAAACCCCACCATTTATTAAGTCATTCCCACTAACTTGTCCTCACCACTTACTAAGTTGTTCCCACCACTTACTATCTCGCTCCCACCACTTAACAAATCGTTCCCACCACTTACTAACTAATTCTACTGCTAAGTCATACAAATGAGATACTAACTTGTGGTAATAAGATACTAGGTGGTTACCACATTATAGTAAATCCTTGTTTTCATTTGTAGCCACCCTTTATTAAGTCATTCCCACTACTTACTAACTCATTCCCGCCACTTACTAACTTGTTCCCACCACTTATTATGTCATTCGTACCACTTACTAACTCATTCCCAACATTTACTAACTCATTCTCATCACTTATTAAGTCATTCCCACCACTAACTAACTCGTTCCCACTACTAACTATCTCTTTCCCACTACTTACTATCTCTTTCCCGCCTCTTACTATCTCGTTCCCACCACCTGCTAACTTGTTCCCACCACTTATTAAGTCATTCCCACCACTTACTTACTCATTCCCACCACTTGCTAACTTGTTCCCACCGCTTATTAAGTTGTTTGCACCACTTACTAACTTGTTCCCACCACTTTCTATCTCATTCCCACCACTTATTATCTTGTTTCAACCACCTAATAAATCATTCCCACCACTTACTTACTAATTCCCAGGGAACAATAATATGTAAACAGAGGTTAAAATATTTATTATACATAACAGTTTGGCAGTATTATTACCACACAGCCCTTAAGGGCTGTTGGGGTATTGTTTTCACCCATGGTGTCCGGATGGGCGGACGGCTGGAAAAATGTGTCGGGCTGTATCTCAGAAACTGTAAGGTGTAGGAAGTTAATACTTGGTAGGGACATTGGCTGGGAGGTGTGCAACATCATGGTCTGTCCTTGATTTGACCTTTGACCTTGCCGTAGTGACCTTGAGTTTGAAAATCTTGTTCACACTATATCTCAGAAACTGTAAGGTGTAGGAAGTTGATACTTGGAAGGGACATTGGTTAGGGAGTGTAGGTGTGCAACGTCATGGTATGACCTAGATTTGACCTTTGACATTGCTGTAGTTACCCTTGACCTATAAAATCTTTTCTGGGCTGTATCTGGAAAAGGGTAAGGTGTAGGAAGTTGATACTTGGAAGGGACATTGGTTAGGGAATGTAGGTGTGCAACGCCATGGTCTGACCTTGATTTGACCTTTGACCTTGCTATAGTTACCTTGAAATTTAAAATCTTTTCTGGGCTGTATCTCGAGAAACGGTAAGGCGTAGGAAGTTGATACTTGGGACATTAGTTAGGGGATGTAGGTGTGCAGTGTCATGGTCTGACCTTGATTTGACCTTTGCTGTAGTGACCTTGACCTATAAAATCTTGTCTGGGCTATATTTCGGAAAGTGTAAGGTGTAGGAAGCTGATACTTGGTGAGGCCATTGGTAAGGGGTAGTAGGTGTACAACGTCATGGTTTGACCTTGATTTGACTCTTGACCTTGCCATAGTGAACTTGACTTATAAAACCTAGTCTGGGCTGTATCTTGGAAACCGTAAGGTGTAGGAAGTTGATACTTGGTAGGGACATTGGTTAGGGGGTATAAGTGTGCTATGTCATAGTGTGACCTTGATTTGACGTTTGACCTTGCTGTATTGACCTTTAAAATCTTGTTGCATCCTTGAGACTGTCTGGTGATGCAGATTAAGCACTGTTAAAGTCATGTTAGAACTCATCAAGAATATCCTTTTGCAAGTTCCCATTGTAACAGATGGAATTCATCAAGTAAGCCACAGGCTCTTCTCCAACACCACACATAAGCATTCATTCATTGAATGTATTGCCACTTCTGTATGCATGGTTAATATTCAAAACATCCAAACCATAATTTGGCCATTTTGGGTTTACTGATAAATGCTGTCATTTTATTTTTGAATTGTCTTGTTTTAATACTTCATCTTTACATGCATTTCTTTTCCTTTGATATTATTTTCTCTACTTAAGCATTTGGACCTTAATATAACTGACACTGCTCTGAAAGTATCTTGGACTTTGTACTGTTACACTACTTCTATATCTCATGGTGTTGAAAAATATTTCCCCAGGCTGTGGAGTACGTGCATCTCTGATACCATTTTCAATTATTACTGAAACTAGTTAATTATATATGAATTCTTTTAAGATTGTTACTAGATAAAAGGCCACATAGAAAACATATCTTGATATCTTGTGGTAACAACTTTCTATCATGTAGGAACAACTTGCTAACTTGTGGGAATGACTAGCTATCTTGTGGAAACGACTTGCTATCTTGTGGGAATGACTTGCTATCTTGTGGGAACAACTTGTGAACTTGTGGGAACAACTTGCTACCTCATGGGAATGACTTGAACTTCTTGGAATAACTTACTCTCTTGTAGGAACGACTTGATAACTTGTGGGAATGACTTTCTGTCTTGCGGAAATGGTTTGCTATCTCATGGGAATGACTTTCTAACTTGTGGGGACAACTTGTTTTCTTGTGGGTAGGACTTGCTAACTTGTGGGAATGACTTGCTAATTTGTGGGAATGACTTGCAAACTTGAGGGAACGACTTGCTATCTTGTGGGAGCAACTTGCTAAATTCTGGGAATGACTTGCTAAATTGTGGGAGCAACTTGCTAACTTGTGGGTATGGCTTGCTATCTTGTGAGAACAACTTACTAATTTGTAGGAACAATTTGCTATCTTGTTGGAAAAACATGCTAACTTATGAGAACGACTTGCTATCTTGTGGGAACGACTTGCTAATTTGTGGGAATGACTTAGTATCTTGTGGAAACAATTTTCTAACTTATGGGAATGGCTTACTATAGTGTGGAAACAATTTTCTAACTTATGGGAATGACTTAGTATCTTATGGTACGCAGTTGTTTATTCATATCTCTCACAAAAATGCAGCCCTGGCTTTTAACAAACTGAATTCTTGTCTTCTGGATGTTCAAAAATGGATGTCGTCAAGTATGCTCAAACTAAATCCTGACAAAACAGAGTTTATCATCTTTGGATCCCATGCACAACTCAAGAAATTAGATCCCTATCTCCCAGTTAAGATATTTGGTAATTTCATGCATCCTGCAGTTGTTGTTAAGAACCTTGGTGTCTGGTTTGATGCTAATTTTTCCTTTGCTAACCATGTCCGCAATATTTGTAAGACATGCTTCATTCAAATTCGTGATCTCAGGCGGGTTAGAAAGCACTTGACTGATGAGGCTGCTATCCTGGCAGCTAATGCCTTGGTGAGCAGTCACCTTGATTACTGCAACTCTCTCTTCAGGAGTCTGTCCAGTCTCAATATGCGTAAACTACAGTGTATTCAAAATACACTTGCCAGGATTGTCAGAAACTGTAACAAATACACGCGGGCATCTCCTATTCTCAAACGACTCCATTGGCTCCCAGTTGAATCTCGCTGTATCTTCAAACCTGCCACTCTAGTTTATAAGTTTCTTCACAGTGGTCATCCCAGTTACTTTGGTCCTCTTCTGCCCACTTGTTGCGGAAGATATAGTACAAGATACAACCATCCAGATAAAAGGTTCCTGGAGGTTCCTCAATTCTGTCCATCTGTACATAAATCCAAAAATCACTTTGGCCACAGCTTTGCTTTTGATGCCCCCACAGTCTGGAATCATTTGCCTAATGAGGTACGTTCTGCCCCAACTCTCACCTGTTTCAGGAAAAGGTTAAAATCATATCTCTTCCACAAGGCGTTCCCTCCTTAGCATACACTCTATCCGGCGTCTCTGTGGTGCTGGACTTGGCAACAGCTATGGACAGATGATTTCTTAAACTTGATTTTTGGTGTTGCGCCTTAGAGTCTGCCTTGCAGAGATTAAGCGCTATAAAAGTACAGAATAGAATAGAATAGAATAGAATAGAATAGAATAGAATAGAATGGTAATGACTCACTAACTCAGAACAAGATAAAAAATGATAGGATAACAGTTCTATGTCCCTTCCTGGGCTCCGCACAATGTACAGGCAATTTCTTTGTATATAATACATAACTTACCTTAAGGGAACAACATAAGAAGGTAAGAATGGTAAGAACATTTTAACTATTAAGAATGACTTAAAAAGTGGTGGGAATAAGTTAATAAGTGATGGGAACAAGTTAATAAGTGGTCGAAGCAAGTTAGCATGTGGTGGGTGTGACTTGGTTGGTAGGGACTTTGGTAGGAACGAGTTATTAAGTGGTGGGAAAGACTTAGTAAGTACTGAGAACAACTTAGTAATTGCTGGTAAAAACTTAGTAAGTGGTGTGAAAGAGTTAGTAAGTGATGGAAAAAAGTTAATAAGTTGTGGGAATGAGTTAGTAAGTGGTGGGAGTGACTTAGTAATTGGTGGAATCAGTTAGTAAGTAGTGGGAACAATTTAGTAAGTGATGGGAACGAGTTACTAAGTGGTGGCAATGACTTAGTAAGTGGTGGGAATGAGTTAGCAAGTGGTGGGAATGACTTAACAAATGGTGAGAACAAGTTAATAAGTGGTAGGAACGAGTAGTAAATGGTGGAAGTCAATTACTAATTTATGGGAACGAGTTACTAAGGGGTGGGAACAACTTAGTAAGTGGTGGGAACGAGTTAGTAAGTGATGGAAACAAGTTGATAAGTGGTGGTAATGAATTAAGAAGTGGTGGGAATGAGTTAATAAGTGGTGGGAGTGACTTAGTAATTGGTGGAATCAGTTAGTAAGTAGTGGGAACAACTTAGTAAGTGATAGGAACGAGTTACTAAGTGGTGGCAGTGACTTAATAAGTGGTGAGAATGAGTTAGCAAGTGGTGTCAATGACTTAAGAAGTGGTGAGAACAAGCTCGTTCTGTTTCTGAGATAAACAAGTTTTATGCAGAAATTCAAGATGGCCGCCAAAAGTGGTTGGAAAACTATTTTGGCGAGAAGTCGGCAATAGAATCTGCAGAATTTTACGTTTATGAAAAAATTCAAGATGGCCGCCAAAAGTGGCAGGAGAAGGATTTCAGCAAAAACTCAACAGTAGATTATGCAGATATCAATGTGGGACAAAAGTTTTATCCAAATCACTCTAACTTGCTCCATTTCTAAGATAAACACGTCTTTAAGATTTTAAGACACTCAAGATGGCTGCCAAAAGTAGCAAGAAAACGATTATTCGCCAGTAGAATCTGCAGATCTCCTGGGATCACAAATTTTGTTGAAACCACTCTAGCTCTCTCCATTTCCACGTTTTACACAGAAATTCAAGATGGCCACCAAAAGTGACAGGAAAACAATTTCGGTGAAAGTCAAGTAGAACTAGACCTATGCATCATAGAACCGATACAGATTTGTATCCACGGGAAAGACAACTCACCAAAGCCAGTGAACAATCATTTGACCTTGAAAGAGGGGCCAAAGGTCAATTCTAACATCAGAAGATTCCAAGCCCAAGATTTTGTATGAGTTGGTTTCGAATTGTAAACCTCTTGGATCAATAACAAGCAAGTTATAAGCACTTTTAAGTTTGACTATCTTCATTTGACCTTGAAGGAGGGACCAAAGGTCAAATCTGACAACATCAGAAGAGTCACAGCACATGATTTTCTATATGTTGGTTTACCATCCCAAACCTCTAGGACCAATTAAACAGCAAGTTATAAGCACTTTTAACCTTGGCTATCCTCGTTTAACCTTGAAGGAGGGACCCAAGATCAAATCCGACCACACCAAAGGATTCCCAGCCCATGATTTCCTATATGTTGGTTTTCCATCCCAAACCTCTAGGACCAATAATAAGCGAGTTATAAGCACTTTTAACCTTGGCTATCCTCACTTGGCCTTGAAGGAGGGACCCAATGTCAAATCCGACCACACCAAGCGATTCCTAGCCCATTATTTCCTATAGGTTGGTTCACCATCCCAAACCTCTAGGATCAATAACAAACCCCATTATAAGCACTTTTAAGTTTGGCTATCCTCGTTTGACCTTGAACAAGGGGCCCAAGGTCAAATCTGACTACACCAAAAGATTCCCAGCCCATGATTTCCTATAGGTTGGTTTATCATCCCAAACCTCTAGAACCAATAATAAGTGAGTTATAAGCACTTCTGAGTTTGACTATCCTCGTTTGACCTTGAAGGAGGGGCCCAAGGTCAAATCCGACCACACCAGAAGATTCCCAGCCAATGATTTTCCCATATGTTGGTCTACCATCCCAAACCTCTAGGACCAATACTAAGCGAGTTATAAACACTTTAAGTCTGGCTCTCCTCGTTTGACCTTGAACGAGGGCTCTAAGGTCAAATCTGACAACACTAAAAGATTCACAACCCATGATTTCCTATAGCTTGGTTTACCATCCCAAACCTCTACGACCAATAATAAGGGAGTTATAAGCACTTTTTAGTTTGGGTATCCTCATTTGACCTTGAAGGAGTGGCCCAAGGTCAAATTCGACCGCACCAAAAGATTCCCAACCCATGAGTTCCTATATGTTGCTTTACCATTCCAAACCTCGTTTATAGATAACTAAACTGGAAACCTGACATAAGATATTTTAAAAGTAAGATATTGAGGGACTGAATCTATGTAAAAAAATCGCCCAATTAAGTAACACTGGGAAACAAGGGTTTGTTAAAATCCCTGTAAAATGCTTAATATTTGCTCGATTTTAATAAAATAACCACCAAATTGTTCATTATTATGTGTAGAATACTCGTTTATACATAATTAGACTGGAAACCTAACATTAGATATCTTAAAAGTAAGATATTAAAAACCAATATCCACTTAAAAAATCGTCTAATTAACACTTGGAAATCAAGGTTTTTGTTATAATCACTGTAAAATGCTTTGTTTGATTTTAATAAAACAACCAACAAATTGTCCAATATTATGTGTACAATACTCGTTTATATATAATAAATCTGAAAACCTAACATTAGATATCCTAAAAGCAAGATATTAAACATCAACATCCACGGAAAAAATCACCCAATTAAGTAAAAACTTGGAAATCAGGGGCTTTGTTAAGGTTCCTGTAAAATGCTTAATATTTGCTTGATTTCAATAAGACAACCACCACATTGTTCATGATAATGTGTAGAATACTGATTTATAGATAATTAATATGGCAACTTGACATACAATATCTTAAAAGTAAGATATTGAACACCAACATCCACAGAAATTCGCCAAATTAAGTAACACTGGGAAATGAAGGGCTTTGTTAAAATTCCTGTAAAATGCTTGATATATGCATGATTTTAAATTGGTTAATTGTTGAGCATTTGGCAGACATTTTTAACAAGTGATCACTATAGATCTATTATTAACCTTCCCTTATTATTCGTCATCTGATAAGCATTTTATAAATTATTTAAAATTGACTGTAACTTTACCCAGAATACCCAGTTTGTATATTTACATTTCACATGTATTTACATTACACATTTATGTTCAAAACCAAGTTTCAGTAAATATATGGAATAGATAAATAAAACAGAGCAGGTACATTGAGATATGCAGAATACATACAGGGAACTCAGTGTTAGAGATAAGGACTAATTACAACACAGCATGTGTTAAACAAGCATAACTGTGTTCTCATTATGGAAATCTGAAAGTTGTTTGTTTATGGCATGTGCCAGTCAGGAGTGGGGTAATTAGACTTGCACAAGGCTCAGGAGATGTAAGACATATAAAAGCGAATTTAATTTGAAATCATGTAAAATGATTCTTCCATCTAAAATATTACCAAGTTACCTGAAATTATATTAAGACATAATTATTAAAGTTACTAGTGTCAGATATTGACAATTAAAACTTAGTGATGTCTAATACAATATCATAAGATATTAGCCCTTAAGAAGGCTATTGTGCAATCTATTGGGTGTTTGTTAGTCATTTAGAGTGTATCTACAATAGAGAACAAGATAGAGAAAATAAGTTTGTAAAATATACTTTCTATCTGACAAGCTGACATTTTGGCATTTCTTATATTTTGTACAAAATTTATCTGACACCAAGCACAAATATTGGTCTATAGTGTCCACTTGTTTAAAATGCCTCTCAAATGCTCACTAATTCATCAATTTTAAAATCCAAATATTAAGCATTTTACAGGGATTAAAACAAAGCCCTTGATTTCCAAGTGTAACTTAACTAGACAACTTTTATCGTGGATGTTGGTGTTTAATATCTTACTTTTAGGATATCTAATGTTAAGTTTCAACTTAATTATCTATAAACGAGTATTCTACACATAATAATGGACAATTTGGTGGCTGTTTTATTAAAATCAAACAAATATTAAGCATTTTACAGGGGTTTTAACAAATCCCTTGATTTCCCAGTGTTACTTAATTGGGCGATTTTTAAAATAGATTTAGTCCCTCAATATCTGACTTTTAAGATATCTTATGTCAGGTTTCCAGTTTAATAATCTATAAACGAGTATTTTACATATAATAATGAGTAATTTGGTGGTTGTCTTATTAAAATCATGCTAATATTAAGCATTTTACAGGGATTTTAACAAAGCCTTTGATTTCCCAGTGTTACTTCAAGGGGCAATTTTTTTGTAGATGATGGTGTTTAATATCTTTCTTTTAAGATATCTTATGTTAAGTTTCCAGATTAATAATCTATAATAGAGTATTTTAAACATTATAATGAACAATTTGGTGGTTGTTTTATTAAAATCGAGGAAATATTAAGCATTTTACAGGGATTTTAACAAAGCCCTTAATTTCCAAGTATTACTTAATTGGGCGATTTTTAAAATAGATTTAGTCCCTCAATATCTGACTTTTAAGATATCTTATGTCAGGTTTCCAGTTTAATCATCTATAAACGAGTATTCTACATATAATAATGAGTAATTTGGTGGTTGTCTTATTAAAATCATGCAAATATTAAGCATTTTACAGGGATTTTAACAAATCCTTTGATTTCCCAGTGTTACTTCAAGGGGCGATTTTTTGTAGATGTTGGTGTTTAATATCTTTCTTTTAAGATATCTTATGTTAAGTCTCCAGATTAATAATCTATAATAGAGTATTTTAAACATTATAATGAACAATTTGGTGGTTGTTTTATTAAAATCAAGGAAATATTAAGCATTTTACAGGGATTTTAACAAAGCCCTTCATTTCCAAGTGTTACTTAATTGGGCGATTTTTTAAATACATTTAGTCCCTCAATATCTTGCTTTTAAGATATGTTATGTCAGGTTTCCAGTTTAATTATCTATATACAAATATTCTACATGTCATAATGAGTAATTTTGTGTTTGTCTTATTAAAATCAAGCAAATATTAAGCACTTTACAAGGATTTTAACAAAGCCTTTGATTTCCCACTTTCACTTAAATGGGTGATTTTTTTCACACAGATTTAGTCCCTCAATATCTTACTTTTAAGATATCTTATCTCAAGTTTCCAGTTTAATGATCTATATACAAGTATTCTACATATAATAATGGACAATTTGGTGGTTGTCTTATTAAAATCAAGCAAATATTAAGCATTTCACAGGGATTTTAACAAAGTCCTTGATTTCCCAGTGTTACCTAGTTATGTCCCGCCTGCAGCCGAAGGCCGTGGTCGGGAGATAAAAAAACGCCTTCCATACGTCCGTGCGTCCGTTCGTCACGTTTTTGCATAAACCTTAATATCTCATTCATTTATTAAGATATCTTCACCAAATTTGCAGGGAATGTTTATGGCTATGAAAACCTGTCTCTGCAAAATTTTGGTCTCATTTTGAAAAACAAAATGGCCACCATAGCTAATTGTTTGAAAATCGTAAAGGTGCTCTAAATCTTGAAAGCAAAGGCTGTGGACGAGAGATTGTAAATGCTTTCCATACATGTGTCTGTTTGTGCATCTGTTTGTGCATACGTCCGTGCGTCCGTTTGTCAGGTTTTAACATAAACCTTAACATCTCATTCATTTATAAAGATATCTTCATCAAATTTGCAGGGAATGTTTATGGCTACAAAAGCCTGTCTCTGCAAAATTTTGGCCTCATTTTGAAAAACAAAATGGCCGCCATAGCCAATTGTTTAAAAATCATAAAGTTGTTCTAAATCTTGAAATATTCCAGGTAGCTTAATCAAATTTGCACAAAAGATATATGGCTAGAAAAGCTAGCCTGATAGTAATTTTGACCTAGTTTTCTACTTAGTTGGGCGATTTTTTACATAGATTTAGTCCCTCGATGTCTTACTTTTAAGATATCTTATGTCAGGTTTCCAGTTTAATTATCTATATACAAGAATTCAACGTATAATAATGGACAATAGCCTTTGATTTCCCACTGTCACTTAAATGGGCGATTTTTTACATAGATTTAGTCCCTCAATATCTTACTTTTAAGATATCTTATGTCAAGTTTCCAGTTTAATTATCTATATACAAGTATTCTAAATATAATAATGAACAATTTGGTGGTTCTCTTATTAAAATCAAGCACAGATGAAGCATTTTACAGGGATTTTGACAAATCCCTTGATTTCCCAGTGTTACTCAATTGGGTGATATTTTAAATAGATTTAGTCCCTCAATTACGGAAGAGTATTAAGGCCAGGTAAAAAAAAATTTTTTTTTCAATTTAGTGAGATAATATCTCAATTTTTTGAGATACTAAGTCAAATTTTCGAGATAGTTATCTCAATTTTTTGAGATATTAAGTCAATTTTTTGAGATATTAAGTCAATTTTTTGAGATATTATGTCAATGTTTTGAGATATTAAGTCAATTTTTTTAGATAGTTACGCATATGAGTACGCGTACGCGTGAACAACTTCTTCTCCAAAACTACAAGGCCTAGAGACATGCTGTTTGTTTTAAAAGATACCTTGTCTATCGAGGATGAAAAATGTTCAAGGCATGCAAATCTGTCTGTTCGTCTGTTTGCTAGAGACATTACAAGGGAGGTACCCCCACCAAAAGTGTGAAAATTTCAACACTTTATCACAATTTTCTCAGTGACTATTTGAAGGATTTCTCTCATATCTTGCATATATGTACTAGGCCAGAGGTAGATTCTCTTGTGTGAGTATGAAACATGGATCTGTCGTGTTTTTTTTTTAAATAAATTTTTTTTAATATTTTTTAATGCATTAAAATTCATGAAATCATGCACTAAATCACTAATAACTTGAAAAATGTTGCATTTAGAGCATTTTGTTAAAATATGTTGTTCAGCTACTTTTTCCATAGCTACAACATGGTGAGTAACTTGGGTGTCTGTCTCAATAGCTAACTGAGTAATAGCTACTTTTGGGCTTTTCAGTAACTTCCATCATGAGTAAACTCACTTGTAACTTCAAAACTATTGCATTTAGAGAATTTTGTATAAAATGTTATTCAGCTACTTTTGGGTCAGCTATAACATAGTAAAATTTCAGACCTGTAGCTCATGTCATAGCTGGGTAATAGCTACTTTTAGGTTATCACTGTTGAGTAAATCACTTATAAGTTGAAAATTATTGCATTTAGAGTATTTAGTTTCTATATGTTATTCACCTATTGTGGGGTCAGCTATAACATAGTGAAATTACAGACCTGTAGCTCATGGCACAACTGAGCAATAGCTATTTTCAGGTACTGAGTGTTGAGTAAATCAGTTGTAACTTGAAAAATATTGCATTTGGAGTATTTTGTTAAAATATGTTGTTCACCTACTTTTGGGTCAGCTATGACATAGTGAAATTACAGACATATAGCTCATGGCATAGCTGAGCAATAGCTATTTTCAGGTTCTCACTATTGAGTAAATCAGTTGTAACTTGAAAACTATTGCATTTACGGTGTTTTGCTTAAATATGTTGTTCACCTACTTTTGGGTCAGCTATAACATAGTAAAAATTCAGACATGTAGCTCATTGCATAGGTGAGTAATAGCTACTTTGAGGTTATCACCGTTGAGTAAGTCAGTTATAACTTGAAAACTATTGCATTTAGAGTATTTTGTTTAAATATGTTATTCACATAATTTTTGGTCAGCTATAACATAGTGAAATTGCAGACCTGTATGTCAATAGCAATAGCTACTGTCAGGTTCTCACTGTTGAGTAAATCATTGTATCCACTGGATAGCTGCAGTGTGTAGAGAGATTTCACCATTACCGCTCTAACGAAGAAAATATTATAGCTAGCCTTCTCAAGTTTGCAGGATATATTAATAACCATAAATGTTGCCTGGGAATATTTTTGGCCTCATTTTGAAAAACAAGATGGCTGCCAGGGACGTTTATTTGACTTTAAACAAGGACTTTTGTTGGCCCTCTAGAGCAAAGGGTATTATGGGTAGAGATCTCATATTCGCAGGATATGTTCCTCATTATAAATCTTGACTGGGAATGTTTTTGGCCTCATTTTGAAAAACAAGATGGCCGCCAAGGGCATTTCTTTGTCAGTCGTGAAAACTGCTTATATCTCCCTTATTATTGGTCCTAGAGGTTTTGGATGGTAAACCAACCTGTAGGAAATCATGGGCTGTGAATCTTCTGGTTTGGTCAGATTTGACCTTTGACCCCTCCTTCAAGGTCAAACGAGGATAACCAAACTTAAAAGTGCTTATAACTCGCTTATTATTGGTCCTAGAGGTTTGGGATGGTAAACAAACCTATAGTAAATCATTGGCTGGGACTCTATTGGTGTGGTGAGATTTGACCTTGGACCCCTCCTTCAAGGTCAAACAAGGATAGCAAAACTTAAAAGTGCCTATAACTTGCTTATTATTGGTCTTAGAGGTTTGGGGTGGTAAACCATCCTATAGGAAATCATGGACTGGGAATCTTTTGGTGTGGTCGGATTTGACCTTGGACCCCTGCTTCAAGGTCAAATGAGGACAGCCAAACTTAAAAGCTTATAACTCGCTTATTATGGTCCTAGAAGTTTGGGATGGTAAACAAAGCTATAGGAAATCATGGACAGGGAATCTTTTGGTGCGGTCAGGTTTGACCTTTGGACCCCTCCTTCAAGGTCAAATGAGGACAGCCAAACTTAAAAGCTTATAACTCGTTTATTATTGGTCCTAGAGGTTTGGGATGGTAAACCAACCTATAGTAATTCATGGGCTGGGAATGTTTTTGTGTCGTTGGATTTCACCTTGGACCCCTTCTTCAAGGTTGAACAAGGATATTGCATTTGCAGTATTTCTTTAAATATGTTTTAACCTACTTTTTATACTTAAACAGTTACCTTGTTACTATCCTTTATAATACCATTTGCAGGGCACAACTTTTTTGTCCTTCTGTCAGCTTCGGAATTTCTTTCGAACATGCTTTTCCATTACCATTTACTGTACTTCTGTACAGCACTTTCCTGATATTTATGCTTTCCTCTCATTATCACCTTCACAAATCAAAAACATTCAGTCAGCTGACACAGTGCCCGTGAACGGGCACTCTACTCTTGTTTGAGTTATTATGTCAGTTTTTTTAGATACTAAGTCAATTTGAGATAGTTATTTCAATTTCTTGAGATATTATGTCAATTTTTTTAGATATTAAATCAATTTTATGATTAAGATATTATGAGATGTTATGTCAATTTCTTGAGATATTGTGTCAATTTTTCGAGATATGTATCTCAATTTCTTGAGATATTATCTCAATTTCGTGACATATTAAATCAATTTTTCGAGATACTAAGTCAATTTCTTGAGATATTATCTTAAATTTCTTGAGATATTAAGTTACTTTATTAAGATATTAAGTCAATTTTTCAAGGTACTTATCTTAATTTCTTGAGATATTATTTCGATTTCGTGAGATATTATGTCAATTTTTCGAGATACTAAGTCAATTTCTTGAGATATTAAGTCAATTTTATTAGATAGTTATCGTAATTTCTTGAGATATTATCTCAATTTTTCGAGATACTAAGTTAATTTCTTGAGATATTAAGTAAATTTTTTGAGATTTTATGTCAAATTTCCACGTCAAATTATCCCAATTTCTTGAGATATTATCTCAATTTTTCGAGATACTAAGTCAATTTCGTGAGATTTTATCTCAATTTGTTGAGATATTAAGTCAATTTTTCGAGATATTATGTCAATTTTTATTAGATACTTATATCAATTTCTTGAGATATTAGCTCAATTTTTCGTGATATTATGTCAATTTTTCGAGATAGTTATCTCAATTTCTTGAGATACTTGCTCACTAAATTGAAAAAAAAAATTTCGTTGGCCCTAATACTCGTCTGTACTCAATATATTACTTTTAAGATATCTTATGTCAGGTTTCCAGTTTAACTATCTAAAATAGCATCAGAGATACCCGTACCCCACAGCCTAGGGAAATATTTTCAACACCATGAGATATAGAAGTACTGTACCAGTACAAAGTTCAGGATACTTTCAGAGCACTGTCAGTTACATAAAGGTCCAAACAATGTTTAAATGGAGAAAAAAATGTTTAAAAGAAAGATAATGCATGTAAAGATGAAGTATTAAAACAAGATAATTCAACAACAAGATGACAGCATTAATCAGTGAACTAAAATTCAACACTCTTTATCTACATCTGCATGGCCAAATTATGGTTTAGATGTTTTGAATATTAGCATGCATACAGAAGTGGTAATACATTTAATGTGTGGTGTTGGAGTCTAATATGACTTTAACAGTGCTTAATCTGCATCAAAAGACAGACCCGAAGGTGCAACAAGATTTTAAAGGTCAAGGTCACTACGACAAGGTCAAAGGTCAAATTAAGGTCACACCATGATAATACACACCTATAGCCCTAACCAATGTCCCTACCAAATATCAACATCCTACACCTTACGGTTTTTGAGATATAGCCACTACGGCAAGGTCAAAGGTCAAATCAAGGTCAGACCATGATGCTGCACACCTACACCCGCTAGCTAAAGTCTCTACCAAATATCAAATTCCTACACCTTACAGTTTCCAAGACATAGCCCGGACAAGATTTTATAGGTCAAGGTCACTATGGCAAGGTCAAAGGTCAAATCAAGGTCAGACCATGATGTTGCACATCTACACACCCTAATGAATACCCCTACCAAGTATCAACTTCCTACACTTTACGGTTTCTGAGATATAGCCTAGACAAGATTTTATAGGTCAAGGTCACTACGGCAATTTCAAAGGTCAAATCAAGGTCAGACCATGACGTTGCACACCTACACCCCCTAACCAATGTTCCTACCAAGTATCAACTTCCTACACCTTACGGTTTCTGAGATACAGCCCGGACAAACTTTTTCCCGCAGCCCACCAACCCGCCCGCCCGCCCGGACGCCCGCCCATCCGGACACCATGGGTGAAAACAATACCCTGACAGCCCTTAAGGGCTGTGGGGTAATAAACGAGTATTCTACATATAATAATTAACAGTTTGGTGGTTGTCTTATTAAAATCAAGCAATATTAAGCATTTTACAGGGATTTTAACAAAGTCCTTGATTTCCCAGTGTTTCTTAATTGGGTGATTTTTTTACATAGATTTAGCCCCTTAGTTTTAAAAATCCCAACTTAAGTGGACATTTAGTGTATATCTTAGGAGGTAAAACCCAACTTAAGTGGACATTCAGTGTATATGTTAGGATGTAAAACCCCAACTTAAGTGGACATCTTGTATATATTTTAGGATGTAAAATCCCAACTTAAGTGGACATTTAGTGTATATCTTAGGATGTAAAACCCCAACTTTTGTGGACATTTTGTGTACACCATACATGCATTATAAATATACATAAGTGAAAAGTCGTTTTGTCAAAATCACTCGGATTTGATCTTAGGCCCCTCCTTCAAGGTCAAACAAGGATAGTCTAACTTAAAAGTGCTTATAACTTGCTTATTATTGTTCCTAGAGGTTTGGGATGGTAAAACAACACATAGGAAATCATGGGCTGGGAATCTTCTGGTGTGGTCAGATCTGACCTTGGGCCACTCCTTCAAGGTCAAATGAGGATAGTCAAACTTAAAAGTGCTTATGTTCACTGCCGTTTTGACCCCCAAGCCGTTTAAAACAGCGGGGCCCGCCGTTTTAAATGGCAGACCCTGCCATTTACATCCACAAGGTTTAAATAAGGGGTAGCAAATGGCTGAGCCATTTAAAATGGCGGGCTCCAGCTCTCAGCCATTTTAACTCTTTTTCTGGCTATTACTTTGTTAACTATTGAATTAGTGTTTGTCTTCTATGGCATACAAGTTTAATGTTTAATGACAATTAGGTAATTACTTTTTTATCCATTATTTGTCATTTAAGCTTAAAATTTAAAAAGTGAAATATTAAATAGCAGCAATATAATTATATCAATATTTAGCAATTATGAATTTTCATTCAAACAGCTTTAACACTATCAAGTCAATCATAGTTTCAGACATAGCTAATTTTGTGATACCCTAACAATAGGGACAAATCTAAATTAAGTAATCACTTGAATAGTAGTTAACAAATCAATACAATAGGGATGACTTCCACACTGTTATGAAAAGACTAGCCAGTGGAAAGCAATTCTTTTCATGTAGGATTACTTTCTGATGTATTGTCTAATATGGAGGTTGGATTTAACATAATGGATTGAATTTGTGCAAGCCATACCCTTTTCTGTTGATTAATTCACAGGGAAAGATAATCAGTTTATAAAATTTACCCCCTTTGATGTACAAATCATATTCGCAATCAATTCAAAAAAGGATGAATTTCAAACATTTAGAATGTGTGTACTTCAAACACCATAGCAGTGAGTTTTTTCCTAAGGACAACTTTAATGAAATGCAAATTTGTATAAATAAGTAATGTACAAAGGTAGGTTGTTAATTGCAATTGCATCAATCAGTAGAATGCTTGTTCTCTTGAATTGTGGCTGGATGACATACAAAAGTCAGTTGGTACTTATTTCATTATTGCATACATATATGAAGTATGTATTGTTGCTATCTATTTGGCTGGGCCATTTAAAATGGCAGCCTGCTGTTTAAAACGGCTGACTGCCATTAAAACGGCGGACTGCCGTTTTAAACGGCGGATGGGGTCAAAATGGCATGTAACACTTATAACTCACTTATTATTGGTCGTACAGGTTTGGGATGCTAAACCAAGCTATAGGAAATCATGGGCTGTGAATCTTTTAGTGTGGTCAGAGTTGACCTTAGACCCCTTGTTCAAGGTCAAAGACAGCGAAACCTAAAAGTGCTTATAACTCGCTTAGTATTGGTCCTAGAGGTTTGCGATGTGAAACCAGCCTACAGGAAATCATGAGCTAGGAATTTTCTGATGTGGTCAGATTTGACCTTGGGCTTCTCCTTCAAGGTCAAACAAGGATAGCCAAATAAAAGTGCTTGTAACTCACTTATTATTGGTCCTAGAGGTTTGCAATGTGAAACCAAAATGTAGGAAATCATGGACTAGGAATCCTCTGCTTGTGGCTTCTAAACTATTAAAATTACAGGATTTTTATGAAATATGTTGTTCAGCTACTTTTTGATATTCTGTGCCATTGCAAATTTTCAGAGCTATAGCTCCAAAGCTAACTGAGTGATAGCTGCTTTACTATTTTGTTTTTACTATTTTGAGTAAATCACTTGTTACTTCCAAAGTATTAACTTACGAAGTCTTTTTATGTGATATCTTGTTCATCAACTTTTTGATATTGAGAATGAGAAATTCTGAGAGCTCTAGCTATAATGCTAACTGAGTAATGGCTACTTTGACATTTTTCAATGAGTAAGTCACTTTTAACTTCCAAAGTATTCAATTTAGAGGTTTGTCATAAAATATGTTACTCTTCAATTTTTTGTGGACATCTTATTTTTAAAATACCTTATGTCATGTTTCCAGTTCAATTATCTGTAAACAAGTAATTTACACATAATAATGAACAATTGGGTGGTTATCTGATTAAAATCAAGCAAATGTTAAGCATTTTACAGGGACTTTAACAAGGCCTTTGATTTCCAATTGTTACTTAATTGGGTGATTTTTTCCATGGATGTTGGTGTTTAATATTTAACATTTTACTTATCTTATCTTAGGTTTCCAGATTAATTATCTTCAGAAGATCGTTCTTCACATAATATTCAACAATTTGGTGGTTATTTTATTAAAATCAAGCAAATATTAAGCATTTTACAGGGATTTTAACAAGCACTTTGATGTCCAATTATTACTGAATTGGGCGATTTTTTTCAATGGATGTTAGTGTTCAATATCTTACATTTAACATATCTTATGTTAGGTTTCCAGATTAATTATCCACAGAAGAACATTCTTAACATAATAATAAACAATTTGGTGGTTATTTTATTAAAATCAAGCAAATTTTGAGGATTTACTGGGATTTTGAGAAAGCCTATGATTTCTAATTGTTACTTAATTGAGCTATTTTTCTATGGGTGTTCAATATCTTACTTTTAACCTATCTTATGTTGGGTTTCCAGATTAGTTATCTTATGTTTAGTCATCTATGGACAAGCATCTTACACATAATACTGGACAATTTTGTGGTTGCCTCATTAAGATCAAGCAAATATTAAGCATTTTTAGGGATATTAACGAAGCCTTCGATTCTCCAGTATAACATTAGGCGACTTTTTCCATGAATGTTGGTGTTCAATATCTTACTTTTAACATATCTGATGTTTAGTTTCCAGATTAATTATCTATAGACGAACATTATGTGCATAATAATGAATAATGTGGTGGCTGTTTTTATAAAATATATCAGATATTGTGCATTTTACAGGACCTTCAACATAACCTTAGATTTCCCAGTTTTTTCTAATTGGGTGATTTTTTTCGTAGATTTATTCCCTAAATATCTTATTTTTAAGATTTCTTTTATGAGGTTTCCATTTTAATTATCCATGAAGGAGTATTCTACACATTATAATGAAAAGTTTGTTGGTGGTTTCATTAAAATCCCTCAAACATTCAGAATTTAGCAATCTTTTCAACAGAGCTTATAATTTACTAGTTCTTTTCAAGTGGGCGATTTTTTCTATGGATCTAGTCCCTCAATTTCTTACTTTTAAGATACCGGGTATCTTATGTTAGTTTTCCAGTTTAATTATCTATAGACGAGTATTAAAAACTTTGGCGGTTGT
Source organism: Sabellastarte sp. h YS-2021 (assembly GCA_964017235.1). Taxonomy (NCBI): domain Eukaryota; kingdom Metazoa; phylum Annelida; class Polychaeta; order Sabellida; family Sabellidae; genus Sabellastarte; species Sabellastarte sp. h YS-2021. The sequence continues at coordinate 174,987,396 of OZ024929.1, read as the reverse complement.
TTTATTAAAATCAGGTATACTATCAAGTGGATACTATAGACAGACACCAAATTAGACAATATTTATGTTTGGTGTCAGATATATTTTGTACAAAATGTAAGAAATGCAAAAATGTCAGCTTGTCAGATGCTATAAATATTTTACAAACTTTTTTTCTGTATCTTGTTCTCCATTGTAGATACACTCTAAATCTCTAACAAACACCCAACTAATGTACTCTAGCCTTCTTCAGGGCTACCATTTTATGTACTTGTATAACACAAGATTAAGTTTAAATTGTCAATATCTTACACTAGTACTTTAATAATTACATCTTAACATACTTTCCGGTACCTTGACAACATTTTAGATGGGAGAATAATTTTACATGATTTCAAATTAAATTCACTTTTATATATTTTACTTCTCCTGCGCCTTGTGCAAGTCTAATTACCCCATTCCTGGCACATGCCACTAAGTTCCCTGTATGTATTCTGCATATCTCAGTATACCTGCTGTTTTATTTAGCTATTCCATATATTTACTGAAACTTGGTTTGAATAAAAATGTGCCCAAATGTTGACAGAAATGTAACTATACAAACTTGGTATTCTGGCTAAAGTTACAATCATTTTAAATCATTTATAAAAAAAACTTAATCAATAAATTGGCAATGTTAATAATACCACTGTCATTTTGCTCATTATTATGTGTAGAATGCTTGTTTGTAGATAACATAACATAAAATATCTTAAAATTTTAATAAGACAACCACCAAATTGTCGCTTATGTGTAGAATGTAGAATGCTCATCTATAGATAATAAAACATTCAAATATAACATTTAAAAGTAAGATAATGAGGGACTAAGTCTACCTTAAAAAATTGTCACATTGAAAAACACTGAGCAATCCAAGGCCATGTTAAGCCTTGTAAAATGCTTAAAATCAGATAGATCTTATTAAAACAGGCAGCAAATTATTCATAAAAGTAAAATCTTTAACACCAACATACACAGAGTAAATCGTCCAATTAAGTTATACTGGAGAATCAAAGGCTTTGTTAAAAATCACCGAAAATGCTTAAAATTTGCTTGATATTAATAAGACAACAACCAAATTTTCATCATTATGTGTAGAACGCTCATATGTTCATAATTAATCTGTAAACCTAAAATAAGATATCTTAAAAGTTAGATCATATTGAACACCCAATATCCACGGAAAAAATCACCCCATTAGAAAACACTGGGAAATCAAAGGCTTTGTTAAAATCCCTGTAAAATGTTTAATATTTGCTTGATTTTAATCAGATAACCACTAAATTGTTCATTATTATATGTACAATGTTTGTCTATAGCTAATTTATCAGGAAACCTAACATAAGATATGTTAAAAGTTAAGATATTGAAGATTAACATCCACAGAAGAAATTAAACAATTAAGTAACACTGGGAAATAAGGATTTTATTGAAGTCACTGTAAAATGCTTAATATCTGCTTGATTTTAATAAGACTGCCACCAAATTGTTCATTATTACGTGTACAATGTTTGTCTATAGATAATTAATCTGTAAAACTTAATAACATATCTTAATAGTAAGATATTGAACACCAACATCCACTGAAAAAATCGCTCTATTGGAAAACACTGGGAAATGAAAGGGTTTGTTTGTTAAGATACCTTGAAAGTACGATAGTGGGGGTTAAATTTCACTAAAAAATTCAAGTTTAGTTTTCTGCAGATAAGCATACATCAAACAAATTGGTGCTTGCCTTACTGTATCCACGGACACCGCCACTGCAGAGATTTCCTTTTGGACGCGATAACTTAAAAAATATTTTAGTTAGACTTTCAAATTTGGTATGTGGGTATATATGGGCAATGCCACAAACGCTATTGTTTTGTGACCTTGACCTTCAATTTCAATTTTTTCACATTTTGGCCCGGTTTTCTCATGTACAGAAAGTTAGATCATCCTATGGCTGGTATATATAAAACATATATATATGTCCTCTATATGCATGCAGAAATTTGACCTTGAAGCTCTTCATTGAAGGTCATCCACAGGTCATATAAGTACCTCACCGAGGTCATTTTTGGAGAGATTTTCAGCAGTTAATGCTTTCAGAGGAAAACTACACCAGCTACGTTCACTAAATTTGCAGGATGTCTTCACTAGGGGATAAACTTCACTGAGAATGAAATTAGCCTCATTCTGAAAAACAAGATGGCTGCCGTTACCTCACCAAGGTCATTTTTGGAGAGATTTTCAGTGTTAATGCTCTCAGAGGAAAACTACACCAGGTACATTCACCAAATTTGCAGGATGTCTTCATTGGGGGTTAGCTCCTCTGAAACAGAAATTTGCCTCATTCTGAAAAACAAGATGGCCACTTCGGACATTTCTTTGAAAATTATCTACATTTTTCTACAGGCTGTTTCTACACCAGCTACATTTACCAAATTTGCAGGATGTCTTCATTGGGGAGCTGGGGGGTAAGCTTCTCTGAGACTAAAATTTGCCTCATTCTGAAAAACAAGATGGCCGCTTCGGACATTTCTTTGAAAATCATCTACATTGTTCTACTGGCGGTTTCTCATAGGTAGCAGGACGAATGTCTCCATAGGTGATATGTACAACAGATATACATGTCATCTACAACCTTGTAGACATTTGACCTTGAAGCTCTTAATTGAAGGTCATTCACGGAGTCCCGAAGTACCCCACATAGCAGACTTTAAAAGTGCCTATATCTCCCTTATTATTGGTCCTAGAGGTTTGCAATTTGAAACCAACCTATAGAAAATCATGTGCTCTGAATCTTCTGATGTGCTCAGATTTGACCTTGGACCCCTCCTTCAAGGTCAAATGAGGAAAGCCAAACTTAAAAGTGCTTATAACTCGCTTATTATTGGTCCTAGAGGTTTGGGATGGTAAACCAACCTATAGGAAATCATGTGCTGTGAATCTTCTGATGTGGTCAGATTTGACCTTGGACCCCTCGTTCAAGGTCAAATGAGGAAAACTAAAACTTAAAAGTGCTTATAACTCACTCAGTTTTGGTCCTAGAGGTTTGGGATGGTAAACCAACCTATAGGAAATCATGGGCTGGGAATCTTTGGGTCCCTACTTCAAGGTCAAAGAGGAAAGCCAAACTTAAAAGTGCTTATAACTTGTTTAGTATTGGTCCTAGAGGTTTGGGATGGTAAACCAACACATAGGAAATCATGGGCTGGGAATATTCTGGTGTGGTCGGATTTAACCTTGGGCCCCTCCTCCAAGGTCAAACGAATGTAGCCAAACATAGAAGTGCTTATAACTCGCTTATTTTTATGCTAGAGGTTTGGGATGGTAAACCAACCTGTAGGAAATCATGGGCTGCAAATCCTTTGGTGTGGTCATATTTGACCTTGGGCCCCTCCTCCAAGGTCAAACGAGAATAACCAAACTTAAAAGTACTTATAACTCACTTATTATTGACCCTAGAGGTTTGGGATGGTAAACCAACATATAGGAAATCCTGGGCTGGGAATCTTCTGGTGTGGACAGATTACACTTTAGACCCCTCCTTCAAGGTCAAATGTGGATAGTTAAACTTAAAATTGCTTATAACTCGCTTATATTTGGTCATTCAGGTTGTTGATGTGAAGACAACTTATAGGAAATTATGTGCCCGAATCTTCTGGTGGGGTCAGATTTGACATAATACTCTGCATGTCATGCTTCAACCATGTCCCGTCCAGGGATACACTGCATCGAGATGCAATCTCTAGTTAAAATTTTCTAAGTATTGAGCTTTTTATAGGAATTTCAAAATAGCCTTGAATTTCTTAATGACGTAATACTTACTGAGCCCAGGAAGAGACTTAGAACTGTTTCGCTGTCATTTTTTATCTTGTTACCAAGGGTTAGCAAGTTGTTACCACAAGAAAATAAATAATTATTAAACAATTTAATTAACTGTATTATATTATATGAAGTGGGAATCTTTCATGCAGTTATAAACCTTGGAAAAAATTAAAAAAGAATTAACTGACAAATATTTACCTCAATCAAGTTAATTTCAGAGGCTTTACTGTACTCAGTTTTTGACACTTTTCAATCCAGATTAAACTCTATAGTGCGTGCACTCAACTCAGATTGAGATGAATCTGCTTCAATCTGCTACAAGCCTCAATCATTGTCAACCCAGATTGTAGTGTGAACAGGGTATAAGTCATTCCCACAACTTATTGAGTCTTGGTCATAAGATGCTAAGTTATGGTAATGAGATACTTAGTCATGGGAATGAGATAGTTAGAAAAGACACTAACTTGTGGGAACAAGATACCAAGTGGTTACCACAAGATGGTAAATTCTTGTGTTTTCATTCATACCCACCTCTTACTAACTCATTGCCACCACTTACTAAGTAATTCCCACCACTTACTTGTTCCCATCACTTCTTACGTCATTCCCACCACTTATTAACTAGTTCCCACAACTTGCTATCTCATTCCCACTACTTACTAAATCGTTTCTCACATCTTAGCAACTCATTCCCAACACTTACTAACTCATTTCCACCACTTACTTACTTGTTTTCACCACCTCTTAAGTCATTTCCATCACTTGGTGACTCGATTCCATGATTTACTAAGTCATTTCCACCACTTAGTAACTCGTTCCCTCCACTTAGTAAGTTGTTCCCACCACTTACTAACTTAATTCCCACCAGTTACTAAGTCATTCCCACCACTTACTTACTTGTTCCCACCACTTCTTAAGTCATTCCCACCACTTATTAACTAGTTCCCACAACTTGCTATCTCGTTCCCACCACTTACTAAATTGTTTCTCTCATCTTAGCAACTCGTTCCCAACACTTACTAACTCATTTCCACCACTTGCTAACTCATTCCCACCACTTGCCAAGTCACTCCCACCACATGCTAACTTGTTTCCACCACTTATTAACTCATTCCCACCACTTATTAACTCATTACCACCATTTATTAAGTCATTCTTAACAGTTAAAACATTCTTACCACAAGGTATTATGTTGTTCCCTCAAGTTAGATATTATATACAAAGAAATTGCCTGTACATTGTATAGAGCCCAGGAAGGGACATATAACGGTTTTCCTATCAATTTTTTATCTTGTTCCCAGTTAGTAAGTCATTACCATAAGATACTAAGTCATTCCCACAAGTTAGCAAGTCATTCCCACAAGTTACCATGTTGTTCCAACAAGATTGCAAGTTGTGTAGATTAGCATGTTGTTCCCACAAGATAGCAAGTCATTCCCTTAATTTAGCAAGTCGTTCTCACAAGATAGCAAGTCATTCCCACAAGTTAGCAAGTAGTTTCCACAATATAGCAAGTCATACCCACAAGCTAGCAAGTAGTTTCCACAAGATAGCAAGTCCTTCACACAAGTTAGCAGGTCGTTCCTATGAGATAGCAAGTCCTTCCCACAACTAAGCAGTTCATTCCCGCAAGATAGCAAGTCGTCCCCACAAGTAAGCAAGTTGTTCCTATAAGAGAGCTAGTCATTACTTCAAGTTAGCAAGTCATTTCCACAAGTTAGCAAGTCATTCCCACAAGAGAGAAAGTCATCCCCACAAGTTAGCAAGTCCTTCCCACAAGATAGCAAGTCATCCACACAAGTTAGAAAGTTGTTCCCTTAAGACAAAAAATAATTTCCACAAGATAGCAAGTTGCTTCCACAAGATAGCAAGTTGTTTGTATAAGTTAGCAAGTTGTTCCCACAAGATAGCAAGTCTTTCCCACAAGTTAGCAAATCCTTCCCACAAGATAGCAAGTTGTTCCCACATGATAGAAAGTATAAGTTAGAAAGTGGTGGAATGAGTTAGTAAGTGGTGGGAATGAGTTAGTAAGCGGTGGGAGTGATTTAATAAGGGGTGGGTATTAATGAAAACAAAGATTTACTATCTTGTGGTAACCAGATTCTTGTTACCACAAGTTAGTATCTCATTCCCACGACTTAGCATCTCATTATCATAACTTTGTATCTCATTACCACAACTTAGAATCTCATTACCACGACTTATAATGGTGTGGGAATGACTTAGTGTTAATGGCTTGCTAACTTATGGGAATGACTTACTATTTTGTGGTAAAAACTTACTGACTTGTGGTAACAAGATAAAAAAATAATGAAACAGTTCTATTCTCTTCCTGGGCTCCGTAACATTGGCATCAAAGCTTGACTTAGTAACTAGTGGGAATGACTTGTTATCTCATGGAACCTCTTTGTATCTTGTGCTAGTGACTAATCTGTGGGAATGACTTAGTATCTCGTGGTAACAACTTACTAACTTGTGGGAATGATTTAGTATCTTGTGGTAATGACTTGCTTTCTTGTGGGAATGACTTACTATTTAGTAGGAATGAGTTACTATCTTGTGCTAACGAGATAAAATAATTATAGGAAACTGCGGAGCCCAAGATTTTTATATTGTTACCAGGAGATAGCAGGTCATTCCCACAAGATAGTAAGTCATTCCTAGATGAAAGAAAGTCATTCTCACAAGATAGTAAGTTGTACCCACCAGTTAGCAAGTTGTTACCACAAGATAATATTTCATACCCATGAGTTAGCATGTCATTCCACAAGATACTAAGTCATTATCAAAAGTAACTAAGTCATGCTTTAATACCAATGTACCAGCAATTTCTTTGTATGTCATACCATACTTATCTTGAGGAAACAACATATTATCATGTGGTAGCAACTTTTTAACAGGTGTGAATGACTTAACTATTAAGTGGTGGGGATGAGTTAGTAAGTGGTTGGAATGAGTTAGTAAGTGGTGGGAACGGGTTAACAAGTGGTGGGGATGGCTTATTAACGTCTAAGTAAGAGGTGGGAGCAACTTTGTAAGTGATGGGAACAAGTTAGTAAGCGGTAGAAATGACTGACTACATGGTGGGAACAACTTTGTAAGTGTTGTAAGTGGTGGAAACAACTTAGTGGTAGGAATGACTTAATAAGTGGTGGGAATGAGCTAGTAATTTGTGGGAACGAGTTAGTAATTGGTGGGAACAATTTAGCAAGGAATGGGTATGACTGAAAACCCAAGGATTTACTCTCTTGTGGTAACAACTAAGTATCTTGATCCAGCAAGTTAGTATCTCATCGCACGACTTATTACCACAACTTAGTATCTCACTATAACGACTTACTAAATTGTAGGAATGATATAATACTGGTGAATCAAAGGCAAGTTTAAAATTTCTGTCAAATGTTCAGTAATTGGAAAATTTTAACCAGATAAACACCGAATTGCTTGTTTTTATGTGCAGAATACTCGTCTGCAGAAAACTAAACTGGACACTTAAGATATCTTAAAGTTAAGATATTAAGCAATTATACTCCCTGAAAAATCGTCCATATTAAACAATACTGGGAAATCAAAGGCAAGTTTAAAATTCCTGTCAAGTGCTTAGTAATTAGAAAATTTTAACCAGGTAAACACCAAAATACTTGTTTTTATGTACAGAATACTCATCTGCAGAAAACTAAACTGGAAACCAAGATAGCTTAAAGTTAAGATATTAAGCAGCAATACTCACTGAAAAATCGCCCATTTTAATTAAAAATAATTGCAAATTAAAGATAACTTTAAAATGCCTGTCAAATGATCTTTACTTAATAAATTATATATTGAGACTAGCACCAACTTGCTTAGTTTATGTATAGAATGCTAGAGTTTAGATAACTAGACTAGAAAATGGCACCTAAGATGTCTATTACTTATGATATTTAGCAGTAATATGCATTGAAAGTGAATAATACTGGGATGCGTACAATGCTTATCTATCAATAATTAGTCTGGAAATCTAACATAAGATATCTTAAAAATAAGAAATTGAACACCAACATCCAGAAAAAAATGCCCAATTAAGTAACACTCGAAAATAAGGGCTTTATTAAAGTCACTGTAAAGTGTTAAATATTTGCTTGATTTTAATAAGACAACCACCAAATAGTTTATTATTGTGTGTAGAATACTCATCTATAGATAATTAAACTGGAAACCTAACATAAGATCTTAAAATTAAGATCTTTAAGGACTAAATCCACGGAAAAAATCACCCAATTGAAAATAGCTTCTAAATTATAAGCTCTTTTAAAAATACTGTGAAATTCTTAACATTTAATAGCTTTTTATGAGATCACCACTAAGCTATTTATTATAATGTGTAGATTATTCGTTTATGGATAATTACACTGGAAATCTAGCATAAGATATCTTAAAAGTAAGATATTGAGGCACTAAATCTACCCCCAAAATCACCCCATTGGAAAACATTGGGAAATTAAAGGCTATGTTAAAAGCCCTGTAAAATGCTTAATATTTAACAGATTTTATTAAAACAACCATCAAATTATTCATTATTATATGTACAATGTTTGTCTATAGAAAATTAATCTGGAAAACTAACATAAGATATCTTGACATTAACATATTGAACACTAACATCCACTGAAAAAAATGTCCGAGTAAGTTATATTAAAGAATCAAAGGCTTGTAAAATCCCTGTAAAGTGCTTAATATTCCCTTAGACAACCTTCGAATTATCGATTATTATTTGTACGATGTTGGTTTATAGTCAACAAATCTGGAAACCTAACACAAGATATGTTAAAAGTAGCTATTGAACACCAACATCCATGGAAAAAATCGCCCCATTGGAAAATTCTGGGAAATAAAAGGCTTTGTTAAAATCCCTGCAAAATGCTTAACATTTGTTTTATTTCAATGAGACAGCCACCAAATTGTTTATTATTATGTGTACAATCTTTGTCTTTAGATAATTAATCTGGAAAAACTAACATGAGATATGCTAAAGGTAAGATATTGAACAGCAACATCCACTGAAAAACATTTTTTAATAGAGTAACACTGAAGAATCAAAGGCTTGTAAGAACCCTGTAAAATGCTTAATATTTGCTTGATTTTAATAAGACAACCTCCAAATTATTCATTATTATGTGTACAATGTTCGTCTATGGATAATTCATCTGGAAACCTAACATTAGATATGTTAAAAGTAAGATATTGAACACCAACATCCATGGAAAAAATTGTCCTATTGGAAAATCCGGGGAAATAAGCCACCATATTGTTCATTATTATGTGTAGAATGCCCATCTATAGATAATATTTAACTGTAAACTTTGTATAAGATACATTGAAAGTAAGATATTGAGGAGGAAATTCCACGGAAAAAATCCAGTTTAGTTTGCTACAGACAAGCATTCTGTATGTAACATCATAAAATTTTCTAATTATTGAGCATTTGATAGAAATTTTGAAATAACCTTTGATTTCTCAATGAAGTAATACTTACAGAGACCAGGAAGGGATAGAGAACTGTTCTGTTATCATTTTTTTATCTTGTTACCAGGAGTTAGCAAGTTGTTCACAAGATACTAGGTCATTCCCCCAACTTAGTAAGTTGTGGTAATGAGATACTAAGTTGTGGTTAGGAGATGCTAAGTCATGGGAATAAGATACTTACTTGTGGGAACATGATACAAAGTGGTTACCACAGGAGAGTAAATCTATGAGTTTTCATTCATAACCACCCCTTACTAACTCATTACAACCACTTCTTAAGCCATTCCCACCACTTATTAACTCATTCTTACCACTTACTAAGTCCCTACCACCACTTAGTAACTCGCTCCCACCACTTACTAAGTCATTCCAACCACTTACTAAATTATTCCAACCACATCTTAAGTCATTCCCACCACTTAGTTACTCATTCACACCACTTGCTAAGTCGTTCCCACCACCTAGTAACTAGTTCCCACTACTTACTAAGACATTCCCACCCCTTACTAAATTATACCCACTAATTACTAAGTCATTCCCACTACTTGCTAACTCGTTCCCACCACTTGCAAAGTCATCCCCACCACTTGCTAAGTCAAATATTACCACATCAGAAGAATCCCAGCCCATGATTTCTTATAGGTTGTCTTCATATCCATCACCTATGGCACCAAAATAAGTGAATTAAAAGCGCTTTAAAGTGTGGCTACCTTTGTTTGACCTTGAAGAAGGGGCCCAAGGTCACCAAAATACTAAGTGGTTACCACAAGACAGTAAATCCTTGTGTTTTCAGTCATACCCATCCCTTATTAAGTCGTTCCTACACCTAACTCGTTCCCACCATTTATTAACTAATTCCCAGCACTACCTAAGTCGTTCCGACCACTTACTAAATCATTGCCAGCCCATACTAAGTCATTCCCACCACTTGCTAACTCGTTCTCACTACTTGCTAAGTCAAATATGACCACATCAGAAGAATCTCAGCCGATGATTTCTTATAGGTTGGCTTCATATCCATAACCTCTAGGACCAATAATGAGTGAAGTATAAGCACTTTAAAGTGTAGCTACCTTCATTTGACCTTGGAGAAGGGGCCCAAGGTTACCAAGATACTAAGTGGTTATCACAAGTGAGTAAATCCTTGTGTTTTCAGTCATACCTACCCCTTACTAAGTCGTTCCCACCCCTTACTAATTCACCACTTGTCAACTCAAATATGACTACATCAGAAAAATCCCAGCCCATGATTTCTCACAGGTTGGCTTCATATTCATAACCTCTAGGGCCAATAATAAGTGAATTATAAGCACTTTTAAATGTGGCTACCTTTGTTTGACCTTGAAGAAGGGGTCCAAGGTCACCAAAATACTAAGTTGTTACCACAAGACAGTAAATCCTTGTGTTTTCAGTCATACCAATCCCTTACTAACTCGTTCCCACTACTTATTAACTAGTTCCCACCACTTACTAAATTGCTCACCACTAAGTAACTGGTTTCCACTACTTAGTAAGTCATTCCCACCACTTACTAAATTATACCCAACACCTACTAAGTCATTCCCACCACTTGCTAATTCGTTCACACCACTTGCTAAGTCAAATATGACCAAATCAGAAGAATCCCAGCCCATGATTTCTTATAGGTTGGCTCCATATCCATAACCTCTAGGACCAATAATAAGTGAATTACAAGCACTTTTAAATGTGGCTACCTTCATTTGCCCTTGAAGAAGGGGCCCAAGGTCACCAAGCTACTAAGTGGTTACCACAAGAGAGTAAATCCTTATGTTTTCAGTCATACCCATACCTTACTAACTCATTCCCACCACTTACTAACCAGTTCCCACCACTTACTAAACTGTTCACCACTTAGTAACTTGTTCCCACTACTTACTAAGTCATTCCCACCACTTACTAACTCGTTCCCACCACTTGCTAAGTCAAATATGAACACATCAGAAGAATCCGAGCACATGATTTCTTATAAGTTGACTTCATAACCTCTAGGACCAATAATAATTGAGTTATAAGCACTTTTAAGTGTGGCTACCTTTGTTTGACCTTGAGGAAGGGGCCCAAGGTCACCAAGATTCTAAGTGGTTACCACAAGACAGTAAATCCTTGTGTTTCCAGTCATACCCATCCCTTACTAACTCGTTCCCACCACATACTAACTAGTTCCCACCACTTACTAAATTGCTCATCACTTAGTAACTTGTTCCCACTACTTAGTAAGTCATTCCCACCACTTAATAAATTATACCCAGCATCTACTAAGTCATGGCCACCTCTTACTAACTTGTTCCCACCATTTACTAAATTGTTCACCACTTAGTAACTCATTCCCACCACTTACTAAGTCATTCCCACCACTTACTGAATTGTTCACCACTTATTAACTAATTCTCACCACTTACTAAGTCATGGCCACCACTTGCTAACTTGTTCCCACCACTTGCTAAGTCAAATATGACCACATCAGAAGAATCCCGCCCCTGATTTCTTATAGGTTGGCTTCATATCCATAACCTCTATGACCAATAATAAGTGAATTATAAGCACTTTTAGGTGTGGCTACCTTCGTTTGACCTTGAAGAAGAAGGGGCCAAAGGTTACCAAGATACGAAGTGGTTACCGCAAGACAGTAAATCCTTGTGTTTTCAGACATACCTATCCCTCACTAACTTGTTCCCACCTGTTACTAGCTTGTTTCAATGACTTGCTAAATTGTTCACCACTTATTAGCTCATCCCCACCACTTACTAAGTCGTTCCCAAGACTTAATCAATCATTCCCACCACTTACTAATTCATTCCCACCACTTGCTAACTCGTTCCGATCACTTGATAAGTCAAATATGACCACATCAGAAGAATCTCAGCCCATGATTTCTTATAGGTTGGCTTCATATCCATAACCTCTATGACCAATATTAAGTTAATTATAAGCACTTTTAGGTGTGGCTACCTTCGTATGCCCTTGAAGAAGGGGCCCAAGGTCACCAAGTACTAAGTGGTTACCACAAGACAGTAATCCTTGTGTTTTCGGACATACCCATACCTTACTAACTCGTTCCCACCACTTACTAACTCATTCCCACCACTCACTAACTCGTTCCCACCACTTACTGAATTGTTGACCAGTTAGTAACTTGTTCCCACTATTTACTAAGTCATTCCAACCACTTACTAACTCGTTCCCACCACTTACTAAGTCATTCCCACCACTTGTTAAGTCAAATATGACCACATCACGAGAATCCCAGCCCATGATTTCTAATAGGTTGGCTTCATATCCATAACATCTAGGACCAATAATAAGTGAATTTTAAGCACTTTTAAGTGTGGCTACCTTCATTTGACCTTGAAGAAGGGGCCCAAGGTCACCAAGATCCTAAGTGATTACCACAAGACAGTAAATCCTTGTGTTTTCAGTCATACCCATACCTTACTAACTCATTCCCACCACTTACTAAATTGTTCACCACTTAGTAACTTGTTCCAACTACTTACTAAGTCATTCCCATCCCTTACTAAGTTATACCCACCACTTACTAAGTCATTCCCACCCCTTACTAAGTTATACCCACCACTTACTAAGTCATTCCCACCACTTGCTAAGTTATTCCCACCACTTGCTAACTCATTCCAATCACTTGATATGTCAAATATGACCACATCAGAAGAATCTCAGCTCATGATTTCTTATAGGTTGGCTTTATATCCATAACCTCTATGATCAATATTAAGTGAATTATAAGCACTTTTAAGTGTGGCTACCTTTGTATGCCCTTGAAAAAGGGGCCTGAGGTCACCAAGAAACTAAGTGGTTACCACAAGACAGTGATCCTTGTGTTTTCAGTCATACCCATACCTTACTAACTCGTTCTCATCACTTACTAACTCGCTCCAACCACTTACTAAATTGTTCACCATTTAGTAACTTGTTCCCACTACTTACTAAGCCATTCCCACTACTTACTAAATTATACCCAACACATACTAAGTCATTCCACAACTTGTTAATTCGTTCCCACCACTTGCAAAGTCAATCCCACCACTTGTAAGTCAAATATGACCACATCAGAAGAATCCCAGCCCATGATTTCTTATAGGTTGGCTTCATATCCACAACCTCTAGGACTAATAATAAGTGAATTATAAGTACTTTTAAGTGTGGCTACCTTCGTTTCACCTTGAAGTAGGGGCCCAAGGTCACCGAAATACTAAGTGGTTACCACAAGAGAGTAAATTCTTGTATTTTCAGTCATACCCATACCTTACTAAGTCGTTTGTCACACCTTACTAACTTGTTCCCACCACTTACTAAGTTGTTCACCACTTATTAACTCATTCCCACCACTTACTAAGTCATTCCCACAACTTCCTAGGTCATTTCCACCACTTACTAAGCCATTCCCACCACTTGCTAAGTCATTCCTACCACTTACTAAATCATTGCCAGCACTTATTAAGTCATTCCCATCACTTGCTAACTCGTTCTCACCACTTGGTATGTCAAATATGACCAAAACAGAAGAATCCCAGGCCATGATTTCTTATAGGTTGGTTTCATATCCATAACCTCTATGACCAATAAAAAGTGAATTTTAAGCACTTGTAAGTGTGGCTACCTTTGTTTGACAAAGTCACCAAGATACTAAGTGTTTATCACAAGTGAGTAAATCCTTGTGTTTTCAGTCATACCCATCCTTTACTAGCTTGTTTCCACCACTTACTAACTCGTTCCCACCATTTACTAAATTGTTCACAACTTAGTAACCCATTCCCACCATTTACTAAGTCATTCCCACCACTTACTGAATTGTTCACCACTTATTAACTAATTATCACCACTTACTAAGTCATGGCCACCACTTGCTAACTTGTTCCCACCACTTGCTAAGTCAAATATGACCACATCAGAAGAATCTCAGCCCATGATTTCTTATAGGTTGGCTTCATATCCATACCCTTTATGACCAATAATAAGTAAATTATCAGCACTTTAGGTGTGGCTACCTTCGTTTGACCTTGAAGAAGGGGCCAAAGGTTACCAAGATATGAAGTGGTTACCACAAGACAGTAAATCCTTGTGTTTTCAGACATACCTATCGGTTACTAACTTGTTCCCACCCGTTACTAGCTTGTTTCAATGACTTACTAAATTATTCACCACTTATTAGCTCATCCCCACCACTTACTAAGTCGTTCCCAAGAGTTAATCACTCATTCCCACCACTTACTAAGTCATTCCCACCACTTGCTAACTCGTTCCCATCACTTGATAAGTCAAATATGACCAAATCAGAAGAATCTCAGCCCATGATTTCTTATAGGTTAGCTTCATATCCATAACTTCTATGACCCATGTTAAGTGAGTTATAAGCACATTTAAGTGTGGCTACCTTCGTATGCCCTTGAAGAAGGGGCCCAAGGTCACCAAGATACTAAGTGGTTACCACAAGACAGTAATCCTTGTTTTCAGTCATACCCATCCCTTACTAACTCGTTCCCACCACTTACTAACTTGTTACCACCACTTACTAAACTGTTCACCACTTATTAACTCATTCTCACCACTTACTAAGTCATTCTTACAACTTGCTAAGCCGTTCCCATCACTTGCTAAGTCAAATATGACTAAATCAGAAGAATCCCAGCCCATGATTTTTTATAGGTTGGCTTCATATCCATAACCTCTTGGACCACTATTAAGTTAATTATAAGCACTTTTAAGTGTGGCTACCTTCGTTTGCCCTTGAAGAAGGGGCCCAAGGTCACCAAGATACCAAGTGGTTACCACAAGAGAGTAAATCCTTGTGTTTTCAGCCAAGACTATTATAAAATGCCTGTCAAATATTCAATAATTAAGCAAACTTTAAGTTACTCATTAATGTGTTTCAAATGCTCTTTGACAGATAATTTCACAAGAAACCTGAAAAGGTATCTTAAAATAAAGATGACCACTCATAACCACATTAAAAATCGCCTAATTCAATGATACTGAGCAATCAAAGGCTGTTTTAAAATGTATTTAAAATACTTAATATTTGGGCGATTTTTATCAAACAAACACCACATTCCTCATTATTTTATGTAGAATGCTCGTTTATAGATAATTGGACAGAAAAATTGTGGTTAGATATCTTAATATTAAAATACTGAGCAGCAACACCCACGGAAAAACATCAACTAATTATATAATACTGGGATATGAAAGGCTTTTTTGAAATATCTGTCAATTTTTCACTAATTAAGCAATTTTAATTAAACAACAAATTACTCATTAATATGTGCATAATGCTTGTTCCTAGATCATTTAACTGGAAACATAAGATATCTTAAATTTAAGATAATGAACACCCATCAAATAATACTCGGAAATCAACAGCTTAGTTAAGTTCCTTGTAAAATACTACATACTTTGGTGATTTTAACTAGACAAACACCAAATTGTTCATTAGTATATGCATAATGCTTGTCTTTAGCTAATTTTTAATCAAGACAGTTTATTATGCATGTTTGCAGATATGCATGAGTACACAAATACAATGTACACATGTAGCCATTTAATCCAAAATGTATATTTGACATGAAAAAAGTATATGTCTTCTATTTTTTTTATTTGTGGAGGGAAAAACTTAAAACAAAGTTTAAATGATGATTCTAAAAAACCTTTACCCCACAGTATAAATATAATTTACATATACACTATTAACTTTTTTAACATTTTAAATTTAATTTGTGTCTACCTAAGTGAGGTTTTTACAAACTGTCTACTTAAGGAAAATATACACTTCAAAACTTTAGGCTGCTATTGTTGCTTTACTTCATACAAAATTGAAATACAAAATTATTTTATTCAAATTATAGGTACCAAAGAACAGACAAAACTGCAGTTACCATATTTAAATCACTCCAAAATAATTTTTCAGAGGTCCAAACATTAAGTAGACACGAAAATGTCTACTTAAGTAAAATGTCTACCTAAGGTGGTGTATTTACACCGAAGTGTCTACCTAATGATGAATCCAGGAGTATATATATATATATATATATATATATATATATATATTATATATATATATATATATAAAACAGTGGGTATGTAAGATCAGTCTGGTGTGTAAAAACCTTGAAATCTTGTATGCAGGGATGTTTAAAGAGAACTCATATTTCAGTATATGGGACCTGTCTGGTGTGCTAATATAATTTGTAATCAGTAATTAAAAATCAAAATAAAAGAAATTAATAAAATTCAAACTTTGCTGGAATTCTGCAATAGATTTGATTAATTACTACTCCAATGTATCTTGGTCAAGACTTATTACAATGTATTTTGTGTGGATGAATGGTTTTGTAACACCTGACTTATATTGTCAACTATTGACTTATTTTGTATCACTGAACTTGTTACTTATTTTACTCCTTTTGTATCAAATATTGACTCACTAAAAATCTTTTTAAATCTTTTTTATTAATCACATTATTCCAAACATTATTTAATAATAATAAATTCTAGTACACTTTACTTTACCAGTAATGGACTGGAAACAATTGAGGGTGTGGGGTGTGGGGTTAATTAATATCCTACATTGAGGTTCCCTTTGTTGCTTATATCAATCAAACTAGATCTGTTATATCGGCATTCTCTGTATGGACCAAGCTGTTTGTTTTATGACACAAAATGTCATAAATTGGGATTGTGTATTGATTGATATAATTTTGGTCACAGTAAAAATTATGGACACCCTTTTGTTCTCGTGTCACCAATCTTCTAATACTTAGTTCACACAGTCCCGCGATGGCCTCATTAGCTACATACGAGTGGAAAACATTTAACTTACCCGGGCTTGTTTGTGGTTCGACACGTCTCGTGTTTTTGTAGTATCCATTTGTTACAAGAATCATTCAGCGAGTGCATACCTCCACCAAGTAATTATGGGAAAATCAGGAACTTTGCAGTTTTTGGATTCAGACACTGATCCTTATCAGTCTTAATAAAATGTAGTGGGATCTAAGTTGGAGTCAGATTCATTTCATTTTTTCATGAAGATCCGACCAGTAGTATTTGAGTAATCCTGCTAAAAACAATTGAACAAATAAGCAAACAGACAAATGGGCACTTGGCCGAGTGGTAACTTCAAAATCTTGTCTCAAACTAGCAGCGTATATTAAAAAAGTGTCATAGTGACATCAAAATTAAACTGATTGGACCCAAGTTTGGTCATGCTCAATTCTGGCCAATGATACTGTTACAGGAAAAAAATGAGAATTGTAGCTGAAAAACTGCAGCCTAGAATTTACTAACAAACAAACAAATTGACTGACCAACATACTTCGCAATTGCAAAATTTTGAATTAACAAATGGTCATGAATTTAATATCTCCTTGGAATAAGTAAGAAGTCAAGATTCAATGGTAGAGGGATGCCATTTTAGGTGATAATCTCAACCACTATGTATCTGCTTGTAGCTAGGATTGAACCAGAGTGCCCTGCATTCCTAGGTGAGTGTGTTACCCGCTGGTCATCTCATTCCCAGGTCCCACAGTGGTGAATTTTATTGGCGAATATCGGTGAACAGCACATTCTTCAATATTCCAGGCGGATTTCTCATTATTCTTCATTTATCTTCAGTCCTTTTCATTATTCGCCACTTCACGGTGACAACAACCTGCTGTTTGAAATTGTCACTGGTATCGGCCAATTTTTGGCAATTTTTAAGTTCGCAATGACCATTCACCACTGTAGGTAGCATATTCTTCTATGTTGTAGCTCTGTTGTATGGCAATTGTCAACCAGTCGTACATGTTTCTTGGTTAAAGTAAATTTGCCAGACATTCTTCCTTCTTCTCAACTGATTCTTCCTTTGTTAAGTGCGAGCTCTAACGAGGCTCATGCTTCTAGGAATCACTCTTTTTTTCCATTTTTATTTTGTCTCTGGACTTTCATGAATTGTCGCATAGTTTGATGATTATCAATTTAATTTAAGTGGCAATGGCCTATGTTAGTAGTGGGATGGGTGACTGCTTCAGCGCACTACTGCTGTCTCTGATGGCTTTGTGGCTCACGCAAGTAGACTGGTACCCCTTTCAGCCTTGTTGTAGAAGATTATTTACAGGTCGCATTCATTCTGCCCCTACCTGTAGCTAATTCATGGATAATTGTACACAAATGGCTATACATCTTCACCAGTTTGTAGGATATTCTCAGTATATTCTTGCTTTGTTGAGATTTAATCTCAGGAGAGTCAAAGAGCATTGTAGAAAAGTCGTAGAAGTGCCAAGATCTTTTGTCATGTCATCTCACTTTTCAGTCTTTTTTGGCGAATTTTGCCGAATTTGAAGTCGCCTGTATTCTTCTATATTTGCCGAGACGATCGTAGCACCCTCTCCAGTGTGGGAACTGTGCATTGCAGAAAAATACTTTTGGGAATAAAAATCTTATTAAATATTACTTTCTGTGTGTTTACTGCTTGGGTTGCAAAAATTGTCAAAATTTGAACCCAAAAACTGTATGTACTTTTGTTTTATGTCATTTAAGGTGAAAATTACCTAAGTGCCATATATTTTACCATCACCACCACCAGAAGGTTATGGTTTTGGGTTCATTCATTTGTCTTTCTGTCTCCCTATCTGTTCATTTTTATGTGGATAGGGCATCACCAAAGGAATAAGTGACTAAATATTTGGAACTATCCGTACCATACTCTATATACAAAAAAAATCCTGATTTTTCAAAGGTCCAATTTTAATGACTTTGGCTTTCTTATTTTGATGATTCCAAAAACTAATGAAAAGGTCTTCATGAATTGTGTATGTGACCTGGCCAAAGGAATAAGTGGTTACATTTGGCAAAGATCTGGACCATATTCTGGCTACAGAAAAATCCTAAATTTTTGGAAATGTGACCTGTGCTGAACAAGTGCTTTGTGGTTGTATGTTGTCATGGGTAAAAATAAATAAATAAATAAATATTTATGTACCAAACAAGAGCTGTTTGATATTAATCATCCTCTACAAATTGGCTCAACATTTCCACTGCAAGTAAAAAATCTATTTCCCAGTATATTGTTTAAACATGGCATGTGGTGCTATTCCATTTTCATGACTCAGGGGAGGGGGCTGGTATGAATGATAAAAAAATGAGAACTATCAAAAATGAGAACTAACAAAACATGTGAATAATCCTGACTGGTAGGAGTGGTGTAATGAGGAATGAAAAACAGGCATTACCACCAGCTCTAAACTGTATCTTTTGAACAAGAGCTGAATGATCTTGTCCCAGCCCAGTAAATGTTGGAAATGTAAAACAAGGCCAAAAGGGGCTTTCGTTCCCTAGCGTGAAATTCCAACTCAGGCACATCCCACAGCTGGTCTAGAACTCAGACGTTCACCCATCCAAGTACTAATGTAGCCCATTGCCACTTAACTTCAGGGAGCAGACAAATACTCATCACGCTGCGCCACAATTGATGAAAGTCCGGAGACAAAAAAAAAGTGATCTGTAGAAGTGCAAGCTCTTTTGAGGCTCGCGCTTAAAAAGGTTTAAATGTTCGCATGTTTGCAAAACGTTTAATAACCCTATCCCTTGAGTGACTTCACATTTCTAATGGTTTTTTACATTGTAATGTTTAATAGATTTGATAAACATTCTCTTTGCTATTTTTTGATGAAAAATTTGATTAAACGTTTACAAATAGCATACTGTTATATTTACATGAGAAACAGCTTTGACTGGAAATACTTTTTAAACATTTTTAAAATAGCTAAAACAATTAAGGCTATGATTAAAATGTTTTATTAAACATAAACTTTAAATAATATTTGTTGATAACAGTTTGTAAAAGTTAGCTTTTCTTACTAACATTTCATACCAACTGTGTTTCATACCCATTATTTAAAAATGTTTTAATCAAATGTTTTGACAGCATTTATCACAAACGGTTTTTGTACCCACAATTAGAGAATGTTTGTTAAATATTTGCCTTCAGTTATTTGCAAACAAAGATGGCGGTGATTAATATTAGCAGACTTTAGAGAACTTTGCGAAAAATTACTGGGAACAGTAAGAATTGAACGGGGGCACAATTTTAAGCCAAAATCTTGTATTTCCAGATATAAAAATAATATTTTCATTAGTGAGCAATCTAAAAACAACTCTGACCCCAATTTGGTTCATTTTGGTAAGCAATGCTGAGGTATTATTTCTAAGACATTGTAATGTTCATTTGTAACTTTTTTTCTAACATTTACCGTTGAATGTTTAATGAATGGTACACATCAAACACTTTCACAACCTTCTGTCATAAATTAGTGTATTTATCTTTACCATCCTTTTTTAACTTTTACAAAACGTTTCCTTTCAAACAGTTGCAAAGATTAAAAATGCTTAGTGGGAATAAGAGGAATACTGTAAATAATCTTCCATTTTCTCTTCTCTGCTTACAAGACTGATCAAGACTTGGTGTTATGAATTTTTTTCTTCTTCAATTATTGTGGTGAGGAGGAACTAGGTAAAATGAAATGTGTGAAATGAAAAAATAATTTATTTAAAAGGAAGTAACTAATTTTGTGAGCGATAATGGGGAATTTAAATCTTTATTATTATCTTTAAATTATCTTTAAAGTATAATAATAATAATATAATATTTATTTCAATTCTGTATAGGTATACATGCATAAATTTAATAAATATTTTTACAATGAAATCATAAACCATAAATTTCAGTATACAACTCAGAATTTATGTGAAAAGGTTGATAGCTGAAGTTAAAAACTTATAACTGCTAACACCCACGTCCTAAACCATAATGAGATTAGTTTACTCTTAATATTAGCATTAAAACAGTATTTGAATTTAAATATACATATATACGTACATAGATATATCAATATGAAGTGACATAAATGACATTTTAATAACTGGATAGAATAGACATCAGATAGAGACATCAGTTATAACAATTGCTACTTTCAATATGTATTCAGAAAATGCTGTTTCATCAATTTCTTAAATTTACTTAAGGAGTTACATTGACTAATATTTTTATCAAGACTATTCCATAATCATTCCACTTTTTTACAAGGAATGGTGTACCATAATGTTTTAGTCTTGTTTAACATCTTTAATGTTGTAGATAGTGCTGTAATAATAATTTTATAACTATTATATGTCTTTGCAAAAATTTTGAGTCTGTAATAAATAAATAAAAATAAATAAATAAATAATCTGACACCTAAAATGGAGGGACAGTTACTGAAAACCAATATACATAAAAAACCAATATACATAAAAAAAACAATATACATAAAAAAACAATATACATAAAAAGAGGACATACTATCGAAGTGTGCACCGTATTACTTGAGTTGGAACCTAGTTTATCACCTTTTTATCCCTGTTATTGCTCTGTGTTACTAGATATCAAAATGGTAGTCTATACCGGACCCTTTCTTACAAAGAAAAGCAAGACAGGAACCAGACAAATTCAACGAGACACATTAAAATCAAGAAATGTGTCATTAAAAAGTTAGTTTTGAAAAGAGTACTCAACAAAGATTTCTTTCATAACCAAGGTCAACCCGCGGCTGTAGCTGATTGCACTCATTTCCGGTTTAGTTGTTCCTTCCGGTGCAGGGCCTTTCAACGACCCTATTGAGCTGAAAAGATAGTTTCTGCGAGTGACATTAAAGTGATTTCCCTCCCTTTGGTACTAAATTAATAACATCACGGTAGGAATTGTGCCAATAAAGCATCTTTTGAACCACACACAGTGGAATATTTTAACAAGCTGTGTAGAGCTTTCTAACACTTTCCCACGTTGTTGTGTTTCCGTTTATAATCCATTTTACGGGGCCCCCATTTCCTGTCTGTTCAAAACATTGCTGCAAAAACACGGTAGGGTTTGTTAGATTAGAGTTTTCTCCTTTTAACCATTTAAGTAAATTTTTGAGGATAAGTTTGTCTAATTTTTTTGGTGTTTTCCAGAAAGAAAGCTTTTTGAATTGATTATCCATTTTATTTTTATCTTGTGTGGATTTTGAAACATTCACACAAGAGCAAGTGATAACTATAGATCTTACTGTCTGGGTTTCTCTTCTTGATGAGATTTGTGCATCCCCCTTTATAACTTTTTTTCAGAAAGGAGCTTAAATCCTACATCTACATCAAGGTATACCCACCTTAATCTTAATATCCCACTAATGTTTTCTGTGGTGAATGACCCCTATCTGACTCTGGGAAAAGCTTCACCATTGTAGTTATGTTACACTAGAGAGTCTCTTTGTAAAACTGCAATTTTTAAAGGAGGGAGAAATTCAAGGAAATCCTTGAATTTTAGGTGACCTTTATCTTAAGGAGGCTTCATGAAACCCGCCCAGGACCCAGATTTGTAAGCTGATCACAGAGGTAGGACAGGAGTGTGTTACCAGGGTACTGAGAAAAAACTTATTCCAGTTATACCGTGCCTATGGACCATCTATTTGAAAGTATTACTGCTGCATAACTGTAACTTAATTAAGTGGCACTTACCATGTATATATATGTAACTTTATACGCCTGTTCCACTGCCACAAGTAGGTCTGTTTAATATGCAATTCCAAGTGTCATCTTGTGTCTTGTACAACTTAGGTTTTCATTTGAAAGTTCAGGAGCATAAACACAGTAGTTGTAAATGCAAGTAGTAAAGATTAAACATGTTTATAAATCACTGGCAGTGATTATTTTTGTTCAAAGTAATAGCAACCAATCTTATCATTCGGTTATAAGGCAGTTGCAGCTAGTCGTTTATGTACTACAACTATTATCTTTTCAAAAATGGAGCTAAGTGACCTTTTCCAAAGAAAAGATAAGTCACAAGAGTTCCACAATCACTGCAATACAGCAGTTGGGTGACACACAATACAGCGGGTACAAGTGACATTAATTGTTGCAGACAGAAGCAAGTCTTAAGGTTGATATTTCTGGTCACACAAATAATCTTTTCACCCTAGACCCAAAACATGGTTTTCAGTGGAACAGCAGTATTAAAAACACATCTCACAAAGGAATGATTGATTTTAAATGATTTTGCTTTCTCGGCTTGGGCTTTAACAAAAGAAAGATCAAATCTAATCCAGCCTTTGTATTATTGATTTTTTTATCCAATATAAATTGTTGTTTTGATGGAAATAAAGAATGTTATTTTAACGTCTGCGATGTAGGTTATGGAGCCTTATGTACCAGATTTTTTCTCATTTCTTTGGTACAAACATAAATAAACTTCTGATGGTAAGCTTAGTTAATTATGCTAGAACATGTATTTAAGTAAAAAACTGAAAATGAAAATCCGTTTTAAGTTGGGAATGGTGAATTGTACAATTTCAAAACTTCAGACATTTTGCCTTCAGCTTATGCAATATTATGAAATATTATTATTATTATTTAATGGTACTTACCTTTCAGTCTTATAAATCAACAAAAATATTTATTTTCAGCTAATTGAATACCCGGAGTTGTTGATGAAGCCCAATCACCATCTGGATAAAAAAAAAATAATCCAGATTTTCCAAATTTACTTATTATTATAAGCCTTGGTGGAGGTATGCACTCTTCGAGTGATCTTGTAAAAACAACTCAAATGTGTTTCACACTTATTCTTAGAACCATATTTCTATTTTTGACCCTGACCTTTGACCTGTCTCCTTAATTAGAAAACTGCTCTTGTATGTGATATATTTATTTTGTTATTTTTCGTCATGTTTTATTATTTCTTAATGATTACTTTTATTTGTAATTTTTTATCTATATTTCATATTTACTTGTCTTGTGCCCTAACCACACTACTACCAGTATTGCCTACATTTATAGAGGTTTTTTTATAATGCTTTGTTCCTCCACAAACTGAGACATTTCTTTCAGCTAACTTTGCATTCTGTGGTATTCACTACTTCTCCATCATCAGGATCAGTCTGAATGAAGTGCTACACTTAGTGATGTTATGAGGTATTAAACAAAACAACAACAAACATTGGTGATGTCACATGCTGTGTCGTAGGGAGCAAAAAGATATGCAACAGACCCTCGATACTTCAGTTTCTGAAAGAATAAAATTCTTGAGAAAAGAACTCATGCCAGAATATTCATGGTAAATTCAGGTTCTAAATCTAACCATTCTGTATCCACTAAAAACCAAACTTTAAGTTGCGACAAACCATGTTCGACTCATCCTCACAAATGTATGTCAAAAATGGAAACCTCTCACAGAAACCGCAAGGAATTCTAGGAATTTACCAAGACCTACATTTCACAATTATTATTATTATTATATTTAATTAGTGGTCATATATCTATGTAAATAACTGTAATATACTCACCTTATGTGGCCATATTACACCGAAAGGTGACCAAATCGCAATCTTATGTATACCGTGGACCACACTTTCGGTTACCATAGTAAGAAATTAATATGTGCATGCTCAGAATCCTATGCACATGCCCGCAGTACTGAAATCAGAGGTGGAAATTTGAAACTCTTAAAAACAACCATTGGACTCACAAGGTAAAGGACATGTTTGCCACTTACTTGCGAGGTTGCATATGGATGTCAGATGGTGATCCAAGGACAGGCACGTTTCACCAAACACGGATTACTGTCGGGAATACCACCTGTTATGTAAATGGGGTTTTATATGTCATTCGGGAAGTTTTCCTATTATATACTTGTCATAAAAACATAAAGTATTGCATAGGTATACAATGGCCTAAAATACTATAGTTTCTGAGAAAGATAGTTTTCAACTGAAAGAAAATTGTAATATCTATTGACGGAAGCCACCAGAGGTTCAAATTGAGTAATTCCATCTGAATACAAATGAAATGTTCATTTTCCTATCTAGTGTTGGTTGCC
The DNA here is from genome assembly GCA_964017235.1 of Sabellastarte sp. h YS-2021. Lineage (NCBI taxonomy): Eukaryota > Metazoa > Annelida > Polychaeta > Sabellida > Sabellidae > Sabellastarte > Sabellastarte sp. h YS-2021. Next base: position 174,962,168 of record OZ024929.1, on the reverse strand, counting down.
CATCATCAATTTCCCATATTTTAGGGATATATGATAGCCACGTTCTGTCTGGATGTTTTTATCAGTTTATACCATTTCCACTGAAGAAATAAGAAGTTTTGAAAATCCAATCAACGAAATATTTTGAAAAAATTGAGCATGAAAACTAAAATCCTGAAATTGGCAAAACATGAGTTCGACTTTATGTCGGTTGAACCTATAAAAGAAGTATATTTTCATTCCCAAAACAATATCCAACAGACTTTTGCAGATAGCTTTTCTGATCTTGTACAAATGCAATTACAATTCCATTACAAAACAATGGATTTTAAACATTTGGATGACATTTGATCGTATCATATATCGATCTGTTTTACATTTCTCCGAGACAGGAAGAGAAAAAACAACAAAAGCTGGGATAATTTTGAACAGATTGTCATATTTTGTAGATAGATTCAATGCTTACTGTGGCCACGTCTTCAATTGGCAGACATCCTTAACATGGCCTAAACAATGACTTAAAACTGTAGCCAATCAAAATCAGTAATACAAAAATATAAATTGTAACCTGCATGCTGATTGGTCATGTCAATTTGGTGGCCTTAAGGCCTGTTCCCACTGTTCTGTGCAGTTGTAATGGAGCTACTGAAACAGTATAACCCTACAAGAACACTAAAGGTCCACTGAAGGATTGCTTCTCACTGTTCCCAAGTCAACCCATAGAAGCACAGTCAACAGATCCTTTTCATACAGTGCACATAAACTTTGGAGAATTATGACAACAGAAACTCTACAGTTTTAAAGTGCAATTGAAGGATTATTGTTCAATGAAGCATACAGTCACTTTTTGTAAATTCTTAAGTGTCAATGAATATATTTGATAGATTTTGGCACTTTAAAGATCTATTTTATTTTATTCTATTGCAGTGCAACAACTTTTTATTTTTACTTCATGCCCTTTTCCTTATGAGTCTGAAAAAAGGACCTTATGTCTTTGTAGACCCCCCAATCCACTTCACCCGTTCGACATGTACATTTTAGTTTTGCATGTGAGATCTTGTGGCAGGTTTATCAAATATTTTTTTAAAAAACAATTCACTACCAGGTAGAAATGCTCTTCGTGGTGTAGCAAATGTATCCTACCTTAATACAAATTTACTTTCATTGATGAAACCTCATACCCCATTTAAAAACACATATGGTACGCCCTGCGGTTAGAGGCGTTTTGGCGAAATTTCTGCCTCTGAATTTGGTAACATGGATTGGGCAGATGACTTCAAGCATGTTCAGATGAATTTCTTGCTACAGCAACTGAAAGTGTTGTATAAGGTTGTGACTGGGTTGTCTTTAATTGTAACACGGTGACATACTGCGAGTGGAGGTAAATGGACATTATCTCACTGTGTCGCAAGGTCACATATAAACCTCGGATGGTAGTTGAAGGACAGGGACATTTTGCTGAATGCCTATAACTGCGAATAATGCCACCTGTAGTGTGAATGATACACCAAATCTCTGAAGGCATGTGATGTCCTTGGAGGCAGTTCTGCTACCAAGTAAAACCTCTAACCACATGCGCCTTAGAGTCCATCAGTGATGGAGATTAAGCGCTATAAAAGTCCACATTAGATTAGATTAGATATACCATCTGTAGTGTATATTATTATTATTATTATTTGGTCGCCCGCAGGTGAGCAGTCATATGGTTTCTCCAGACAGACCTGTCTTCCATCACTGTACGCAGCTCTGTTGTAAGATTTCCCGCATCCTTCCTTAACACCTCTACAAAGTCCACTTTAAGTCTTCCTCTTCTTCTCAGATTTTGGTTGGGCTGCCACAGAACTAGGTCACTAGCAGCTAGTTCAGGATGTTGGTGGCAGTGACCAGCAAGTTTCATTCTTCTTGCTGCTATTTTATTTCCAATAAGTGTGAGTTCTTCATACACCTCAGCATTTGTCCTGCGTTCCCACCATTTGACATTAGTGGCTTTCCTGAGCATTTTGGTGTAAGTTCCATTCAACATACATTCTATCTTTTGAGTTACTGTCCAACTCTCACAGCCATATAGAAGTATAGATTCAATGGCAAAGTGTGTATCTGTAGTATGAATAGGGTATAATGGATACTTCTAAAATATGAAACACATTGAGCCACAAAGGAGCCCTGACAAGTTGAAATTTTGCTTGTATGTAGCTTGTAAGGCCAGTATGGAATTTTGTAATTTAGGTTTTAGTTCAAGCAGACGTTGTATTAAATAATCCATGAAAATCACTCTTAAAGAACAATCAATTTTGTACCGTTAGTGTAAAGTAAATTTATAGCTTATGAGTATATTAATGCATATTTTTTGAAGAACAAAGTTGCTTAACTTTTAGAAAAACAAACACAAATACATAACTTATGTTCAACTTTCTCAATTTTTTGTTTTGAAGCTTATTAGTAGATCCAGTCTATTTACATTTTTTAAGTGCGAGCTCTAGCGAGACTCAAACTTCTAACATATCACTTTTTTCATTTTTTTTGTCTCCGGACTTTCATGAATTGTGGCGCAGTGTGATGAGTTTCTGTCTTTTCACTGAAGTTAAGCAGCAATGGGCTATGTTAGTACTAGGATGGGTGACCGCTTCGGGGCACTACTTCTGTCTCTGATGGCTTTGCGGCTCACGCTAGTTCACCGAAAACCTTTTTGGCCTTGTTTTTTGCTATAACTAGCTCAGAATAGAGGGAAATAGGTGAACATAGCAATATGAGGTGCTAAACTTGATCAAATATTTTTGGAATGTGGAAATCTAGGGAAGCTTAGAAAACATAAAAAATTAGGCAATTTTCTTTTAGTCTGCCTAAAAACAATAGAAAAAAATGTTAATTTGCTGTACAATGAATAATTTGTAGATTTGAAAGATGCAAACAAGGTCAATCTTTTAATTGGAAGATTTTCTTTTTAGTTTCTAATTAAGACATCAGGGAAATTTTCTCAAGTTTATGGCTACAGTCTCAGAAAATTGCATATTAACCTTTGACATTGTCCGTTTTGGGCTCATCAATAAATTAATGACTTATTAAATTAAAGGACTAATTCTCATCGATTCCATTCTATCTGATGGTAACCAAACTAGATCTTTAGGAAATTTGTCTTGCAAAGCTTCACAGTGAGGCAATTTTCTGAGACTGTAGCCATAAACTTGAGAAAATTTCCCTGATGTCTTAATTAGAAACTAAAAAGAAAATCTTCCAATTAAAAGATTGACCTTGTTTGCATCTTTCCAAGAGGCATTAGTTTCAACCAGGGATTTAGTTGAACCAAGCATTTATTTTAACCCATAACTTGTTTCAACCAACATATTAAATTCAGATATTTCATTCAACTGGGCATTAAATCGAACCTGGGCAATTTTTAAAGCCAGGCGTTAATTTTTGAGCCAGGGTTCATTTGAACAAGACTTTTTAACTATGGGGTATATTTGAAACAGGTATCATTTTGAAGCAGGCATTTATTTCAACCAGATGTTAAAATGTAGCATTAAACCATGCATTTATTTGGACTGTGGGTATGTTTGAACAAGGTGTTTATTTGAACCAGGCATCAAAATAAAGTGGGCATTTATTTTGATCCAGGCATTTATTTGAACCAGTCATTTATTTTAAAGAAGACTTTCAGTTCAGTTAAATGTTCATTTAAACCATACCCTTTACTTTGCAATAACATTAATCTGAACCAGGTATTTATTTAAGTCAGACATTAATATGAACCAAACATGGTGTCTATTTGAACCAAGCATTAATTTGCACCAAACATCTAAGTAAAACAGGTGTATATTCGAAACAGGTGTATATTTGAACCAGGGGAATATCTGAAGCAGGTTTTTTATTTATACCAGGTGTATATTTGAACTAAATGTATATCAGAACCAGGTGTATGTTTGGAACATGTGTATATTTGAGCCAGGTGTATGTTAGAACCAGGTATATATTTAAACCAAATTTTTATTTAAACCAGGTGTTTAGTTGAATCAAATGTCTATTTGAACCAGGTGTATATTTGAATCAGGCAATGATCTTTTTCTGAAGCTTTTATTTACACCATGGGTTCCTCTGACCTGGTAAATATTTGTAAGAGACATCTGAATATCTGAAGCAGTTTTGTATTTATACCACGTGTATATTGGAACCAAAGGTATATCAGAACCAGGTGTATGTTTGGAACATGTGTATATTTGAGCCAGGTGTATGTTAGAACCAGGTGTATATTTGAACCAGGTGTATATTTAAATCAAGGTTTTATTTGAACCAGGTGTTTAGTTGAATCAAATGTATATTTGAATCAGGTGCATATTTGAATCAGGAGTATATTTGAATCAGGTGCATATTTGAATCAGGCAACAGTTTGATATCTTCTTTTACATGGCATCTAATGATAATAAAGAAGAATTGCTGTTAAAATATGTGTATGTGTGTGTATTTTTTATAATTTACATATTCACAACAACATTCAACAATAATTTACAATCATAAAAAAGGCAGCCACGCCAGTAAATTTTTAAAACGTTTTAAAATAGTTTAAACGTTTACAAAACGCTTTAAAACATATTTAAACCCTATCTTATGGTTTACTAAATGCTTCCATGTAAACATTTACACTGTAATGCTTAAAAATATTATAAACATTCTCTTTACCAATGTTTTTGCTGAAAATATTTATAAAACGTTTATAAAATAACTCAAGAAACTAGGTTTGACTGGAAACATTTATAATTAATATGCAGGAAGAAATGAAGGTTATGCTGGAAATGTTTTTCAAACATTTATCATGAAATAGAAGGAAAGATAGGGGTGGATTACTGAGTGCCAGTGTAATCCGGATAATAGCCATCCATAATCACACAAATTGGTTGATGCCAATGGGTGCCAGAGAGTGCAATCTGAATATCCAAGACAACTCAGTACGTCTTCGTCTGGAAGTGTTGGCTGCTTCAGATTTTGGTGTGCACCACTCTAGCACTGAGAACTGCATATGTTTGTGGCTGTGTCCATCACTTTTAAAGTGACGTGAGACTGGTGTGGGTTGTCCATCCTTTTGTGCAGAAGCCTTGTGTTCATACATCCTTTTTCTAAGTGCCCTTGAAGTTTCGCCAACATAATGTTTGGAGCACTTAGTGCATGTTATCAAATAGATTACATTTGATATTTCACATGTGACATGTTTTGGTAAGTCTATAGTTTTGTGTGACTTTTTTGTGAAGTTACATTCAACTGTATCCTTATTTTTTAATAATGGGCAGTAGGTACATTTGCCTAGCCTGGTACAAATGGTGGGTTTGGGTTGGGTTTTTTCCAAAATGCTGGGTGGGTATTGGGTGCTTGCGTTAGTGAGTAAATTCCTTAGATTAGGTAATTTCCTAAAGCCAATTATGGGCTTGTCTTTGAAGATAGGGCCACAGTCTGGGCTATTTTCTATAATATTCCAGTTTCTGTGAATTATTTCTTTGATGTTTGGATTACATGGATTGTAATCTGTTACCATGACAGGTGTGGTTAAGGGTTTTTTCTGGACCACATCTAAGAGGTCATTTTGACTATATTTGGCGGCCCTTTTGTAATGTTTGAGTAGGGCTTTCCTTGGGTATCCTCTTTTGAGGTAATATGATGTGAGTTTTTCAGCATTGTAGTTAAAATCATCATCATAGGTACAGATCCTTTTTAGTCTTAGGAATTGTCCGTATGGTCCCTTGGTTTTGCTGGGTGTATGGTGAGAAGAGGTATAGTGCAGATATAAATGTGTATCTGTAGGTTTTTCGTATAGGGTAGTGTATAGTTCCCTATTTTCATTTAGTTTGACTGTTGTGTCTAAGAAGTTAATAGAGGTTGAGCTGACCTCATGGGTGAATTTTATGGTGGGGTGTATGCCATTCAGATATTCTATAAATTCTGTCAGAGCATCTTCTCCATGTGTCCAGATCATAAAAATGTCATCGATGAACCTTAGCCATATTAAGGGTTTAAGAGGCCAATTTTCTAAGGCCTTGGTTTCGAACCTGTCCATAAATAGGTTGGCATAATTGGGGGCCACTGCTGTTCCCATGGCTGTCCCTCCTATTTGGAGGTAATGGTCTCCATTGAAACTAAAACTCATTGAGTGTAGTACTAGTTGTAGTAGTTTGAGTAAATGTGGACCTATTTTTTGTTTTTCAGGGTCTGTTCTCAAGTGGTCTGCTACAGCCAGGAGCCCTTCATGATTGGGGATGTTGGTGTATAGAGAGCTCACATCTAAGGTGACTATTAGCGCTCCAGTAGGGATTTGGCCTAACTGTTTGAGTCTGCTAATAAAGTGCTGAGTGTCCCTGACATATGAATTGGTTTTTGGTACATATTTCTTGATGTGTTCATCCACAAATTTGCTTATATGAGCAGTTGGGTGTTGGATTGAGCTACATATTGGTCTACCAGGAATATCCTTTTTGTGGATTTTGGGTAGTAGATAAAATCTGGCTTCTTTGGGGTTAGGGATGTTTAAATAATCAAAGTTTTTCTCTGTGATTAGATTAAGTGATCTCATATTTACTAAGGTGTCAGCAATTTTATCCGATATTTCCCCAGTCATGTCATGTGGAATTTTCTGATAAAATTGTTCATCTTGTAACTGTCTATATCCTTCTCGAAGGTAATCAGTTGTATTCATTGTAGCTCAATCCAACACCCAACTGCTCATATAAGCAAATTTGTGGATGAACACATCAAGAAATATGTACCAAAAACCAATTCATATGTCAGGGACACTCAGCACTTTATTAGCAGACTCAAACAGTTAGGCCAAATCCCTACTGGAGCGCTAATAGTCACCTTAGATGTGAGCTCTCTATACACCAACATCCCCAATCATGAAGGGCTCCTGGCTGTAGCAGACCACTTGAGAACAGACCCTGAAAAACAAAAAATAGGTCCACATTTACTCAAACTACTACAACTAGTACTACACTCAATGAGTTTTAGTTTCAATGGAGACCATTACCTCCAAATAGGAGGGACAGCCATGGGAACAGCAGTGGCCCCCAATTATGCCAACCTATTTATGGACAGGTTCGAAACCAAGGCCTTAGAAAATTGGCCTCTTAAACCCTTAATATGGCTAAGGTTCATCGATGACATTTTTATGATCTGGACACATGGAGAAGATGCTCTGACAGAATTTATAGAATATCTGAATGGCATACACCCCACCATAAAATTCACCCATGAGGTCAGCTCAACCTCTATTAACTTCTTAGACACAACAGTCAAACTAAATGAAAATAGGGAACTATACACTACCCTATACGAAAAACCTACAGATACACATTTATATCTGCACTATACCTCTTCTCACCATACACCCAGCAAAACCAAGGGACCATACGGACAATTCCTAAGACTAAAAAGGATCTGTACCTATGATGATGATTTTAACTACAATGCTGAAAAACTCACATCATATTACCTCAAAAGAGGATACCCAAGGAAAGCCCTACTCAAACATTACAAAAGGGCCGCCAAATATAGTCAAAATGACCTCTTAGATGTGGTCCAGAAAAAACCCTTAACCACACCTGTCATGGTAACAGATTACAATCCATGTAATCCAAACATCAAAGAAATAATTCACAGAAACTGGAATATTATAGAAAATAGCCCAGACTGTGGCCCTATCTTCAAAGACAAGCCCATAATTGGCTTTAGGAAATTACCTAATCTAAGGAATTTACTCACTAACACAAGCACCCAATACCCACCCAGCATTTTGGAAAAAACCCAACCCAAACCCACCATTTGTACCAGGCTAGGCAAATGTACCTACTGCCCATTATTAAAAAATAAGGATACAGTTGAATGTAACTTCACAAAAAAGTCACACAAAACTATAGACTTACCAAAACATGTCACATGTGAAATATCAAATGTAATCTATTTGATAACATGCACTAAGTGCTCCAAACATTATGTTGGCGAAACTTCAAGGGCACTTAGAAAAAGGATGTATGAACACAAGGCTTCTGCACAAAAGGATGGACAACCCACACCAGTCTCACGTCACTTTAAAAGTGATGGACACAGCCACAAACATATGCAGTTCTCAGTGCTAGAGTGGTGCACACCAAAATCTGAAGCAGCCAACACTTCCAGACGAAGACGTACTGAGTTGTCTTGGATATTCAGATTGCACTCTCTGGCACCCATTGGCATCAACCAATTTGTGTGATTATGGATGGCTATTATCCGGATTACACTGGCACTCAGTAATCCACCCCTATCTTTCCTTCTATGTCTTGTATAGCCATTACATATCACCAGGAAATAAACCTGAAAACACACTGAGTTGAATAAATTATTTAATACATATTAAGTATTAAAATGAGATATTTATAATATTCACGATAATTATCGCATACCGAGATAATTTATTCTTCAGAATAAAGTTTTTTCATTTAATCAGAGAAAGATTTATTCAAATTATTAAATATATTTTTAATTCTCATAATATTGAATAAAATCATAAATTATTCAATATTTACAATGAATTATGACATAATCACCATTCTTACGATTACGTAAGCACCATAATTACGTCACAACCACTTTTCACTATAACAACTTGATGACATCACTAATTCATCACTAAGATAGAGAAAGTTGGAATAGTGAATATTTGAAAAACAAAAATCACATATAATCATGGATAATCTTAAATACAAGTGTGGTGAATGTAATAATGCCTATAACAACAGATCTAGCTTACAAAGGCATATCAACAGCTGCCACAACAACCGCAGATACATCTGCAGTAGTTGTAATAAATCCTATGTTAGTAGATCTGATTTTATCAAACATACTACAAAATATCACCAGCCATTGATATTAAAGCAATCAGAAGAGAATATTAACCTACACCCCACACCAGTCTGTGTACCCAATACCTCGCGCCACATTGAGCATACCACTTCTATCACCAATGACACCACTAGCACTAGAATCAATACCTCACACAACATTGAGCAAACCACTTCTGTGTGCAATGGCACCACTGACTGGCTCTCACTCATTAAAGAGGACCTGAACCTTAGTGATGATGAACAACCTACCACAAAAGTCTCCATTGCAACCACTACAGACAAACAAGTCAACCCTGACACAGATAGTGCGGTGAACACCTCCCCATTGGGTCTACTAAACATGGGTCCATACCACAAGGAACTACTCACTACACATGGGCTATCTGATGAAGCCAGAACCTATCTAAAAATTAACCCCAAGCCAACTAGCCAGATAGGATGTGTACCACTCACACTACATAAAAATGGGGGTACCCAAACTGAAGACATCACATGCCGAAAATGTACCTATCAAGAACATTTAATTTTAGAAAGACAGGCCTACATCATCAAGGATGCTGAAATAAGCACCGTGCCAGAAGATGAAGAACCCATCACCTCCAGGGAGGACAGACACAAAATGCCCCTCCCAAACACTTCGGCCTATAAAAAATGGAAGTCTAGATTACAAGGGGAAACTAAACCAAAAAGTCCCAAGGAATTTCCAAGGCACAAAAACAGCCCAGCATTCACCAAAACTGAAATAAAGGTTACCAGCAAACCACAGCAGAACCTCAACCCTCACCTAAAGAAACCATCGGCCCTAACCATAGACAATACAGCCTATGAGGCCATATGTTCAAGGGTACCCACTAGACCCACCCTTGTGACATCACCTAGAAAGATTATCCTACCTCCCCCACCGCCAAATGGAGCATGGAGCTACAGGACAACCAAATTTTAATACCAAATAAATTTGAACAATCTGCAATAAATAGACTTTGTTATTACATTTATCTATGTACCTATTATCTCACTATATACATTATTTACAATAAATAAAATTTATTATAATAAAATACTTACCATGGACCGAAAAAGAGTCTTATGTCTTTGATTTATGGTGTTTGTTTGCAAATCACATTAAATAAACACAATAATGAAGCATAAAAATACAATTATAATAAATAATAAATACTGGACCTATACCTGGTGGAATCCCCTTATAAAGTGAACTCAATGAAGAGTCAGGCAATGAATAACATTTATTCACCACCACTCTCATAGGCACATATACAGTATGAATAAATTCTAGAGCGCTCTAAAACATATAATTACAGCCTCTAAACTCTCTAATTCCCTCTCAAATATTAAACCAATATTTTACAGGAGATCACTTAAGTCAGTTTTTGGCAAACCACCAAACCGGTACAGTTGCTGGTTTACAGGTACAGAACCGGTTCTAAAGCGGTTCTATACCGGTACAAACCGGTGGTACAAGCCAAAACCCCTAATGTACTTCAGGGAGAGCTGACTGGAATAAATCATAACCTCTGATGAGACTGCTGCATGAATATAATACAGTCGAAATACAATTGACATACAGCCAATTATATAAGGCACATTACTTTATCTGCCCAGCTTGGTTTATAACAGGAAGTGAACTTTTTCTGGTATTTATCATGAAATGTTTGATAAATAGTACACATAAAACGTTTAAACACTTGTTCACTATGTTTTGTAAATGTTTGCTCTGAAAATGTTTTACAAATGCTTCATAGCAACTGGTTTTCATACCCATCATTTTAAAACATTTTTGGAATGTTTTCTATCAAATTTTTTGAAAGCATTCTATCACAAATGGTCTTTATACCCATACTGTCAGAATATGTATTAAACATTTACCTTCAAACATTCCCAAACAAAGATGGCGGTGAGCAATAACATAGAATTTTAGAAGACTTTGTCAAAAATTGACCCACATGCTATCCCTAAGTACGAATTGAGTGGGGGGCACAATTTTTAAGTTTTTATGTTTATCTCACAATTTCAGACATAAAAATAATATTTTCATTAGTGAGCAACTTAAAAAGATATTGAATTTGACCTCTGACCCCATTATTATTCAGACATTATTGTGTGCATTTGTAACACTTTTCTGACATTTGTCATTAAACACTTAATAAATGGTACACATAAAACATTTTGAAAATATTCTATTATAAATGGGTTTCGTACCCCTCATTTTGTAACCTTCGCCAAATGTTTCCTTTTAAACGTTGGCAAAACTGAAAAGTGTTCACTGGGACATGACAAGCAAGAATTACTACATACATACTTTTATTTATTTATTTGGGGTTTTACGTCGCTTTCAAAACTGTACAGGTCATATCACGACGGGTAGTTGAAAGGGCAGAGGAAACCAGTACATACAGTGTGTCAGGGTTCTGTACTGTAAACTGCTAACCAGCGGCAAGCAACTACCAGCTTTCCCACTTGAGGCCGTGCCAGGAACCAAACCCCGGCCTCAGAGGTGGAAGTCGAGAGTGTTACCACTTTGCCACCGTGGCTCCCAACTGCATACATAGAAAACTAAATAAGAATGAATGACATCAACAAAAGGAAACATGTCAAATTTAAAAGTCAGAGTTTTGATGTATAAGGGAATATCTTGCACCTTTTCTGGCAGCCATATATTATGTTCCTCCTCAAATTCACTTAAAATGAAGGTAACTGATCAACTTGAACTGAAGGTGATCCCTCAGACTGTAATGCAGGTAATGTAAACTGTATGTAATGTAAATGTAATGTTGATTGGCTATGTTCAAAGTCAGGCAACTTTATTTGAAGAAGAATTTCCGCCAATTAAATTCAAGATCTCTTTAGACATGAAACGCCAATATAAATTAAATGTTTTCAGTTTCTTCAAAAAATTACCAAATTATTTGACTTCTTTTATTATATTTACGAAATCTCTCTTCTTAAAAATTTAATACCCCTGTGCCACTGTTATGCGTTTGCATCCTGACTGACCCCCCCTCCCCCATTTGCCACCAATTATGCAGTTTGTCTGCATTCTCTGCCAGGATTCACAAACAGTTACTGAGGGAGCACAAACCCTCGCCCAAGGAATTGTAAGTAGATATTGGTGAAGAATAACAACAAAATAAATAAATTAAAATAAACACACAGACAACAGATGCAATGACAATACTGTTAGTCCTCCGTTATAGGATGAGGGTTTTCAGATTAAAGTGACATTTATCTTAAATGAATGAATCTGTAACAAGTTAATATATAATCTAATTAGATAGAACTCCTCGAGTGTAGACCTCCGCAAAGTAAGTCTAGTGTCCTCATATTATAACTTCACACAAACACTCCTTTTTTATTTTTGCAGTAATCTGAACCACGAACCCCAAATCATTGAATGTGGGACTGTATAAAGTACTGGATATGTTTTTGTAATCTAGAGTATGATCCGAATCTTTCCTCCAAATTCCATCTGTTCTTCATTTGGTCAAGTCCTACCGGCATAAAAGTCTCACCAAGATGCGTTAATAGTTTTGGAGTAATCACGAACACAAGCAGACAAATGAACAAACACACCTAAAAACATAACCATCTTGGCAAATGTAACGGACTTATAAACAGCATCTAAAGCTTGGTTTACTGTCTACACGACAAACATACAATACTCCAAAAACAAATTTTACTCAGTAACACTGTATACTAATATTTCACCAGTTTTTAGCGGTCAACTAGCCATGCTTTAGGCTCAAATTTGTAAAACATCTTTTCTTTCTTTATTTATTTGGGTTTTAGCTTTGCATTCAACACTATATATAGGTCATATCACGACGGGTAGTTTTGTGGCAACTACAAACTTTCCCACATAGGGCCCGGGGTTTGTACAGCAGGCGTCAGACCTGGGAGGCGAGTGTGTTACCACTGCGCCACTGTGGCCCCACAGTATCTTTTCAGAAATTTATACTGTTTTTGGTATTCATAAAGCACTCGTACATATTAGGAGATATTAACTCACCAGTCGCTGCCTTAGAAGTATGCTGAAGTAAAAGCCAGCATATGTAACCGTACATTATGCAAACTGAAATTTTATTATTTAAACTGAAAGTTTCCCCTAATTACAAAGAAACTTGAGCCTTTTGCAAGGTTACTTACCATCTATTTATTGGGATACCCTGTTTAAATAAAATCTCCCTAAACTTAAAGCTACCAAAATGAGGAAACCTTTAGGTCTGTCTTCACTGACTTAGTCCAGCCTTACCATACAAAATCACCTTTGTGTTTCCAGACAATACCTGCCTTTTCTCACAGCACTGAGTGAATGGGAATAAGCTTCCTCAGATAATCAGGTTTCAAGACACAGTTTTTCAGAAATCTACCCCCCTCTCTTCTTAGTTCCTCCCATGCTGGGATGTTATTTATGACTGTGACCTTTTTTTGCAAGATTGAATTTCCTTGTTTTGATACAAACAAATTTTCACCACAGATTTATAAAATAAAACAAATTATCATTTCTCGTGTAAACTTTTTGCCACCTCTGGGACCCAAACAAAATTTTATTTGCATACTAACAATCACCGTCTGATTGAGAATTTATTTGTATTTAATTTCATTTTCAACACTTTGTATAGGTCATGCCATCAGGGCTAGTTTACCCGATAGTAGAACAGACTGTATGTAACTGAGTGAAGATTAAATTATTCACGAATGATACTTAGATAAGGTGACCTCAGATCTAAGTTAGGTTATTTTTTTTCAATTGAGGTCTTACTTCTTGAAATCAGTGTTCACTAAACAAGAATTAGGAATGTTCTTGAATATGGTTTCCTTAATTTCTAAATTAGGGATGATCCAACTATCACTGTTTCCTTAATTTCTAAATTAGGGATGATCCAACTATCATTGTTTAATCCAAGGATTTAAGAAAAAACATACGGCACCTACATGGTCCAATCCAGTTAAGGGTCAAGGTTCAAACCTATGACCTGTGGAGTTGGAGGCGAGTATGTTGCCAACTATACCACCTTGCCTCTACTAAGAGAATATTTGGTATATCCTACACATTGCCATCAGTTAGGTTGGAACCCAGACCACAGAGGAGAGACATAAATTCATTCAGGTGTCACAGATTCTCAAATCATTACCATGGAAACACAGTCTTATCATTTATCCAATTTTACAGTTCAGCCACTTCCTGATTGAGTAACACCTGCGTCGACTTAGTATCCGATTCTTGTTTTCGTCGATCCGATTGACCTGTGACCGATCTGGACCTCGAGTTCCGTTAGCTACTGGGATGAATCCTCCATTCACTGGTGTCACGTGACTGCTGTGAGAAACATTTGCGGAACAGCCTCTTATATCCCAGTTGGATATCTGGCATTCGGACTGTGTAAATAATTGGATCCATGAGGGAGTTTAGCAGGAGAAGGTCATAGAGGTATTTATCGGCTTTGTACAACACACTTTTTAGCTCCTGGACTGATGACGGGTCTGTTTTTACCTTGAGCATAAGGACGACCTGGAATATGCACAGAGGTAGCCAACATACTATGAAGGTTCCCAGAATGAGTGCCGTGGTGAATAGTGCCCCTCCATTCCTTCTGGCTTCCTGTCCGTATTGTGCACCTGGGATTCTGTGCGAACGGACGGTCCGATAGATGCTGATGTAAAGTAAAGACATTAAGACGAGAGAAATTAATGCAATACACAATAGACTGTATTCTTCGTGATAAGGACTTAGCCACACTATCTCACACATGTTGTATATACCCGAGTGGGCAAGATGGTTGCCTAAAGCAGTCCACAAATCCGAGAAGCCACAGATGGTGGCAATAGTCCATAGACAGACTATCAGAGCATTGGTACGCATCTTGCTCATGACCTTGGTGTAATGCAGTGGGTTGCTAATGGCGACGTAGTGGTCGAGTCCCATACCCACGAGGTTGAGGAGGGATATATTTAGACTCGTCGTGTTTAAAGCTTTGACGACCATGAAGAAACACCGTGCTCTCAGACGGGCAGTCTTGGGTCCTCTACCAGGAAAGTAGCTGGTGTGTGCAACCTTGTGGATAATAAATAGTACAATGCTAATTCCAACTAGCATGTCACTCAAAGCGAGGCTGCTAATTAGCCGATGATGTGCTGTTAATCTTCGTCTGAGCTGGCAAAGAGCGAGGAGAGATAGAACATTCAGGATGATTGCTGCACAGCCAAAGGTCAAGGCTACTATCTCATGAGGATTTTGAGAGAGTGTGGAAATCCCTGTTGGAATTCTTCTTGGAAGATTACCTGATGAGTTGATGTAAGGGGTCAAGGTAGTTTGACACAGAGCCTTGCAAAGGCTAGTCTGTAACGTCATATTCACAGGGAAGAGGCTTCTTGAGGAGGTATTAATATCCATTTTAACACAAAGTGAAAATATTCAAACTGTATTGTTGCAATCAGTTCAGGACTATCCATGCAACAATCTAAAGTCAGTTCATATATCCTTGTTTGCACATATTAAGAAAGTTAAAAAGTGTGTAATTTGAATGAGTAAGTATAAAATATCCACTTGAAAATATGCCCTTACATTTTGGGGGGTTAAAGGAAATATCACATCATTTTATCTAATAAACATTGATGATTAGAGAGTCCAATTCGAATTAGAAAATCCAAAATATCTCCCCTTTTTAATGTAAGTTCAAGATTTTATGCACATATAGACTTACAGGTTTTTCAAACCAACTGTCAAGGTCACTTTAGCCATACACTAAACTTTGATATTATTTTCTAAATGAGAGATTTTCATTTCACTTTCTTTGCATATGTAGCTTTGCTGTGCAAATATCTTACTGATATCTCCCATCTTAATAATATTAAAGATGAATTATCGCTCACATGGAGTAGTCAATATTGTTATTCATTTTTATCAGATCTCAATATGTTTTTAAAAGTTTGCTGTACACTCGAAAGAAAAATATGTTAAGATCAGGTTTAATACTTACTTCAGAAGCACAAAAAACTTTATGATACTTGCAATATGAAAATTTTTCATCTCAGTTTCAACATATGTGTTTAGTTTCATACATTTGTATGTAAAATAATATGGTCAGCTAAGTATGCAATCAATATTGATTAACAAAGCCACTGTTTAAATCATATCTACAGGTTACTTCACAGTAGCAGTAACATTATGTATATCATTTTATATTTCACTCTTTTCTGAATTAAAATGATATTCCCTTGTATCCACACTAGACTTTAAAGTATTTTTAAACAGTCACTGGTTCAATCAAGTCTATAAATAGCTTCAGAGATATTCAATAAAGCTGATACTATTTTTCTATATAACAGATTTTCATCTTATTTTCATTATATATCTAGTTTTTATTTTTTTTTGTATAAAATAATATATCTCATGTCCCAATCCCAATATTCTTTCAAGGAATCTCCCTTCAAGTTGTCTGCGCATACATGAAATAACGCCAGACCTAATTCAAGTCACATCTTTAAAACATAACAGCAATAACGTTGATGCTATTTTCAAAATGAAAGATCTTTATCTCACATTTTTGTCTCCTTTCATAACTTTTTTCTGCTGAACTGAAGTATCCTGACATACACAACCATACTGTACACGTATTCTTGTAAACTTGGTATAAATACTGTTTTATCCAAAATTAAAGGTTACTTGAAGTTATTTTCAGAAGATTTTGCACCAGAATTTCTTTCTATAGCTTCTGTTATTTTTTTCCTGTAAAAGAGATATTTGCCCACATATAAATATGATTTCAAGTCTTCTAAGTACATAAAATACCCTCTGTTAAGTTCAAGTCTAAAATACTTATATATATGCAATAAAACCTGATGTTAATATCAATATGAAAAGAATTTCACTCACTTTATTTCTATATGTTATTTTCAATATATTTCTGTGTAACAAGTATATATATATTTGAATCCACAGTTCAATATGAAAAAAACATTTTCTTCATAGATATGGATTAACCACTGTTTTAGCCATGACTAAAGGACACTTCTGAGACACCCAGTAAAGTTGGTGTTATTTCCAATATGCAAGATCTCCAACTCATTTTCATAATAGATTCTGTAAAGACAAAACAACAAGAAATGATTTATTATAGTGTTTATAAAATCTGTAGCAAACACATATTGTTCCCAGCAACTACTCCTTTCATTCTGTTAATTAATTGAGCAAAATATATATGTTTGACAAGAATCAAAGGTCACTTTCATATGTTAACAACCTATCTGATTACATGATCAGATACAACAAAAGGTATTGGCTTCTTTCTTTTTTTTTTGCTAAAGGTCCTTTCACATATACGCGGGAATATACATGGTACCAAAACATACTTACAAGAATTGGTTTGAAACCAAACGAGCTTTCATTTTCAGTGAAAAATTAGACCATAACATTCATGTAAATGTATATATATAGGGCCACGGTGGCAGAGTGGTAACACTCTTGCCTCCCACCTCTGAGATCAGAGTTCGCTTCCCAGCCGGACCTCAAGTGGAAAAGCTGGTAGAACCTTGACACCAACTGTATGTACTGGTTTCCTCTGCCCTTCCAACTACCCGTCATGATATGACCTGTACAGTGTTGAAAGCGACGTAAAACCCCAAATAAATAAAATCATGCAAATGTATAGTATACAAATTATTGATAACTTTATCATCATAAGGATCAAGAATTATTTATAAAAGTTGGCATTTTAAAAGTTACAGCTAACACCTAAGTACCAGGTGTGATCTTAAATTGAGCAACTAAGCCAAAGATGATCGACTCTGCTAAGATACAGATCCCCTGAATCTCACCGAATGTATCCCACCCAAATACAAGGCAGACCAGGAAAGGTCAGACCTACTGCCTGGCACCCTATTTCGGCACAAACCTCAATTTGGCACAAACTGGGAGATCAAATATGAAATAAAATTTGGTTGCCATCTGCAAAAACTCGTGTACTCTTGCATACTATACAAGGAAGTCAAAGTGATGATAGAAATAATTAAAATATTTTCGGCGATTTTTGAAGGCTATAATCGCTTGGGTCGTTTGGGCGACCAGGGTGTCAGTCCTCCACCCGGGTCAGGTATTATCGTCCATTATTATTTTGTATTTGCGATAGTAAAATAGCTTTGTATACTCATGTTATTGTCTCTTATGTAATAAACGAGTGCCCATAATTTCTTGTTGTGTTGACTTTTGTGTGGGGACTGTCGAGGCATATTCGACACAACTCAAAAAGTAATTAATCTTCGTAGTCCCTTTTCTGAAAAGTATAAAATGGCTGTTTCATCCTCTGACAAGCTGTTAATTGAAGTATACACACTGGAGTTGAGAAGGGGTGGGTGGATGCATCTGCCACTGTGGCCTAGCGGGTAACACACTTGTCTAGGAACTCAGAGGACGTGGGTTTAAACCCAGGTACAGGCAGATACATAGTGGCTCGGATGACCACTTGAAATTGCGGTCCTCTGTCATTGGGTCCTATCCCCAGTGGCAGGCTAAAGAACCTCAAGGACGTTGATAAATGGTCATCCTTGAGCCTCTATCTTCCAGTTAGGGGAATGTCAGTTACATGTGAGTTGGGGCTGTACCTGTGCTGTCGATTGGTTAAACAGTGCTTTGAGTCCTGTAGTATATGGAGATATTGCGCTGAGTATAAATACATAATACAATAAAATGCACAGGGTGTCCTGTCCTTAAGATGCATTAACCAGATATGAGGTCTTTGTTCAGAGACATTAGGGCGAGTTCATAAATAATGAAATGAAATACATAGACAGAAAAGGTGTAGCCCAGGCATAATGATAACTTTTCAATGTGTATTGCTTATGACAACAACAGCAAACAAAAAAATCACAGCTACAATTTTCTATTGCAGTTCCAGTGTTCAATTGACACGACATGCCGAATAATAGTTCAAACACAGTAATTACTTTTATTTTTTTTGTGTGTGTGGAAATTAGATATCAATACCACCCACACTAATTAGATTGTTTATGTGGCTAGCTCGCTTTGATTCACTCTGTTTTTTCCCCTTTAGAATGGCCCTTTGGAAATTCAAAATGAAGGTTTCTGGTACTTGAAAGAACTAAGGGCCATATTCACTAAGCCTTCTTTATTTTTTTTCTCCCTTGACACAACAAAGGTAAAAAATTTTCCTTTGGTAAGGAGATCCTGTAATCTCTTTTCACTAAACTTACTTTATATTTTCAGTTGAAGGAGTGTAATTATGTTATCATTGGAATCTGTATGCTTGTTTGTGTATGAAAAAGCTACTCCATGGATTTGCATCCAATTTTCAAAGTAGGTGGGTGTTCCTGTACACAGGGCTTATTTAATTTTACAAATGATGCACAAACCAATTCTGGATCAGATTTTTGTTAATCATTGCACTCATAAGTAATATTGTAGGTTTTGGGTATGCATGCTCTGAGAAGTCTAACACTTTTATCAGCTAAGTAAGGGGAACTTAAATCTGTGCAGTCTAAGGCTCCTTTATGAACATCAATTAAAGAATCCTATAATTGAGACGGTTACATGAAATTGTAAGTTTTATATAAAACATACACTGAATTATAAAGAGCCAATCTCCTGTTCTGAATTTAATGTAAGTATTTTAAGTTTTCATTTGTTTTCATTATATTTCCGGGTTAAATGCAGGGAAACTACTGTTAAAACATCAAATACACCAAATTCTCCCCTATTATTAAGGTGGGGAAACATTAACCTAAAATTTAAGGGTAGATTATAAGGATTATAAGTAAGAAGGTGGCACAAATGGAAAGCAATATAAAAGAAGCTTAGATCTCGTGAATATCAAAGTAAGGTGTTTCCATTGACACTAATGATTTCCTGAATTTTTAGGGGTTCCATTATATTTAAAGAAAGAAAGTTCCCTTCATTACGGGCGGTTTATTGAATGGCAAAATAAAGGAAAGGATAAAAAATCTAGGATATCCTTGACTTGCAAGGCTTACATAGAAGAAACAATGCTTTATTTTGTGTGGCAATTAGGTCAGAAACCAGATGGTTTCCAAGTGGTTTGTTAGGGGCCACAGTGGCAGAGTGGTAACACTCTCGCCTCCCATTTCTGAGGCCGGGGTTCGGTTCCCAGCACGGCCTCAAGTGGGAAACTGGTAGTTGCTTGCCATTGGTCGGCAGTTTACAGTGCAGAACCCTGATGAACTGTATGTACTGGTTTCCTATGCCCTTCTAACTACCCATTGTGATATGACCTGTACAGTGTTGAAAGCGATGTAAAACCCCAAATAAATAAATACTCGCCTACTTTTGGGTCAGCTATACCATTGGAAAATTGGTTTGTTCAATAAGTTGAAAGGGGGCCATGATGGCAAAGTGGTAACACTCTCACCTCCCACCTCTTTGGCCGGGGTTCGGTTCCTGGCCTGACCTCAAGTGGGAAAGCTGGTAGTTGCTTACCATTGGTCAGCAGTTTACAGCACAGAACCTTGACCAACTGTATGTGCTGGTTTCCTCTGCCTTTCTAACTACCCATCGTGATATGACCTGTAAAGTGTTGAAGCGACGTAAAACCCCAAATAAATAAATAAGTTAAAGATCTTGTGAATGTTCTAGTATACACCATGTTGTGTACGGTTGTGATTCAACCTGTTTTGTATTTGAGTATGACAGTTTTGATGATATTTGCCTTCGGTATGATTTGACACAACTTTAAATGCAAATTTGCATTCAAAACAGCTTTTTTAAAATATCTATCAACCGTCTTCATGAGCTGTACTAAAATAGACATGCTGTAGGGCTGAGAGATGGGTAGAACTTGTGGGATGGACATATAGGAAAGCTCAGTCTTTAGTGTGAAGGGGCCACGGTGGCGCAGTGGTAACACACTTGCCTCCCACCTCTAAGCTCTGTGGTTCAAACCCCGGGCCTCATGTGGGAAAGTTGGTAGTTGCTTACTGACAGTCATCAGTTGACAGTACAAAACTGTATGTACTGGTTTCCTCTGCCCATAAAATTACCTTTCGTGATATGACCTCAACAGTGTTGAAAGTAACATAAAAACCTAAATAAACTCAAAAATATCTTCAGTATGAACTACCCAGAAAATGGGCCTCTTTTTGGGCTAAGTGGAAGCCAATATGTACACATAATACCATAAGGAAATGTGTGACCAAACCAGTAAGATTAAAAATACATGTACCCGTAAATTTCCAAAATAACGCCCAGGTTCAAATAAACGCCTGGTTCAAATTAACGCCTGGTACCAAGTGCACTGTTTACAATTTATAACACTGTTTTTTGTATTTCAACAGAACGCCTGGTTCAATTTAACGCCTGGTCTGATGCCATTTGAAAATAATTAGCGCCCGGGCCATATTTTGAAAAAATACGATATTTAAATATGTTTACATTGGAAATACTTTTTTCTCAGTAGTCTGAGTCTGTTCTTTTCAAATCTTTACAGTTGATTCACTTCTAAACAATGGTAAGGGTTTATTTATTTATTCGGGTTTAACGTAGCATTCGAACACATTGTTTAGGTCATATCATGACAGGTAGTTTTAAGGGTAGAGAAAACCAGTGCATACCAGTTGGCCATGATTCTGCACTGTAAAATGCTGGGCATCAATAATGCCCCATTCACAGTACAGACGGTACGTCCCATGCTTAGAGGTGTAACTCGCTGGCAGAACCACCTCCAAGAATACCACATACCTTCTGAGATCTGGACCTGTATTCACAAAGATTCTTAGAATTTTTCTTAGACTTACACTTAAGTCTAAGAAAATTCCTTTGCTAAGAATTTTCGTATTCTTAAAATAAAAACCTATTCACAAAACAATTCTTAGCTAAGAATAATTCTAAGAATAGAAGTAAAAAGAAATGTGTGCACAGGTTAGACTAAGTGTAATTCAAAGAAAAATTCTAAGAATCTTTGTGAATACAGGCCCAGAAGTGACTTTCTGTATTTGGATGCAATTCTGGTGTCAAGAATAAGAGTTTTGTGCATATGGCTATTTCATATTGTTAGAAAAATTCTTAGAATAAAAGCCATTCTTAGAAAAATTCTAAGAATAAGTATAATTTTAAGAATAAGAATCTTTGTGAATAGGAAAATTCTTATTCTTAGAATTTTTCTAAGAAAAATGACAATTCTAAGAAAAATTCTAAGAATAAGACTAATTCTAAGAATAAGAATCTTTGTGAATACAGGCCCAGGTGTATCATTTACACTAGAGGCAGTATAACTAAAAGTTCATATGCGATCTTGTGGCAGAGTGGCAAAATGTCCATTTACCTCCACTTGCATTATGTTGCCGCGTTATAACAAAAGACGACCACAACCCTATATACACCATGGACTACACCTTCAGTCGCCGTGGCAAGAAATTCATCTGCATATGTTAATATTCATCTGAACATGCCCACTGTATGAAAATCAGAGGCGGAAATTTTTCAATAGTGGTGTTCAGACATTACGCCTGTCAGTACCTCACCCTGGGGCCTTAAGTCTGCAACTACCTTAAGTAACACACTGGCTGGTGAACACTGGAGCTTGTGCTTTAGTAACACCCCACTTCTTAGTAACAGGTCAACAAATTAGAACTGATTGGCTGACCTAGTTGTTTACCCTTTATGTTGGGCTTTGTCCCTCACTTTTGAAACTGCCAGTAACAGGAATGGACTGTGAAAATGTTTTCCCACCCACCCTGCTCTTTAGGAGTCAACATTGCAATTTTAATCTAATTTTAATATTATATCTTATACATTTTGTAACAATTATGTTTTATTCTGTTTTAAGAATCGTATAATGTTAGTTCTTGCAAATGGGAGGGTTTTCTATATGTATGTTAACTTAAACCCACTGAATCACCAAAAGTAATTAAACTTATACTTCCCCAAGGATGGCCTGTGTGTTATTTAACCTTTAACCTTATCTTAGGGTCATTGGGGTTGAATCTTGAAACTGCCCCTGCTGTGGGTTCGGTTCTCTCATTTACTGTTATCCATTTTTGTAGTGAGTCCTTTGTTTTTTAAACTATGTGGTAACCTTAATGTGGGCTTGGACCCTTATGTAATAGATATACATTACTGTAATTGCATTTACATCATATATTGGTCTGTACATAAGTATAGTAATTAGTAATCTTGTAGCTTGGTATTTTGTGATAACTATGTATAATAAAACTATGCTCCACCATGTGTGTTCTCTGTTTTCCAGGGTGGCGGGGGGGGGGGGGACTGAAACATTTTAAAACTTCCATCGGACAAGCAAGGTAATGGAAAAGATTAGAGAGAGATTGAAATTACTCCAAAATAATATACAAAGAATATGATCCGAATTTCGGCCAGATTTATTATTATTATGTTTTTAATTATCACAAACACAGACGGACAAACGAACAAACGAACAAAATACACTTTCTGAACTCATAAATCAATTCTTACTACCAGCTATCCCCTCACAATCACATTCTCACAGTTACTACTCATTCTGTATTTTGATTGGAGCATTTTAAGGTCAAACCTATCATTGCCATATTTGGACACACTATTCTCAGAATATCATTTCTATATTTATAGCCAATATTTAATTGACATTCCAATCACTTATTATTGCTTTTGACAGAATCATGCATATTTGAAAGTTCTTTTCAACTACAAAAAATGACCATATTCTAAACACTAGGACAGAATACCTCTGCAAAAAAAAAACTTTAAAAAAAATTGGCTCCAAAATTGGTTGTAGATCATTCCTAACAATAAGTCAGTTCCATGTTTGACCCTGACTCACCTGTTGATGTCAATCTTTGGAGTAGTTTTCGTGTAATCTTGCTAGCATACAAACAAACAAACAGAAGCGAATGACCATATAACCTTATTCGACGATGAGGTGATCACAATTATATACTTTTGATTACTACCTGTTGACACTGAATCATCTCTAAACTGAGAAATCTTAAAAGTGTAAAATATATTACTTTTATGTAATAAATAAACCCAATTTTGTCACACAAACCATTATCCCCGATTAAATTTAAATGCTATCCTTTGCAAACAGTTAATTAAACAAAACAAAATATGTATATCCTTTTTGTACATATAATAAATATATTCCAACTTTATAATTTCTTGTTTTGAAATGATAAATTCAACACTTGACTATTTCCAAACAGAAATTCCGATGAAATCAATTGAGAGTTATTTTCCTTGCAACAGAAAAAAAACAGTACAAACTTTGTCCATTTTCCAATTAAAACTAAACTTGCTTCACTTCTGAAAGTCTTTACTCAATTATGATTTCCCCAAACTGAAATTTCAATCAATGAACTGGTTTTCAGAAATGAACTTCTAAATTCCATCAATATTTTCCTGAGAGAATTATTTGTGCTGGGGTTTTTGGCCAACATCTGGCGACGACAGGTTATAGTAACACCAAACACAGAGACACAACCACGCACATACACAGTAATGTGTGGCTGGCTGGATGGTTGAGTATTTGAGCCAGCAAACTCTTACGCAGTGCCAAAAATAACTAGCACTTCCAAGTCGTACGTTTTTAATACTTTTTAAAGATGTGCTTACACAGCCATATTTGGCTGGATGAATGTTCATAGGTTATCATACACAACAATGTATGGCCGGAAGAATGGTTGCAAGTTGTCATTATGTTACATAGTTCAACCATATCTGGTTGAATGAATGGTTGAGGATCTGAGCTCATCTGAGCTGATCAGGATTTCTTGAGACAATGAATGAGTTCATGTTGTAACGGTCTGGATTTTGCAATGTTACTGGAAGAGAAATGTTCTCAGAGTATGAAAGTGCACTAAGGAAGGGCTTTGCACTGGGTCTGGCTATCTATTGGTCTCCTGTTTCTGTTACTCAGGGTCAGTTTCATTGGATATAAAAATGTATTGCAAATAAAATTATATTTTATAGAAACATAAGCCATTGTGGCCTAGTGGGTAGCACAGTCACCTAGGAACACTGATGACTTGGGTTCAAACCCATATAGATGCAAATACATAGTGGCTCGGATGACCACTTAAAATGGCGGTCCTCTGTCATTGGGTCTTATACCCAGTGGCAGGCTGAAGAAACATCAAGGACATTGATAAAATGGTCATCCTTGAGCCTCTGTCTTTCAGTTAGGGGAATGTCAGTAACTTGAGAGTTGGGCTGTACTTATGCAGTCGGACGGGTCATATAGAGCTTTGAGTCCTGTAGCAGATGGAGATATTGCACTGAGTATAAATACAATATAATACAATAAGCCAAATGAAAATAGGGAAACTGATGACACAGTGGGTAATACACTATCCTATCCCCTGTCAGTTTTTGGGTTTGCGTATCGACCCGACTTCAACAGTGAACGTTTATTGCAAATACCTTTTGGCTTTTACTGAAGTTTATGGGACACCTGATAGGCATTGCCTTCTTCCATCCCCTTAACTATGTGGAGATATTAAAAAAATATCAATTTGTAATTTCTCACTTATTATCCTCATCAGATAAGTTTGTCTGTTTGTTTCCCTGCATTCCCAATAACTCCAGAGCTGATGAATGGATCTGGGTAGGACCTGACCTAAGGGAGAAGTGATTAAATTTTGGAAAACCCTTGATCATATACTGGATGCCAAAACAATCGTGAATTTTAAAAGTCCTATTTTTCAAAGCATTTTTAAATGGGGCTCGGTGGTGTAGCGGTTAGAGAGCTCGCCTTCATCCTCTTAAGTGGTCCGTTTTGAATCTCAGCCCGGGTGTTTCATATTGGAAAGTTGGTAGTTACTTGCCGATGCCCGTTGGTTTACAGTGCAGAATATTGACCAACTAGTATTGCACTGGTTCATCTACACATAAACTACCACTGGTAATATGACCCTGGCTGTTGAATGTGACATAAAGCAAAAAAATAAATCTAAATCTAAAATGCACTTTCAAGGCATTGGTAAAGGACAAATCTTCATAAAATATTTTATGTGGCTACAGACTCTCTTGAAGAAATAAGTGATCAGTTTTTTAAAAGATCCTGGTCATGTTCTAAATATAAAAGCCCTGAATTTCCAGCATCATGTTCTGGTGAAGGTATGCGCTCTACAAGTGCTTTATAGTTACTTCATAGATCTTAAAGATGAAAGTTAGGTTTTTATGTCCCGTTCAACAGCCAGGGGCCGATTTCACAAAGGGACTTAAGTCCAGATTTAGACTTAAATTTAAGACTTTGGTCTTAAATTTTGTCAAAAGAATGTTAAGTCTGTGGTCTTAGACTTAGCGGATTTCACAAAGCAGCTAAGTCCATGAAATTGCTAAGTCAGTGGACTTAACTTTAAGTCTGGGAGGCTTAAATTTTGTAAAGAGGACTTAAATATGGCCGCCATAAACTTTTTTCCACTTCAAAATTTGAAATGGCTGTAAATAAAGTATAATTACACAAAACACCTCACTAAAGTAGTCTTTTGGACGTTTATATGTGGCAACAAGGTTTTCCATTTCAAAACAGCCCTTATCCTTAGATAAAATACATCAAATGAATGATATATGGCACCAATATTATATTTTGAATAGATATAAAAGGTCACATGACACAGAAAACCACTGTGGTTATTTGATAAGCGTGGACTTAGCTAAGTCACCTTTGTGAAATCTATTTTAAGTCCCAGCCCTAGCTAAGACCAAAGTCTTAGATTTAAGTCCAAGACTTAGCCAATAAAGGGACTTAGTTTAAGTCCTTTAGTGAAATCGGCCTCGGAACCATATTGGGACAAGGATCTCAGCAATGTCACTTGTGGGAATCAAACTGACACAGAGGAGACAGCTTGTGATTAGATGTCAAATTGCTTTGACCAAAAATATAATCAGGCTTGGCTGCAAGAAAAACAATTAATCAGAAGACTAGATAATACTTACTGCTCTTTGGGACAGTATTATATGGCTCTAGCTTTTCAGTGTTATTAGTCCGTTCATGAAAATATTGGATGAAGAAATAAATAATATTATTTTCCTTGAATTTATTAAATGCTCTGTATTGACTGTATTCAACACATTACTAACTTGTAAATAAACTTGCCCAAACTGTATTTTTTAATTACCATATTGAAGTGCAAGTCTCCTGGGTTCAAACCTCGCCTTCAAGCATACGAACAAATGACTTTGTCTTTGAATCCTGAGTGTATTAACATCTATACTAATGACCTGCAGGGTCAATGCATGTCATAAAGTTTTGCATACGAATATGAATTCAGCATATGCTAAAATGTGCTCATTTACAATACATTGTACAGCTTTGTAAGGAGTCCAATCTGTCTGCTGCTCACACTGTATCTTGGTGCAACTTGAATACAAAAAGCTAATTTGTGTAATTTGACACAAGTCCAAACTACAGGTAGTCTTTAACTACATTAAAATTAAATAAATTAGTGTTTTAATTTAGGGCTGGTAATATAATATCTACTTCAAACTCAGCCCCCAACTTAACACAAATTTGGAATTTGCAAATTAATTTAATGAAAAAAAAGAGTGTTATGTCACTCAGGCTGCCTTACATGGTATTAAGACATGACTGGAAATGTATGAGTGTTACCGGTGACAACAAATGGTTTATTAGTATTTTGTCATTCTGCCAAGTTGAGATATCTGCCAAATTATGCCGCTAAGCAGTAAATACATATCAATAAAATGTATTCAACCCCCTTGTATGAGGGGGTCATGGTGGTGCAGTAGTAACACACTCACCTCCCACCTCTGTGGTCGACTGTTCAAACCCTTAACCTTACATAAGAAAGCTGGTAGTTGCTTACCAATGGTCAGCAGTTTACAGTACAGTACCTTGACCAACTGTATGTACTGGTTTCCTCTGGCCACAACACTACCAGTCATGATAGGACCTAGACAGTGTTGAAAGTGATATAAAATCCCAAATGAAAATGTATCAGGTATGTCATAAGTAACAAAGTGCTAGACTTAAGCATTTTCTATACAAGTTTAAGCCAATTATTACTGGGATCAATAACCACCTACTTTCTAGTTTATAGACAGGGTAAATGGTTTTGAACTCAGGACCTCAAAGTCGGGGCAGATTTGCTACCACTGTCATGTATCTGTATTTGTTTATTAATACATTTCAGTTCATTTTGCAGTTCCAAAGATTAATGGCATCTACTTGTATCCAGCCACAAACAAAAAAGCATTAAAAATATTGAAAGATCGACTGGCTGACCTTATCAATACAGTAACTTTACCCTCAGATGATACAACAAGTTCCACAGGTTTCATTAAAAGCATCCTGTCTCAACTGCTCAGTTCACTCACCCACAAATGTGTTACATGAATCTGCGAATCTTCTCCTTCACATATAGCCCAAGTGTGCTGCCATTTGGATCTGCTTTTAGATTTCACTATAGTCGTGTGGAGTTTACATAGTCTTGCTTAAGGTTCAATTTTGCATGATTCTATTTCTATTCTGTACTTTTATGGCTGCCAGGCAGACTATAGGGCTCAACACTGGAATCCAATTAAAAAATCATCATTCCATAGCTGTTGCCAAGTGCAGTACCAAGGAGACGCCAGATAGAGTGTAAATTGGGAATGCCTTTCTGAAGAGATACAATTTTAACCTTTTTCTAAAACAGGCTAGACTTTGGGCAGAATGGACCTCATCAGGTAAATAATTCCAAACCGTGGGAGCATCAAAATAAAAGCTGTGGCCAATGTGTTCTTTTTTATTTTTTGTGTAGCCAAAAGAGAACCAAAGTAACCAGGATGACCACTGGGAAACAATTGTAAACTAGAGTGGCAGTTTTGAATATAAAGCGAAATTCCTCTGTAAACATGAAGTTAAGATAGTGATTATGTTTTTCAAACATGCACACAGATATCTGGTATTCATAATGCACTCATACATGTGAAGAGATATAGGCTTATAAGACAGACACACATCTCATTCTTAGTTGTATATCCTAACGTAAAAGCCTGTACATGTATGAGTACAAAATAAAAACTGAAACCTTATTTTCTGAACTGAAAATTTTCCTAAATGCGAAGAAACTTGAGCCTTCAGCAAGGCTGGAGTTTACAGACGCCGAGGGAATTTTTGTCAGTAAACCATTTCTGCATTATGGCCCTTTCACACTGCCCCGTTCAGTCATATCAACATGTATTTAACTTTTCCTTCATGACCCTGTCCTTACTTTTCCATAAATGGAATTCATGTGTGGGAGTGAATATTTTAAAATATGGGCCCGTCCTGTAAAAAGCAATACCTCCCTCCTTTATTCCTCTAGTTTGTAAATTTTAGTTCACATGTGAGAGCTTGTGGCATAGTGAAAACATACATGCCTCCCACCTCTGAGGTCAGCAGTACAAACCCTGGACCCTATGTGGGAAAGTTGGTAGTTGCTTACTGATGGTTGGCAGTTTGCAGTGCAGAACCTAGACTAACTGTATGTACTGGTTTTGTCTGCCCATAAAACTACCCGTCGTGATATGACCTGTACAGTGTTAAAAGCTATGTATGAAACCCCTATAAATGTAAATGTAAACAGTTAAAAATATCTGCATCATGCTGAAAAAGCTGTTGGTGTTGAGTCAAAGCATCTCTGACTTACTCTGACGTATTGCAATCAGCGGATGCCAATAAAACATGAAACACGTCTAACTAGAAGTAAGACCTGATGAGTCAAATATTCTACATTTGTCTGTAGCTCATGATGTCAACATGGAAGCTTGTGATCTAGGTATCAGACTACTAGTTGCGCAATGTACATTTATTTATTTGGGTTTTAACGTCGCTTTCAACACATTGTATGGGTCATATCACGACGAGTTGTTGGAAGGGCAGAGGAAACCAGTACATACAGTTGGTCAAGGTTCTGTACTGTACACTGCCGACCAACGGCAAGCAACTACCAGCTTTCCCACTTTAGGTCAGGCCGGGAACCGAAACTCCGATCTTAGAGGTGGGAGGCGAGAGTATTACCACTGGCCACCATGGCTCCTGCACAATGGACAAAAATACTATAGAATAGTAGTATTTCAATATATATTAGAAATGGTTAATTTAAGCCAGAAATGTGACATGTGTGTATATGTGTTTTAACTGTGATAAGATTTAAAATAAGGAAGTACTCAGAGAGTGCAGTCCTCCTCCAAGGTCCAACACCTCTAATATGGCTAAAAATTCCTATACCCAGAGGGTTCTTTCTATCACTACCATCAATTATATATACCTCCTTTTCGGATTTTAGGGGGAAAATGGGTTTGTCATGTACACATCCACCATGATCTTATTTGGATTTATGTTGTTTGTTTTTTGTGTAACAATTTCAATGAACTTCTCTATTTTTAATGCGTGAAATCCATAGTTGCTAGTAGTACTGATGTCATACCAAAAAAAGCACTGACGTGAAATTTAGCAGAAAACAGATATATGGGCTTCAAAAAAGTTCTCTGTAAACTCTCAAGTGTAACAGGTTCGACACCCAATTCGTCCATCCACCCAGAAAAGTGTGAAGTTCCCATTACAGATACTAAAAAATCAAAATGGTGGACTTCACTAACATGTAACTATGTTAAAACGCCTAAAAACAAGGTACACCGTCAGAAAACGTCAAATATTTGAAGCAAAAAATGAAATAACTTTTTCCCCTGAAAAGTATTAAATTTCCTTATTCAAAAGGTGTTTGCAGGCTGCATAAGATGAATTAGTGGTATTGAGTTCTGATCTATAATTGGTCATTCTGTCAACTTGGGTGCTGAAAAGGTGTTTGTATGACTTTGTTTGTTATTATTGAGAACTTTGCAAGTTTTATGGATAAAGCAAAAACAATAAATAATTGTAGAGGTAGTTTGTCAATATCTCCTGCAAGATAGAATAATTAAAACTAAAGGTGAAAAATGACTAGAAACAGTTTTGAATGAAAGAAATCTATTCAGAGAGGAAATAAGGGTATTGGACAGAATTAATAAAAAATCATTTTTATCAATAATTGAAGGATTGTTCTGGTTCATGGCAGATGCTTACATACTGAAAGCATTCAAGAATCCCGGAAAAGGATCAGACAAGAGTGATGGATAATATCCCAACTGAAAAAAAAAGACTTGAAAAAAGGTCTAATCAAAGAAGTTTCATCCTTAAAAAGACACACGAAAAAATGCCACAGAGACAAAACACAAAGGAAAAAAAGACTCAGATAAAGACCAAATTTAGGAAAGATTAGGGGAAGGTGGAGGGGTGTGTGAATATATTTTAATTTAACTCACATTTTAATTCATTATTTTTACCAT
Source organism: Sabellastarte sp. h YS-2021 (assembly GCA_964017235.1). NCBI lineage: Eukaryota > Metazoa > Annelida > Polychaeta > Sabellida > Sabellidae > Sabellastarte > Sabellastarte sp. h YS-2021. The sequence goes on along the minus strand of OZ024929.1, from coordinate 174,931,037 downwards.
GAGGATGTCACTATTTAGCTACAATCTCTTAGTTTGAATTAAATGTGTTAACTGATAATATATTCATTAATTGACTGTTATTACTGTTTTCAGCACATTTAAACCCACAACCCTTTATGCTAAAGGCCCACACCTTTCCAGGTCAGCTCTAAGGACAATATTTATTATTGAAGCCATTAGTAGAGATTCTATCACTTCACTGAAAACTGCAAAACATTTATTGAACATGATAGTCAAAATGGGTGTAAATTATTGCAAGATTTGCACAAGCCACTACCCAATTCCCTTAGTCTCAACTTTAAGCCTAAGCCCTGGCTAAGACCTTTCATGAATACGGGCCCTGGGCTGGTATTCATAAAGGGCCTTAGACTTACCCAGGTCTTAGGCTTAAATGTGGTCTTAAAGTTGAGACTTTTGTCTCAGCTAAGTTTTGTCTTAAAACCGTATTCACAAAGGGTGACTTAGCTAAGTCCAAGATTATCAAATAACCACAGTGGTTTTCTGTGTCATGTGACCTTTCTTTTCCATTCAAACTAAACTATTGGTGACATATATCCTTCATTTAATGCATTTTATCTAAAGAAAAGTGCTGTTTTGAAATGGAAAGCCTTGTTACCACATTTAAACTTCCCAAAGACTGCTTTAGTGAGGTGTTCTGTATAATTATACTTTATTTATAGCCATTTCAAATTTTGAAGTGGAGAAAAGTTTATGGCGGCCATATTTAAGTCCTCTTTACAACATTTAAGCCCACTACCAACCAGTCTTAAAGTTGAGCCCTTGGCCAAGCCAAAGACCAGTCTTAAATTCTTTGTGAATACCACTAAGCCTAAGACAAAAGTCTTAGCAGTTTTTGGGCAGAAACTTGAGACAAAAGTCTCAACTTTAAGCCTAAGCCCTGGCTAAGACCTTTTGTGAATACGGGCCCTGATCCATAAGAGAAAACACCCTGTCTGTCTGTTTGTTTTTCCATGTGCAGATCTCTAAAATTATTCCTCGGATTGAGGACATATTTCTACACTAGACGGAGTCGATCCATGGCACAGCCCTCCTTCGAGAAGTTATCCAAATCCATTTCGAGAATCACTTTTTTCAGATTTTCTAACAATATCTGCTACATTACTTAAAAAACTACAAATCTCATTGGGGCATTATATTTACCACAAGGTTGGGCCTACCTCTGGCCTGTTCCTTTCTTAATAATCTAGTTCTATATTGGGAATTCTTAATTTTTTTCCAGGTTTTTTTATTCACCATTATGTGGTTCCAGATCCAGGATTTGTGATGCCTCAAGCACTATTTGTATTTTTTCAACTGTTTCTTGAAAACCTAGGTATCTGTGAAGAAAATTGTGTCAATTTTTCGTGGACTGATAAATAGACTGAATGAGTGATTGATTGACTGACTGAAAAATTGATTGATCAAGTGATCAATCAGGATTGATTATCTCTAAGATTAGTTGAGGGATGAAATAAAAATGTATACTAGTTGAGCAAGACTCCGCACTGAATACGATCTGACACTAGGAGGTAGCCAAAAAATTTCCCACTTGAGACTTAAGGTAGGGATTGAAACAAGTCCTGAAGGATGTAATGCAAGTGTGTTGCCCACTTTATCACCATGTCTCCCCATGTGTCAAATTTAGACAGGACTCCAGTCGGAAAAAAGGGATGGTATCGCCTAGGACGACCTTCAACTATTAATGCTGCATTCTTCAGTACATTGTGTGGAGGTGTTAAATACCCGTGAAACAGATTTTATTTTTATTGGATGTGAACTAGCATGTACCAGTCCTGAATAGCCGAAAGAATGCATCATTATTATCCGTCATGTATTGGGAACCGTGATGGTTATTTATATCAATTTTATACTCATTCAAAATATTTTACCATATATATGGGACTTATTACATCACATATGGCCAAATAAGTATAGAAATAATTTGTGGTGACAATAATCTTTAAAAGCAAATACATGTTTTGGGGTGATAATAAGAGATATACATCACTTAAACTGTTGCACATTTTTCATTTATCAAAAATGTTATTTAATTATTATGCAATATCGTTATATAGCCACATAGGGATATAATGTCAAAATGTGCACCAAATCAGTTGACGAGAAATATATTATATATATTTTTATTTAGTATTGCTTGGTGTAACTATGTACACCAAGGGTCCAAAATGGTGGGCAGTCCCTGACCCTTTGTAGCAGGTTAAAGTTGTCAAGGTGACCAGACAATGTCAATGTTTTAAAAACATCAGGTGATATATGTTCTGTTGTGACAGACCTAGGATAATGTTTGTTTCTATTCTATTAAAGTTTCAGAGATTGTAATGAAAATTCCCTTTGTCTTGGCGAACATAGAAAAAAATGTCAAAGTGACATTATAAACAAAATACCTTAGAAGTGTGAACATAACATTTGAGAGTAACAAAGCATTAAACTAACAACACAGAATATATTGGTGTAAACATTTCATATTAGGTTATGTTTTCTTCAGTGTTTGTTTCTCCGTATCAGTTTATATACTTGTCAGTCTGCAAATGTCAAATTTACTAGAAACTCTCAATTATTAGCTCAAACTTAGTGGCTTGATTCACATTAACAGTTTCAAGTCTTAAATCTAAGCTGTTATTTGTTTTTTTTTCTACAATTTAGGGAATTTTCATTTTTGAAACAATTTTGGAATACTGCCAATTGTTTTGGATGTAGAGTGGAAAATGTAAATTACATACATTTGTAAAAGATCATGTAATCAGATTGTACCCAATCAAATTAACAGATTTGAATTAGTAATAACCTGCAAATATATATATTCTTATAACTGATCGTTGGTCGCTTATCATCGATCGCACTAGTGGAAACAAAGACTTAAAATGTTGTGCCTTTGCTGAAGGTTTCATTGATTAAATGCTCCGTGACAGACTCATTACAATCAATCTTATTAAGCACTGATTGGCTCATTATTGAGCAACTGATTTTGAAAAGAAAATCACAATTATCAAAGAAAAGATGGATCACTCCCTCTAATGCTGTTACATCATTGTAACACAAGATATGACACTGTATGTAGGACAATTGATTGTATGAAAACGTAAGAAAGACAAAGACACAGTTGGGTTTTTGCATCCCTTCTAACTATTAGCACTGTAAAGCAACAAGTCCATTACATTTGTGCATGATTGTTAATACCCCTTTCACACTACATACAATATCCCCCCGCCCCTGTCTTTTAACTACTCAGGGCCCGTATTCACAAAGATTCTTATTCTTAGAATTTTTCTTAGAATTGTCGTTTTTCTTAGAAAAATTCTAAGATGAAAAAAATTTTCCTATTCACAAAGATTCTTAGAATTATACTTATTTTTAGAATTATTCTATGAATGGTCTTTATTCTTAGAATTTTTCTAAGAATAGAAATTTACTATTCACAAAACTCTTATTTTTAGAATTTTCTAAGAATTTTGTTTAAATCTAAGAATGGCACATAGCATGCTTAACTTAAGAAAAATAGTTGTTTTGATGATTATAGTGCAGCAACTGATTGCAAATCGACATTCAGAACAGAGTGTTACATATTAGTTGTCAATTGTGTGTACTGTAACGAAATGCGGGTTGATACCTTGGTGTCAACTAGGTCATTCCCTGGGGAGGACCTTAACTTTAACATTTAGTATGCATCACCATGCTGTTTGTAATCTGTCATTTCATTGGCCAGTGCACTTTTCCTGGCCTATTGAATTTCAACCCCTCTTCCATTTGCAACTTGCTCTTGGAAGGGGTAACACTGTAAAAAATTTATTTATTTTTCTTCATATATTTAGTCGAATGTACTTTTAGTTGTTTACCAAGTGTTTTTATAGGGTTTTTTAGTACGACTATATATGGAGAAAAAGAAATATAACTTGCGGTCAGCAAAGAGTGATAGTCTTGAAGTACCTGTACAATTACAGATTTCAAATGATAACGACTTTATAACGAACTTGCTGGGTTCTCAGACTTTGGCTATGTCTCAGCAAGAATCGCAAAACTCTGATAGTGACCTCGATTGTAGTGCCCTTGTAAATGAAACTGACAGTGACGATGCGAGCAACCCCGTCCGTTCCTTCAACAGGTTTGAACCCGAAGCTTCCACCAGTTCTGCCCAACAAAACAATTCTCAGGATGTTCAGGCGTTGGTTAACCACCAGATTTTGTCTCAACTAACTACTATTTCAGATAGGTTGACAAAATTGGAAGGGAAACAACCCAAGAAAACATCTGATAAACAAAAAATTAAGGGCAGAAGCGTTGGGAGCAGAGGGAAAAACACCATAAACGTACACAAAAATACTGAAAACAACCAGTATTCCCATGTGGCGCCTAGTACTTCACACAGTATTCCTCTTTGTACTGAGGGGTTACCTACACTCCAACAAATACGGGCGAATGCACACATACAACAAGGGGTGGAGGATAGGCTTAAAGACCATGGGTCAATGGATGGCTGGCTTCTGCAGATCCATGAGAGATGAAGCTTGTCAAAACAATAAGGAAGCCATGCTTGAGTATCTCATTTCATTATTAGACAATTCCAATGATTCTCATGGTCTGCAGCCAAAGCCAGCCATGCCGTACTCCTCTGTCGTATGGAACAGGGAGAGATCCAGAACTTTACTCAAGTAGAAAAAATTGACCATATTCGCAGGGCGCACGCACAGAGACATATTCCTTCAACTGCTTTCAATGGTACAAAAAATACTTCTAAACGGGGTGGGGGAGGAAAGTCTATGATTTGTCAGTATTTTAATTCAGGGACTTGTGTACATTCTACAACTCATGAAACCAAAGGCACTATGTACCGTCACGTTTGTGCACATTGTTATACAAAAAATGGCAAGTCACTTCCACATATGGAAAATGAATGTAGACAGAAAAACAAACAGTCAAAAAACGAGTAGCCTGGGCTGAGGAAGGGTCATTCCCCCTTACTTACAATTCTAGATATATTTGGAACAGTCATACTTCAAAACAGGAGTATCAATTCCAAAGAAATGTAACCAAATCTCAAGCTTTAGCTTGGTTTCACCATCAAAAAGCTTTTCAGACAGTTAGGGGAGACCGTACCTACGCCCAGGCACTAAAAATTTCACCTTCTAACAACAAGTCCCATGCACCATTTCCAAATAAACTTGCTCGCATCGTCACTGCCGGCCGGACTAGTGCGAATGAAAAAACAGTTACCTCTTCCAAGGTTTGTATACACCATGATGGCCACACCCCCCCTTCCTCCTACCCAGCTGTCCAACGGGTAAAAAATGGGGCCACACCAAGGGTTTTTAAAAATGAACCTATAGTCCCTCTGTTTAACAGATTTCAGCCATTGCAAACGGATGCAGAGGTAAATTCGAACCCTGTACTTCACCAGCTGGGGGATGGCAGGGTGGGATGTGGTCCAAAGCAAATGCACAAACATACAAGCAGACACACTGCACCATCCCTTCCCCACGACATTGGATCAAAAAATGAACCACAACAAAATGCCATGACTGATCTTGATTCAGTAGAATGTATGGAAAATATAGCTAATGCTCAAGCTCATATGGCGGAAAGTTTGGTAAATACACACCAAAGTGGTGAAAAGAATGTATCAGTAGCCCAACACCCAAATAACAAGAATATATCCCCAAAATACTCACCACAGACACAGCAATCGGATGCTTTTCCCGTATGTCATACACTTCAATTATCAAAGCATGAGCATAAAAAAATTGCTAGTATGGTTGCAGATACGGAGATTATTCCTTTATATGTTTGGCAGAATAGGCATAACAGTACTGATCGTCAGGCTTGTATTCAACAAAATGGTAACGAATTTGGATATATTCCTGTAAATAATTTGCACACATACAATGGTCCGGAAGTGCATTGGCACATTGTTCCAGATATTTTACAGGCACATCAAATAATTAGGCACACAGGGGTTCCAAATTTCTTAAATGCTCGAATACCTGTGGCCACTCAGCTTAATCCTGACAGTTGGGCAAAACATCTAACAACATATTGGGACCAACAATTGGTCGACTTTATATGTTTCGGATTCCCTCTAGATTTTGACCGTAATTTTACATTATTATCTTCATGTCAAAATCATGCGTCTGCAATCGAACATGTAAACCATGTAGATGCTTATATTGCAGAAGAATTAAAATATGGGGCCATGTATGGACCTTTTTATCAGTTACCATTTCCTGTTCATGTGTCACCTCTTATGACCAGAGAAAAACAAGATTCTGCTAAAAGACGTACAATAATGGATCTAAGTTGGCCGAAAGGGGCTGCAGTAAATACTGCCATACATAAATTTCATTATTTAGATACGTATTTCACTTTGCAATATCCATCTGTAGACCATATTATAGAAAAACTTAAACTGTTAGGCCCAGGGTCCTTATTGTATAAAGTCGACATTAGCAGAGCATTTAGACATTTACGTATTGATCCGGGCGACATAGATCTCTTAGGTATACATCATAAAAACCTGTTTCTGGACGGATCTTTGCCGTTCGGATTTTCGACTCGGATCCGGATTTTTTGAGCGGTGCTCCGATGACATTAGATACATCATGAAACAAAATGGTCATAATGCACTCTTTAATTACATTGACGACCTCATATATGTCGGCTTACCCTCAAAAATACATGATTCGTACAAATTTTTGTTGTCTTTATTACAAGACCTTGGCCTAGAAATCAGTAAATCCAAACTGGTTGAGCCATCTACTCAAGTTGTATGCTTAGGTATTCTGGTAGATACGGTTAATAGAACCATATCCGTACCTCCGGATAAACTACAAGATATCAGACATATTTGTAAATCTTGGGTTTACAGAAAGACCTGTACAAAAAACCAGTTTCAGTCCCTATTAGGCTCGTTACTTTATATTACTAAATGTATAAAACCTGCACGGTTCTTTTTGAACTGTATGTTGCAAATACTTAGGTCACAAGGTCAAAATAATAAATTTCATCTCACCAGTTCTTTCTACAAAGATCTTAACTGGTTTAATACTTTTCTTTTACAATACAATGGAGTTACATATTATGACACCAAACCTATTGACCATACCATCCATTTAGATTCCTCTCTTCAAGGAATGGGTGGCGTTTGGGGACAAATGGTCTATGCTCTTCCACTATCTGGGAAATTTCCAAACTTACATATAACACAGTTGGAAATGTTAAATGTAGTGGTTGCACTGAAAGTTTGGGCAAATGCATGGAAGAATAAGAAAATCCAAATAAATTGTGACAATCTTGCAGTTGTTGAGGTCCTGAATTCAGGCAGAACTAAAGATGAATTCTTGGCTACTTGTAGTCATAATATCTGGCTTCTCACCTCTATTTTCAACATTCAATTCCAAATATCTCATGTTCCAGGCAAATACAATGGTATAGCAGATCTGTTGTCCAGATGGACAATTATATCTGACCCTGAGAGGAAATTAAAGCAATATTTACCCAATTTTATATGGGTCAACACACATGCTGACTTATTTGCCTTGAATTTTGATATATAATGTTATTCTTTCAGACACGTCTCCAGTGGCAGCCCAGCTGGCCACCTCTGCAGCACAACGACTAGCTGTGGCCTTTAGACCTGCTACCCAGCGTACATACAAACGTATGTTCAGGGATTTCTTGGGCTTCTTGGTGGCAGCTGGGCTGTCACATAAATGCTTAGGTAGTCATCATATTCTACTCATGTTTATGGAATTCTTGGCTCAAAATCGCTTATCACAGTCAAATATAGCCAATCATATGGCTGGCATTAGGGCTCAGTTCATTATTCATGGTTTAGAAACCGATCCATTTCAACATGACCAGATACATTTGTTTCACAAGTCTTTGAAGATTAACAGACCCCTCAACCCAACTGCTCACCAACTTATTACCACTGATATCTTGCAAAAGATTATTCATATCACACGATCGCTGGATTCCCCAGTAGTCTTCACTGCTTTATATTTATTGGCTTTTTATTCCTTCATGCGTATTTCTAATATGCTACCACACACCATTAATTCTTTCGACCCTTCAAGATAATTGGCCAGAGGAGATATCATTTTCTCAGAACTTGGGGCTACTATTCTAGTTAAATGGTCGAAAACCATTCAGAACAGAAAAGACATACACACCATTGCCATTCCATCACTGGGTACATCACCATTGTGTCCCTCTCGAGCTTTACAAGCCCTCCTTGCAGTTGCACCTGGTCATAATAACTCTCCACTGTTCATTTGCTCCACGAAACATGGTGTAGTGCCTCTTACTGATTCTGTAGCCAGGAAGCACCTTAGACAAGTGTCTCAGCTTTTGGGTTTTCACCCACACTTCAAATTTCATGACTTCAGGCGATCTGGGGCCACTTGGGCCTTTCACCAAGGTGTCCCTCTTCACCATATCATGCATCATGGCACTTGGCAGTCCGACAGTGTATGGAAATATATTAAATCTACACCTCAAGCTACTTCCCCTGTGGCTTCAGCTTTCCAACAAGCCCTACTTACATAGGCTTGGCTGTTTGGTGGACAATGTTTCATATTTCAAACCTTTTTAACACTCTTTTACACATATTTTACCTATATGGCCAATTCTACTTCCTGTACATATATAAATTACAGGTATCAGGCGTATACTTGCATCTTACTCTTGCACTTTGCAGTAAAATGTACAAACTTTCTATTTGGTCTGCTTCATCTTTCTTTCTGCTATTTGGTCTATTGGCCCCGCTTTGCAATTGCAACTTATCCTTCTACATCATATATGCTTAAGCTTGTCTTTCAATATTCGTTTGATGCAGTTGCAAACTTGGGTTGCAACTGCACTTTGTCTATTGTTCAAAATTTCATTAGTGTACTTGATGACAGAAATATTTGGTCAATTTGCAATTGCAGGGTGGGTCACTCCTTACTTATACTAGATGCATGCCTGTTAACAAGTACCCCTTAACTGTAAATGTCATATAGTGGGTACTCATTAGCCTTGAGGTGAAATGTTACTAGTTGTTATGACGTTAAACAAATGGTTATTCATCGTATAGTATACATTGTAACTTTTTTGTAACAACTACAACTTTTAGTAGTAATAAAATATATATTAATCCCAATTGCTAGTTTTTATTGCAATTGGTTGGTCCTCCCGGGGGAATGTGCGGGTTGATACCTTGGTGTCAACTAGGTCATTCCCTGGGGAGGACCTTAACTTTAACATTTAGTATGCATCACCATGCTGTTTGTAATCTGTCATTTCATTGGCCAGTGCACCTTTCCTGGCCTATTGAATTTCAACCCCTCTTCCATTTGCAACTTGCTCTTGGAAGGGGTAACACTGTAAAAAATTTATTTACCACTCCCAGCCCACCCTAGCTGGGCAGAATGTTCATTTGTTTTTGCCTTTAACACTGTTTTTTAGTTTCAGATTATATTCAGTGGCTGCAGATCCCTTGCCAAGATCTCACAGTCGTGTAACGGTGGATCAGGCCTTTGCTCCTTCTTTTAGAACTTTAGATCATGGACACAATAGTTTGGGTTGAGTTTCCATACCCAGTGTTTGCCTTCATGAGGCTAAGTCGTGTAGTTGGTTCCTCTTCCACCAGTAACTTGCAAATATTTACATTATAATCACTATAACAACTGTTTTATGATGATATTTTACATATAGTAGCTTGTACATGATAGCAGTATTTACTAATTATCTCTAAGTATTATAATGGAAACCAGTGAGATGGTACGCTAATAGATGATACATCAGCAGTATTTATACCAAATTATCAGTGGTGTATCACGACCCATAATGTGTATAGCATATATAATTACTGTTAATGCAGGTTTTGCATCACTATTAATACCTGCTATGTATAGTATGCTTATCATGTTGTATTGGCATAAAGCCTTTGTGTGTTTTTATTGTCTTCTGATGCTCATGGTAATACAAAGCTTAGATACAAGCGTTAGCATCTAATTACGTCCTATTTTAGTATATCATAGAAACCACTCCTGTTTGACCTGGAGTTATCATAACTTACCACATATTTTAAATCATGATCAGCTGATCTGCTCCCACTTGGGGACCTTGTAATGTAACTTGGTACAAGCATTTTCTGCTTACATACATACACATCTTCGTGGCAATCTTCCAATTTACAATTTACTGCTTTCATCGCATGCACTGCATAGCCTGCGTATATCAGGCAGCTTGTCTGACCAGTACTTTCAACAGTAAATCTGCCACTTTCCCCTCACAGCTTCTCGCCGCCCTCGCTGGCGTTGACGTTAGAGGCATCCTGCGAGGTCGGACATATGATGTGTATCATTTTAAACTCTTGCACTATTGGGCTTTCTCCCTTTTTATTCTTTTCAATTTTAACCTGATATTTTTAACAAGGGGTTTCTGGTCTTGTTGGCCTCATACTGCTTGGTCTTCATGTCCGGACACACCATAGGCGTCGTCCTTAATCTATACTGTCACTTTTATAGCCTAATCTCAATGGTGGACAATGTTTCATATTTCAAACCTTTTTAACACTCTTTTACATATATTTTACCTCTATGGCCAATTCTACTTCCTGTACATATATAAATTACAAGTATCAGGCGTATACTTGCATCTTACTCTTGCACTTTGCAGTAAAATGTACAAACTTTCTATTTGGTCTGTTTCATCTTTCTTTCTGCTATTTGGTCTATTGGCCCCGCTTTGCAATTGCAACTTATCCTTCTACATCATATATGCTTAAGCTTGTCTTTCAATATTCGTTTGATGCAGTTGCAAACTTGGGTTGCAACTGCACTTTGTCTATTGTTCAAAATTTCATTAGTGTACTTGATGACAGAAATATTTGGTCAATTTGCAATTGCAGGGTGGGTCCCTCCTTACTTATACTAGATGCATGCCTGTTAACAAGTACCCCTTAACTGTAACTGTCATATAGTGGGTACTCATTAGCCTTGAGGTGAAATGTTACTAATTGTTATGACGTTAAACAAATGGTTATTCATCGTATAGTATACATTGTATACTTTTTCGTAACAACTACAACTTTTAGTAGTAATAAAATATATATTAATCCCAATTGCTAGTTTTTATTGCAATTGGTTGGTTCTCCCGGGGGAATGTGCAGCCTCTTTATATTATTTTTAAAAAATTCCAGTTTTCTGTTCACATAGGCCAAGATCTGTATTCTTAGAATTTTTCTTAGAATTACACTTAGTCTAAGAAAAATTCTAAGAATTGCATACATTTCCTTTTACTTCTATTCTTAGAATTATTCTTAGCTAAGAATTGTTTTGTGAATAGGATTTTATTCTAAGAATAAGAAAATTCTTATCAAAGAATTTTTCTTAGACTTAAGTGTAATTCTAGGAAAAATTCTAAGAATCTTTGTGAATACAGGCCTAGGTTTGTATGGCAACTTGTGACACAGTGGCGAAATGTCCATTACCTTGCCAGTCCCACAAAGTTTTAAAAAATTTTAAATTTCTGCCTCTGATTTCTTACAATGAGCATGCATAGATGATTCCATGCATGTGCTTATGAATTTCTTACTACGGTAACTGAAGGTGTGGTCCATGGTGTGCATAAATTGTAACTCAGTCGTCTTTCAGTGCAATACGTCAAAATAAGGTGAGTTGAGGTAGTGAACACGTCACCCCTGTGACAGAAAGTTGCATACAAATCTTGGATGGCAGTTGACGGACAGGGGCGTTTCACCAAATGCCTATAACAGCAAATTAAACCGCCGGTAGTGTAAACAACTCGGATGAAATTTGGCAAACTGGGAGGGTGTTCCGCAGCTGAGTAAAACTTCTAACAGTGGGACATAATACCTTGGTGTGAAAAGTGGCGTAAGAGGTGGGTTTGAAGTCAAAACCAGAGAGGCCAGAAAAAGTGATGCAGAAAGGAAATTCTTATTATATTAGTTATTATTTTAATATTTCTTATGGCTGATGCTTTATCATAAAAAGAAAACTTGGAGAGGTCAAACCTCCACCACGGCACATAATAATAAGTAAATGAAAAGTTCCTGATTATTTTCTTTGTATCCAGCTGGTGAAACAGGTGACTCTTAAAATTTAATGAGATCTAATATGCACCAAGACCAATCTTCTATTATTTCCAGGAAGTTCAAACCAGTAGTATTTGCATAATCATGCGGGCAAAGAAACAGGCAGACAAATGGTCAAGAAAACAATACCTCCTCCACAGAGATAAAAACCTGTAAATATCTCACATTTTTACTTCACAAAAAGGAAGTTTATTAACTTCAAAATATGCTATGAAGACATTTCCTCTCAAAGCTCTGAAACCGTATTTTTGAAGGGTCTAAGCATTGACCCCTAGTACCTGGAATGAACTCACCCTTGTTATTTGTAATGCTTCGTCACTAATATCACAGTTCCCAGTATGGTTGTGTCTCTACATATTTGATTACCGTCATTCTTACACATCCAAACATTAACCTTCTATCTTGCCAGTTCATGTTGAATATTCCACCTCCCTTCACCCCCTCGACCCTCATGAGCTCTTGAGAGGATATCACAGTTATTTAAAACATTTTAAAAAGAAAACAGCCTCAAACACAAATTCTTTTCAAAGCTATATAAAATTGCCAAAAAACCTCCTACCCATATTCCAATGCCACCTAATCACACAGTATCTGTCCTACCAAAATTCAAGGTGGAAGGAAGAAACAGCCTATACGCCTATTCATTTGTAGCCTGTGACCCCAACAATGAAAGGTATGACTTTAGTATTACCGGTTTCAGGATAAGGCTTGTTACTTACTCATTCACTATTGCTTTTCTACCATAATTTTTCTTGAGTTAACAAACATATCTGGTTTATAATGCATTAAACGGCTGGGTGAAATATGAATAATAATTCTGTTTCTGCACCTGGAAATCAACTAGTAAAAGATTAAGTGTCATAAAACTGTGATTAGTTTACATTTAAATATGCTGTGGACATAGTTTGTGTGTACAAAGACAAACATCTGTTACACATAAAATTTCTTCGAATTATAATCTTTGCGCAAAGGCTGCATATTTTTTTTCTTTTATGCAAGAAAATCAATACATTGATGTTGTCAACAAGAGTTAATAGCTCAGGTAGAAAACTTTCAATCTCTTGTAATTGACAAAACATTCTAAGCACAATACAATGTAACACCTGTAAACTGCTTGCAGTAATTTTATGAATCCTCATGACCGTGCTTCAGCAATAAACCTTATTACCTATTATTGTTTGTTCATTTATTAGCAGCATTACACAAATACTACTGTTTGGATTTTAATAAAAAAATAAAGATGGGCCTTGGTCCTGCGTATATCTCATTTAACTTTGAGAGCTATCTGGATCACCGTCTGGATACAAAAATAAACACTTTTCACATTTATTTATCATTACATGCCTTGGTGGAGGAATGCACTCTTTAAATGTTCTTGTTTGCCCTTGTTTTGAGTAAATTAACATTTATCTTATGAATTATAATTTGCATTGAGACAAGTGCAATGTATTAAAAAAAATCTTATTTGAAAAAACATTAAACTGATTTCAGAGGGCTATGTATAGGGAATTTATATATTTCTTTACAAAATTGGTGCCCTAAACTGGCATGCAACCAGTCAACATATGCCTTATGAGGTATGCATTTGTATCGACGATTCTGATTGGCTCTAGTTTGAATTCAATGTTTGCTTTATATTTCTGCCAATTCGTATCACATGCTAAATTGTGGAGAATAGCAGTAAAGCAGTAAAAAACAGTAAATGATTTGTTAACCTTCTTTTTTTTCATATTTTTATTTTTCATAAAACATAAACATACCATACAAAAGTACAATACAAACACAAACACAATTAGGCACAATACAATATTACAAGTTTACACAAAAAACACAAGACAAATGTGTAACTTTTACACACATACTGCCAACCACTGTTCTAACAATAAACAATATCAGTTATGGTGAAAACAAATTTACAACTCTTTCCTTTTTGTACTGAATTGGTTCACTGTAGACTGTTTAGTATTTTGTCAAGTGATATAAAGAATGCTTTATTATTATTCTTGTTCACTGCCAGTAAAACTTCTAATTTTGATTTTATAAAAACTAAATATTCTGAAAAATGCACCTCTTTATTCTCACTCTTTTTATTGTTCAAAAACCATTTTCCAATAAGCATTAGGTAATTGATTGCTTCAAAAATTATGTTATCAGATGGCCAAAAACCAAAAAGAACTTCACATACTGTAAAGTTAAATTTAATATCCAAGATACTTTTCAACCATTCTGACAGTTGTTTCCAAAACTTCACACTCACATTACAATAATACAAGTGGTGTTCTATTGTATCTACTGCTGTGCATGAAGTGCAGTTTGGATCACTGGTTACTTTCCATTTAAAAAGATTTTCTCTACAATTTAATATTCTATTCAAAATTTTGTACTGAAAGCTTTGATAGAAGGGTTCAATTGATATTTTAAAATGTAGCAAAAATGTTTCTTTCCATGAATAGTTTTCTAAAAAAGGAAAAAGATTAGACCATACATTTATCGCTGATGGTAATGTGGTTTTTTTACCGAGTAACTGTGCAAAATATCCTTAGTTTTTGTATGTTCAATCGTAACCAGCTTATGTCCTAATTTTATAAAAATTGAGTCTGGGGACCTATCAATATTTTAAGTTGACGAAAACTTTAGCTTTTTCAGCCATAACGCTGGAATAGCACTTTTTAACATCAAAAACTGCATGTAGTTCAAGCAACACTTAAATTTGGTTTCTAATGCCTGTTTTGTCATTATGTTACGTGTAGTTTTATCATAAATGTCTATAAGTTTAAGGAAGTTATTTCGTTTATAGAAAGATCCAAACTTTTGAATATTCAGTGCATCATTGCCAGAAGTTATTAAGCTTGAGTGAAAATATATTCATTCAATATTTCATTACACGATAATGGTACAGTGTTTTTATAGATATCCAGCTCTCCATTAATTGTTTATGAAATTTTGTTTTACATGCATCAACATATGCTGGAGGCATTTTGTATACAAAATGTTGTCGATCTATGTTTAATAACTTATACGTTAAATCTTTCCATTTACCATCTTGCTCAATTGCTAAACGCTTTACCCATGTGATTTTTGCTGCTTTATTTATTTCAAATATATCTGGCATCTTCAGGCCCCCATCCTCAATACTTGCAATGATGGTTTCTCTTTTTACCTTTGGTGATTTGTTGCTCCAAAGAAAAGACAGAAGTAGTTTATCTAGTTTTTCAACTGTAAATAAAAATGAAATCTGTGAAATTATCAGAGCTCTTAAAATTGTTATCTTACCTTTAAGTGACAGGTGTCTACCCAGCCAGATTTGAAGCAGTGTTTTAACTTTTTCAATTTTTGGAGAATAGTTCAAGTTAATTGCATCATTATGATTATTTGAAAACCAAATTCCTAAAGTTTTAAAAGGTCCCATGCTATAGGTGATCTTTTTCAAATTACCTGATAAATTTATGGGTTTTTTCTATCTCTTCCCAAAGGAATTATTTCAGTTTTTTTCCAGGTTAACAGTCAAACCTGAAATCATTTTAAATTTGTCAAATAATGTAATACTGTGAGCAATTGAATCAAGATCAGCCAAGAAGAGAGTAGTGTCATCTGCTAATTGATTTATTTATTTATTTGGGGTTTTACGTCGCTCTCAACACTGTACAGGTCATATCACGACGGGTAGTTGGAAGGGCAGAGGAAACCAGTACATAGAGTTCGCTAGGGTTCTGTACTGTAAACAGCCGACCAACGGCAACCAACTACCAGCTTTCCCACATAAGGCCTTGACGGGGATCAAACCCCAGCCTCAGAGGTGGGAGGCGAGAGTGTTACCACTCTGCCACCGTGGCCCCTCATCTGCTGATTGAGCAATCTTATGTGTATGATTTATCTTGGTATTAAATTGGAGGCCATGAATATTTTCATTTGTTCTGAATGCTATTGCTAATATTTCTGCAACTAAAATAAATAAGAGGGCCGAAATAGGACAACCTTGTCTAATTGATCGAGACAATTTAAAGCATTCAGAGTAATATCCATTGTTAGTAACCCACGATTTTATATCTGTATATAAAATTTTTATCCAATCTAGAAATGCATCTCCGAATTAAATCTTTTTAAGCACTTAAACAAAAGATTCCACTCAATGCTATCAAATGCTTTCTCAAAATCTATTAATGTAATAAAGCCATTCATATTTTGTTCTTCTGTTAGATACACAATATCATGTATTGTGTGGATGGTTTCACCAATAAAGCGGCCTTTTATATATCCAATTTGATCATGGTTAACTATTTGGCCAATTACATTCTGCAGTTTTTGTGCCAAGGCTTTTGTTAGAATTTTGTAGTCGGTGTAAAGTAGACTTACAGGACACCAGTTCTTTAAGAAGCGCAGGTCTTTGTCCTTTTTAGGAAGTAAATTTATTACTGCTATTTTTTGCTCTTGTGAAAGTTGATTGTTATCATAAGTATAGTTATAGCTTGCTACCAGTAAGTCACGAATATCTGGCCAGAAAAATTTGTAAAAGTTAGTTGTCAAACCATCAGAACCAGGGGACTTGTTATTGGCAAGATTTTTTAAAGCAGTGCTGTAGTCTCTTGGCTGTAGCTTTTGATCACAAAAGTATCTTTCATCATTTGAAAGTTTTGGAATAGCCGTATTTCTCAAAAAATAATCTTCTATTTCAATGAAATTTTCAAAATGGTGTTGCTTTGATGAGTAAAGAGTATCATAGTATCGTTTTTGTTCTTTTAATATAGCTACTGGGTCAGTTATTATGTTCGTTCCTTGAATAAGCTTTTTAATGTGCTTTATACTATAATTTCTTTTCTCAAGATTTAGAAAGAATTTGCTATTTTGTTCCCCATCTTCAACCCATTGAGATTTTGACCGCAAAATTGAGCCCTTTAGTTTTATCTTTTGAAAATTTTCCCATTCTTGTTTGGCCTCGTAGTATGCATCTAAATGGCTACAATCTGTGGCCAGCGATGCTTCCAAGTTTTCCAATGTCTTTTTGATTGTTTCTTCTTTTAGTCTATTTGTCCTTGACTTTTGAATAGAATAAGCTATAGTTTCACTTCTTATTCTGCATTTTACAAAATCCCAAAGCTGTGACTTATTCTCCATCACATCATTATTTTTAATATCGCTGATAGTCTTTTTAATAATATCAATATAAGTATGATCAGTTAATAAGTTATTGTTGAATTTCCAAAGCCTCTGCCCTTTTTTTGAGTATCCAGTAACTCTAAATTGATAGAAATAATGCTATGATCAGAACTATTTCCAGGTTTTATTGTAGTTAATTCAATTTGATATTCTAGGGCAGTAGAAACAAGCCAAAAGTCAATTCTAGATTGTACAAATCCTGTTTTTGAATTCTCTCTTCTGCTATAATGGAGTAGGTCTGGATGCCTTAATCTCCATATATCGACAATATCTACTTCTTCCATAAAAGACTTTAAATCTTTCGCACGTAATTCAATTTCTCTATTTCCCCCCTTTTTATCATATTTTAAATTTAAACATATATTGAAGTCCCCACAATTGAGTCAGTTTTTACTGACAGTCATTTACCATACTTTTGAAATAGCTGAGAAAGTCCATTTGTTGTGTTGGTTTATCTTTAGTGGGAAAGTATACACAAACAATGACAAATGGATTAAGACAAATCTTACACTCTAAGACAATCAACCTGCCATTTTGATCAGCTTTTATATTGGTGATTTCTATATCAGAGAGTATCTTATCAGGAATTAAGATTGCTACCCCACTACTATTTGACCAACCATGTGAGTAATATATTTTACCATTCCACTCCTTCTGCCAAAGTTGCTCATCTAAGGGTGTGGAGTGAGTCTCTTGTAATGCTGTTATGCCAGAATGATTACGCTTAAGCCACTGAAAAATATTAAGTCTTTTTTTCCTGTCACGTAAACCGCGACAATTGAATGAATTTAGTTTTATTTTATTAAGTGTCATTGTAATAACTCAAAAAGATTGCAAATTTATATTTTCTTTTAACATACACCATGAAGAAACATGATATACTAGCTACACGTTTACGGTTCTTATAGTTTCAATATGGCCTACAAGCACTACAATGTTTTAGTTCAGTCTTCACACAGTGAATAATATGCCAAAGAACAAAACAAACAAAATTACAAGTGCATAAGCTACACAGCTACACAACCTTCTTAATATTTCAAGGGAAAATTTCCAAATCAAACTATATACTGGGATTATTGTATTGTATTTTTACTCAAAAGTAACTGACATTCCCCTAACTGGAAGATTGAGGCTCAAGGATGACCATTTATCAACATCCTTGAGGTCCTTGACACTGGGGATAGGACCCAATGACAGAGGACCAGCATTTTAAGTGGTCATCTGAGCCACTATGTATCTACCTGTACCTGGGTTTGAACCCACGTACTCTGAGTTTCTAGACAGGTGTGCTACCCGCTAGGCCACAGTGGGAGATTACATCATAATCTTTTACAAATAAGGTCAACTGTTATAGGATATGCATGATAAATAAATAAAAAAAGTATTAGTAAAAAGGTTAAATTTTGGAAAATATCAGGATCATATTGTGGATACCAAAAGCTCCCAAATTTTCAAAGGTACTTTTTTCCATGTATTCTCCATGTGTTTTTGTTCTCTGGTTGACATTATTCAAAAATAAATGAGTAGGGCCCATGGTGGTACAGTGGTAACACACTCACCGCCCACCTCTGAGGTCAGCGGTCTAAACCCCGAACCCTGTGTGGGGAAGTCAGTACTTTCTTACCAATGGTCGGCAGTTTATAGTGCAGTAAATTGACCAACTGTTTGTACCAGTTTCTTCTGTCCATAAAGCAACCTCTCGTGATATGACCTGTACAGTGTTGAAAGTGGCGTTAAAAGTCAAATAAACAAAAATCAAATAGAAATGGGGGATCTTCATGAATTTTTTCACGGGTAGGGCCTTATGTCTAGGAGTAAGCTGATGTAAATCCAGCACTTGTAAGGGTACATTATGCAAATTGAAACTTTGTCATGTAATTTTTTTTTCCTAATTACGAGAGAGTGAAGTTAGATCTGGCCACTCAGAGATAGTCAGGAATAACAAAGATCTTGTAGAATCTCTTTTAATAATAAACCGTATCTCTATAGAACGTGGGACATTACTGGCGAATAAAAAATACTTTTTTAGGATTTTCACCATCTGTAATTGATACACACAGGTTGTTTCTATTCTCGAAATACTCCATTGGTTGCTTGTCAAATATCCCAGTCTGATCAAAACAGCCACTAGGGGGTCAACAGTGGTAACACACTCACCTCCCACGTCTGAGATCAGAGTTTAAATCCTGGTCTGGCCCTCATGTGGGAAAGCTTGTAGTTACTTGACATTGGTGGAAGTTAACTGTACAGAACCTTGACCAACTATCTGCTGAGTTTCTTTACCCACATAACGTCCCACTAGGATACTAAGCGTGACGTAAATCACTAAATAAATTAATTAATCAAAACAGCTACATTGGTTTATAACTTACTCCACAGTGGTTACCCCAGCTATGTTTGCCCTCATTTGTCTATTCATAGTGGTAGATACAGCACGAGATATAATCAACTAAACAAAAGGTTCTTGGGAGTTTCTCAGTACATCTAAGAAACACTTTGGTCACAGTTTTGCATTTGATGCTACCACAGTGTGAAGTACTATAAATGTCCAGAATAGAATTACAGCTGCTGCCCACTATGTCCTCAACTACCCATGTGTCATTGCAGCCTAGTGAATAACACAGTTACCTCAGAACACAGAGGACGTGGGTTTAAGCCCAGGTACAGGCATATACATAGTGGCTCAGATGACCACTTAAAATGACCTTCCTCTGTCATTCGTTCTACCCCAATGGCAGACTAAAGAACTTCGAGGAAAATTGATATATGGTCAGCCCTAAGATATCTGTCTCTTACTTAGGTGAATATCTACCACTACAGAGCTTAATTGGGATGTGCGTGTACAGTGGGGATAGGTGAAACAGTGCTTTGTGTCATGTAGTAAAGGAGATATTATTTTGAGTAAAAAATACAATACCCATACTCATATAATGTATAATGTGTAGAAAGTGGTGCTAAAGCTAAATCAATAACTTAAACCAGCCTAATAGTTTTCAAAATGAACAGAGGAAATCGTGAGTACAGGAAATTTCCAGAGAATTTAATTTAAACTTGCACCACACAAGTGTCCTTAAATGTCAACAACGTCCTGATATATGATATTTTAAATAATATACATCCATAATGTACTCGTAAACATTTTTTTGCTGGATGAATTGTTTTTATTTATTTTCAGTGTTTATGATATTTTCTCGCATTAAATTAATAAAATTTACCACCTTAGCCTTTGTTCCTTTTGATTGATCCACCCCCTCTGCTCAGTCCCATCTCCCTCAGATTTTTAATTAAATTTATTATTCAAGTCACTCCATAATTGGCCTAATTAACTTAAAATAAAGAAAAGACTATGTTTTGCCCTGACAGCTCCCTTACTTATTAATATTTAAGATTACACATGCACAAACAGAAATATAAAAGCTACAAATATCTGACGTGTGTCATCTTAAAGGTGCTTTACAGAGCTTCAGCTTGTTTTTGGTGCAAAAAAAAATAGAAAAAGGCAGAAAAAAGCTAAGGTTAAAAATTAAAGTATTTATATTTGCTAGTTCTTTTTTAGAGAGATTATTTCTTTTTCACAAAAAGGAAAGAATACCACTCAGCCTAATTGATGTTTTTATGATGTATTACTGTTAGATAGATTCAGAACATCATGTCACTTTTCGGAGAAGTTTACATTGATTAAATGTTCTATTACTCCCTTATTACATCAATCTTACTGACAAATAAGAACACGTGTTCATTAATGAATAAGGGTATTCACAGAGTGAATACCTCTGCCAACACCCAACCCCTCTAATATTGTTAATGAATGTAATGATAAAAATGTCCTTTAACAAATTCCTGACTTGAGCCTGTGATCTGGATCCCCAACTAAATCTGCTGTATTTTGGACCATTATTGACATTTCCTAACAATTTGTTTAAAATTTCTCCATTATTTTTAGTTACTTTGCAAACAAACAGACAAATAAACTGCCAAAAACTGTCACCTTTTTGACAGAGATGATGATGATGCATCACTGTAAGATGGATTCAGAACATCTTGTAACTTTCCAGACAAGTTTTCATTGATTCAATGCTCCGTGACCAGCCTCATGATATCAATCTTATTGATGACTAGCTTGTGCTCATTATTGGACAATTCATTCTGACAGTCACCCACAATTATCAATGAAGATGAATTGCAAACCAAAAGTATATTGAACAGCATCATGTAAAATCTCCAGGCCTGGTTTTCCCAAAATTCTAATGGGATGGTTATAGCACTTAATGGTCAATTTTTATATTAGAGGATTCAAAGTTGCAAAAGCATAAAAACAGTCAACATCAGTATTCAGGAATGGAAAAATGGTTAAACACAGCAGAGAATGGCAGGGAAATGTATAGACACTAAGATGGGTATGGCTTGGTGTCAAGGTAGAATTTGAACTTTTTTTCTGAAAGAGGCAATATAATAGAGGGGGATGTACACATCTCATCAAGAAGAGCATTTTAAACAGTGGGAAAAGCTTTAACTAAGCCATTTGATAGACTTATGAGTAGATTAATGAAACTTACAAGAAAATTACCTGTACTGTGCCTGGTACCGTAAGAACTACTGTAAGTAGAAAGATATGAAGCAAAATACTTAGAAAAACTGGTGTGAAAAAACCTGTAAACAAATATGGCGGACTTAAACACTTTCTTTCACAAAAGGGGGTTAGCAATAATGCCTGCAAAGAATCAACTTAAGGATACAGGTTTTCAAACCAAACATAAGCAAATTTTTAGATGATTATTAGCTAATCCATTTCGGGAATGCTGCTCCAGAGGACTTTCTCACATATGGTTTGCTTGGTAAATTGGCAGCTGTCTCAAATTGGCACAAATATAATGCAAAAAAATAATATGAAAATTTGATGCTCATCACTGATACCTAAATTATAGCTTTGAAAGATGTCATGTAGAAATTACATTAGATCAAAAAAATTTTAAATTTAAATTAATGGGTTGTTTATTCCCTCAAATCCCTCTATAACTTGCACATGTGTTAATGCATATTTACTTCAAAAGAAATTCATGATATAACAATGGTACAATAACGGCCCCAAGAGATGTTAGACTGGAAGACTGTTACCCTTTGATCAAATGCTGTGAAAAACACATACACTTCCAAAGTTATATATTTTCATCATTAATATTGATGTAGTTGTATTCATAAAGGATAAATAATTATAATACTGTTTTTAGGGGAGTTAATTCTGAAAAAATTATTATTAGTCATCAGGCTAAATCTATACATTTGATTGGCTGAGCTCTTATCACATGTTGATATTCAGGCAAAAACAATAACAGCTCAGAAAGCTGTATGAATATTTATGGCCCTCCACTCATGGAAATCTGCCATTAGGGCTCTTACTTAAAAAAAATTTAAAAACTGTGGAATTTTCCACAGACACACTTTATGCAACATGGGTGTCATTTTAAAGGTCTCAATGGGTGCAATTTTATTAAACATTTAAATTTTACATAGCTGTCAAACACAATGTGCAAAATTTGAAACAAATGATTTCAAAAAATGCTGGAATTTGATTGATTGAACTATCACATGGCCTTTTCTCAAAATGGGCTTTTCATTTTGCTTCATCTTCCTTTTTCAAACGGGACTCAAAGGCGCAACAGAACAAAAACAGTCAACCGATTTTAGTATCCAAGGACAGAAAAGAGGTCAAGCACCACAGAGAAATGCCAGGGGATGATAAAGAATAAGGTGGGTATGCCTTGGTGTGCAGATAGGTTTTAAGCTGCTTTAGGAAAAAGAGGCTAGGGAGGGGGATGTTCAACTGGTGTCGTATTCAACCAAAGAGGTGGGGCATCAAAAGCAGAACTATAACCAAACTGTTTGAGACATTTATGAACAGAGGGGCAACACTTTGCAATGACAAGGAAATTTCCACCACTCTGACTGCGCCTGGTACTATAAGAACTGCTGTAGGAAGTGAGATATGGAGCAAAATACTTGGGAAGACCAGTATGAAGAAACTTTTAGACAGGTGTGGCTGTTTTAAAAACTGATCGATGTTCCACAGGAAGCCGATGCAATTTCTTAAGCACATGAGTTATACCAGTGAATCTACTGGTGTTTAATACAATTCTTGCTGCACTTTTTTGGATCTACTGTAATCTATGTAGACTGAATTCCTGAAAAGTGAGATTACAGTAATCTAACCGAATACTAACTAGAGCATTTGCCACAAGTGCAGAAGTAAGAAACCGCCAGACATGTCTAAAGTCACTGAGTTGCACAAAACAACTTTTGCAGACATTTTGAACATCTTTTGACAAGGAAAAATCAGAATTCAACCAACCAATTCATGACTGGTTCATGAGGGCAGAGAGGACCAGCCAATATATTGATTGGGAAACATGCTTTCAACTTATCCCTCTGTCATTTTGAACCAGATACAATAAACTCAGTCTTGTCAGGATTCAATTTGAGTTTATCAGTTAATATTAACTCTACACCATCTAGGATCCTGTTCAAAGGCAGCAGATGTATTCTTCTAGAATAAATGGACATAAACTTGACTGGCATTTGCATAAAAATGAAGCTTTATTCCTTTATGTTTACCAATACCAAAACTGAGGGGAATAGTGTACAATGAGAGCAACCAAGGACCCAGGACAGAACCTTGGAGAACACCAAATAGGAGTTTACAAAGATCAGAAACCCTATTCAGAGTTTTGCGCAACACATGCCATAATTTTCTAGAGTGGTGACTATTTCCTGAGATCAGTTTACTGTAAATAGTTTGACTTATCCTTGTTAACAAGGGCATTGCCCCAAACAATTTGGCAATGAAGACGACTTCTGTTAAGTGGATTCTTGGCCTTGCCCCAAGTTCTTTCAAACTGGTGCCTAAGGGACTTTGCATGTCCATAAGAATCAGACAACCAATCCGCAGAATCTTTCTTTGTCAGTGTAGATACAAGTGGTGCATGCCTGTCAAGCACATCACCTAAGTCATGTACATATTGTTTATGAAGGTCAACTATAGCATTGGCTGGAGACTTGACGGAGGACGAATTTTGTGATCAGAGCAGAAGTCAGACATGTTGATATGGTTGTACCTCCTTTATTGCACTTTATTTGGAATATGAGCCGTTTGATGAAGAAAGGCAATTGAACATTTCTGAAAGGGGGTTTTAATCATATAACACTCCAACATTTATAACTTGTCCTTGTGTCAATGGATATTTTTATTAAAAGAATCTACATAACTGCACTTAAAACAAGCAAAAATAAGATTTTTGTGTCCGAGTTTCATGCCAAATTAAGCACGGAGCAGTAGCCTACTTCAAAATCTTTTGTCACAAAATATAAATATTGTAACAGTGAAATTATTAAGATAAGTATGTTAAAAGCTCCATAAAAGGTCCATCTTTACAGAAAGCCCCATATGAATATTATATTTTTTGTTACACAAGATAGTATCCAAAGACCTTTTATTAACACAAATATTCCATTAGCAGTTTCCTGATAGCACGGAACAATCTCAGAATCCCTAGAAATCTATCACCCTAAAAGAAGCTTGTGATTCTTTTCAATATCCAGGGACGGTTTTGTGGTGGTGCATATCTTGAAATGAAATTGCTATTTGATTGAAATAAACTTAAACCCCTTTCACCCTTTCTCTGATAACTCGGCCTTGGTGTCCAGGCACTAAGGGGGTCAGTCCCTCAGTTCCCTGAGAGTTGGGGTACCAGTCTAATTGTTTATTTTCAGTGGGCATTCCTTGGTCATGGCAACCCAGTGTTTAGGTTCAATTTTATTGGTACAGTCTGGTCTGTTGAGTAAATGTGGAGGTTTTCCAATTAAAAGTCACGTGTGGATTTGTGGTCACCTAGCCACCAATTGAAACAAAGGCTGCCATTGGTCCTGCCATTGAGGGCTTCCTATGTCATGTGTAATTTGATCTTCAGTCCTTCTTGGATTGTCAACCCAGCAGGAGCCAAAAATTAAAGATTTAAAGTGCCCATCCCAGCCCACCCATGAAGAAATGTATCTAATTGTAGTGGTTTAGTTGGACTGTCCGATTCAACTTCCAGCCCTTTTGGGCTGTTGCTCCCTCTTTCCACCTCTGTATTAATGGGTTTTATAGTATGACATGTCATTACTGAGATTGTGTTAGAGTGTTGGACATTTTTACAGTTTTAAACCTGACATGTCTATTTTATGGTTATTTGTTCTTTATTAACCAAAAGGAGGGTTTTCAATAATATATTATATTATGTATTATTCTATGTACTTGCTTATTCACTGTTGTTTTTGGAGCCTTCCAGTCTCATTTCAAAATTCTAATCTTACTTTGATGTGTGACCTTGTTTCACTGTAACCTTAGTAATTTCACCTTATTTTGACCTTTATTCAAGGTCATTTGTAACTTTTTTCTTCTGGAGGTCAAGAATTGTGAACTTCACCCTTTTCATGCTCTGGAGGTCAAGGATCGTGACCTTCACCTTTTTCACCTTTGGCTTCTTTTCAAGGTCAGACTGACTGGCTCACTTAACTTAGTGCATTGAGTTTAATTTGTATTGTGTCTACTATTTCTTCACATGTATACATGAATTGGATTTACTTTAATCTGTGTTTATTTCATGGGAAATGTAAATATTATTAGACATAGTGAATGTATTTACACATGTTAAAGAAATTAAATGTATTATGAATAAACTGAGTACCCTCTTTTGTGTCATTACTGTGTTTGAAACTTGGTGTGGGAAACCTTGGAGGGGACTGACATCCAGACGTGTTCAAGTTGAAAATGTGTCAAAACATGTTTTATAAAGAATACATTTATCATACATTTGGATGTCTTTTAACAACGAAAACCATTTTAAAACATAAAAACGTGGTTTTTCTAAAAAAAACTCAGATTGATTTTCTATCCAGAAAATAATCCGTTTCTTTCCCAAAATTTACTCACTTCTTCCTTTGGTCAGCCCTTATCCACATAAAATATTCATAAAGATGTGTTTATCACTTTTGAAGAAATAACGAAGACAGAAAAACAAACAGAAAAACAATTAAACAAGCCCAAGAGACATAGCATCCTTGGTGAGAGGTAATTAATTGGTACAAAGCAGACGACAAATCTGAACCATATCCAGCCAATATCGTGTTATTAGTACAACCATCCTTCTCAAACATGGTCTTGCTTAGGAAAACTTGTACTGTGTACAATGGGCTTAATGTGGAATTTTACCCACGATTGATGTCTTACTGTCATTGGATAAGTGAGGAATGATAAAAGTAGCTTTCAGTTAGATTGATATGTGGTTAGGTCAACACAGTACATTTGATTGAAACATTTGGGACGTGACATGGACAAGAAATAATAACGATTTAAAGGGGGTTCACCCTTCTTTGATTGTGTGCCCTGTTGTACTCTTGTGGGGTGCATCAGATACAGAAGGCGTCAGCTTATGTGATTGTAAAGGGATTGTAACCAGAATTCAAAGATAAAAAACTTATATATCTGACAATAGGCACCCCCACCCTGCAAGATTCCATATGTTGTATTGTACTTATACTCAGTGCAATATCTCTTTGTACTACAGGACTCAAAGTGTTATATGACCTACCCAAATGTACAAAGTACACCCCAACTCTCAAGTAACTGACATTCCCCTAACTGGAAGACAGAGGCTGAAGGATGACCATTCATCAACGTCCTTGCGGTTCTTTGGACTGCCATTGGTGATAGCACCCAATGACAGAGGACCCCATAAGGGGTCATCCAAAACACTATGTATCTGCCTGTACCTGGGTTTGAACCCACGTCCTCTGTGTTCCTAGGCGAGTGTGTTACCCACTAGGCCACAGTGACAGGACTCATTGCTGTATGACCTACTCGATTGCACAAAGTACAGCCTAACTCTCATGTAACTGACATTCCCCTAACTGAAAGACGGGGAATCAAGGATGACCATTTATCAGCTTCCTTGAGGTTCTTTAGCCTGCCACTGGGGATAGGACCCAATGACAGAGGGTCGCCATTTTAAGTGGTCATCTGAGCCACTACATATGTGGCTGTGTCTGGGTTTGAATCTACGTCGTCTGTGTTCCTAGGTGAGTGTGTTACTCACTAGGACAGAGTGGCAGATAAAATGGTATTTTGCATCGGAGAAGTATGACAGGTGTCTTTAAAGGCAACAGAGAGATTTGAGGAGGGATTAACTAAGAACTCGGAGGATAGAACTGGATCAATCATATTACAATTAATCATGCTTAATCACACTCAAAAGTTGAGCATTAATATACTTATCTCTGCAAATGACAAATTTGATTTATTAGTGAAATTTTTGCTTTTATTTTTCTTTTGTTCTTTTGTTTCTCCAATAGTTATTGGTCTACAGCCATATTCAGCGAGAAGGTTTATTTTTAAGGATGCTCTAAATTTGCCATATTAATAAGTATCATCAGCATATAGTACAGATCTCTAGCTGAAATAAATGCAACTTTCTAATATCTGCAGTGATCTTCAAAACAAAAATTAACAAACTTCTTCATGATCGGTTTCATGTGTAAGGGCCTTTAATGTGCCTTACTGTAAAATTGACAAAACTACAACAAAGGTTATTTACTTGTGTTTGCTTCCTGTCATATAAGGTAGATTTCTTTGGGAAAAAAATACACATTGACACAAGTGCACATTATAAATACTTTGTATTTATATTTGAGTGAAAAGAATGCCAACAAGCTTACACTATTGTCACGATAACTACAGAGCTAATAAGCACATACATGTATATATGATTTTTTTATGTGGATATGGCTTTAAAAAGGAAGAAGTAATTAAATTTTGGGAAAGATCGGAATTATTATCCCAGTACAAAAATCCCGATTTTTCAACAGTACTATACTAATGATATTGGATTTCTGGTTGACATTATTAAAATATGATTAAAAATGAATGTTTGGGTTTAATATTAATAAGGTGATCCATGACTGTCATGGCGGAGGTCTGTTGCTCTAAGAGTCCTTTCTAACATGTGCATGGTTTGTGCAAAATCTCAGAATCTGTATACAGATTCTGCAATCAACCTACGTCTGTCGTGTTTATGGCTACACATTATATGGTATGTGAAAAGGCATGACTGTTGTCAATGACAAGTAACTGTTAAAATATATTGTGTTGTGGTTTGTGCCAAGATAGCACCTGTGCCAAATTACGGCTGGAAGATGATAAGCCAATGAAGTTATTGACCATCAGAGTGAAGGCATCCATACAGGGTGATTTGGAAAAGAACAAATGACTTACCAGAGCTGCAACCCAATGATTCCTCCATTCCTATGGTCAAATATATATTTTATTGTCTTCCCAGTTGATACTTCTTTACCACAATAGTGGTTCTGCCAAATGAAACCTACAAACGAAAAAAAATCATATTGCAAAACTAACAAATTCTACATGGTTAATCAACATCAGAGATGCAATCTATGTTCTGATTCTAATTGAACCTTTATAGAATTTAATTTCTGTCTCTCTATTCTATTTATTTATTTGGGGTTTTACGTCGCTTTCAACACTGTACAGGTCATATCACTACAGGTAGTTGGAAGGGCAGAGGAAACCAGTACATATAGTTCGCTAGGGTTGTGTACTGTAAACTGCCGACCAACGGCAAGCAACTACCAGCTTTCCCACTTAAGGCCATCACGGGGATTGAACCCCGGCCTCAGAGGTGGGAGGCGAGAGTGTTACCACTCTACCACCGTGGCCCCTCTCTCTATTCTAAGGTGTACAATCAAAAGCATAGGATATAAATCAAATATCGGGGAGCATAAGAGAGAGGTGTAGTTCTATGCTGAGTATGCTTTTGCAAAGAGATAAGATTTCAACTTCTTTCCAAATGAGGATGAGAGAGGTGACCAAGAGAACATCATTGGGCAAATTATCATAAGCAAAGTAAAAACTTGTGTCCTGAATGAATAAATGAGTAAATTTCACCCAAATAGAGCCTTTTTAACTCTAATAACTGGATAGCAGGAAAATAAAAAGAACTGTTAATAGTTTCAGAATAATAATAAGTACATTCACCTTACACCCTAGAAACATTAAGCCACAGAGACAAATAAGGTATATATTCTGTTGGACAGATTGGCAAAATAAGTAACACACTTCCTCACCTATCAAGTCAGTAACCACAGTGGTACAGTGGTAACATACTCGCCTCCCACCTCTGAGGTCGACAGTTCAAACCCCAAAACCGTATGTGGGAAAGTTGGTAGTAACTTACCAATGGTCGGCAGTTTACAGTACAGAGCCTTGACCGCTACCCATCACGATATGATCTCTACAGTGTTGAAAGCGACGTTACTGTAAAGCCTTTGTAATGACCATTAATGTTCACATTATCTTATTGCAAAACACTTTGGTAACCTTGTTTTATGCAGCAATGTTAACTTTATATGTAGCTTGATACAAAGAACTCAAGATTTACTTAACCAATAGTTAATGACAGGGTCTGATTTCTCTTTAAATTTGTGGGCTTTTTACACAGAAAAATACTTAACCAACAGTAAAGTAACTAAGGATTTGATTTACTCAGAGGTTTGCTAACTAGGAGTAAACTAATAGCTAACATTTGTTAACAGCACGAAGGTTTTGATTTACAGGCTCCCTACCCAGTACCCCAGATGTTAGGTAACTGACAATGGTGTCTCCAGTGATTACAAAGCATATTCCCAAGTGAACAAATATTGCTTGTTGGGTATTTGCAAATTCTTACAAAGAATATTATTCAGAACTAAATAGATTTTCGAGCTTTACTTTTAGCAGTGAAATAACACAGTAAAGTCATTGAAAGTTTTTTACTTTCATTCTCAAAACTGTCCTTAAGTTTTATTGCAAATAAGTCTAGAGAATAATTATTTTTACTATTCTCCATATGCCGTTATATATTTTTTCAAATGCACTAGTGTCTCTAACTGAGGTACATTTTGTCAATTTTCGTAAACAAATACGGTTTGTTTCTTTTTTTTTTTGCAAAAACTCTTAAAACAATGCGATTGATATATAGTTAGGTATTAGATAAAATAAAAAGGTATTTGGCCAAAAAAGTATGTATAAGACTCACTAAAGGTGTAGTAGACCTGAAACAGATGTAGTAGACCCGATATGAATATGTAGACTCAGTATAGATTTAGTAGACAAAATTGGGACACAGTGGATCTAGTAAGGATGTAAAAGGCTAAAGATAGATAGGTAATTTTTTGACAGTGTGTTATATGCATACAATACAATATCACAGTTACATAGTATAACACGCAGCCTGAAAAGGCTTATAAGTCCGTATTAACCACATTGATAAAAAATAGTGTGTAGTACATAGTAATAATAACATTTTGGCTAAATGGACATTTATCATTATAAACACAAGTCATACCTGTTAATTTAACACAAGTCATATTTGTTAATTTTAACACGTTAAAAGTTTTATTTTCCTACATTCCCAAATTTTAACTAAAATTTGACAAACTTTCTTAAAAGACCAAACTTTAAAGATTTATCTTCAGGATCTAATTCTTGGAAGTCAGAATCAAAAAAAGCAGACCGCTCTGCATAATAGCCATCACAACAGATTACAAAGTGTATTTCAATTAGGATTCAGAACAGCTGGAACAAATGCAGTGGACCCGATGTGGAGATAGTAGATTTTGTATACATATAGTAGACAAAATAAGGACATAGTGCATGCAGTAAGGGTTAGAAGGCAAAAGTATGTAGTGGACACAATTTGGATGTAGCAAGTATAAATAAGACTGGGATATCTATTTGCTATGGTCATATAGTTACTATATACAAAACTGTAAATACATGAAAAAAGAGATAAAACATATTCTTTTTATCATGCATGGAAGTTAATATACTGTACATAACTGGCATTTGGTGGAAAAGTGGAAAGTTTGTCATAAGCCCTTTATGTATTGGGATTCTGCTAAATATCCACCCGTCATATTCAAGTTAATGTCATCTCATCTCAGCTGAATCTGACAGAACAATTACCCTTTGGCTGTGACTTGCTGACCCCAATGGAACATTCCCAGTAATTTCTCAGAACAACAGTTAACCCTGGGTAATCTCATACAATCTAATCACACTTTATAAAGAGCTTAATCTCTGCCGTAACAAATTCTAGACTTCATAGCCATGGAGGGATGGATTCATGTTTTTGTTGGGGTGAATAAGTACCTCTACCAAGGAGGTATTGTTTTCATTACCATTTGTTTGTTTGTTTCTTTGTTGCTAGCAGGATTATGCAAATATTACTCATTGTATCTTTATGAAAATTTCAGTAGATGGGTCATGGTCCGACTTAGATCTCATTAAACTTTTGAATGATCTGGTTCGCTTTCTAGATACAAAGAAAAAAGGATCAGGATCTCTCCATTTACTTATTACTACGTGCCTTGGCGGAGATACGAGTGCTCTCAGTGTCTTTATAAGTTAAAATAGTTTTATTCAATTAAATTAACAATATAAACATAGGGACGAGGTTAGTGTAATTGGGTCTGCTTGTCTGTCTGAAAAGCATTTAGCCTCGGCTTTGCATACGATGCTCAAAGGACTTGGAATGATCTGCCTGATAATGTACACTCAGCCAAATCTCTCTCTTCATTCAAGAAGATGAAAACGTATCTCTTTGCAAAAGCTTACCAACCCAAGTTTTTCTGATCTTGTTTTTTGTCTTTTTCCATGGTACCGGGGGCCGCGGTAAGCAGGTAGTTGCTTGCTGTTGGTCGGCAGTTTACAGTACAGAACCCTGACGAACTGTATGTACTGGTTTCCTCTGCCTTTCCAACTACCCGTCGTGATATGACCGGTGCAGTGTTGAAAGTGACGTAAAACCCCCAAAAAATAAATTCTCCATGGTACCGACCGCTGCAATGTCTGTGATTTAATGATTACGATCTCTGATTTCTGGCATTGTGCATCCTAGAGTCTGTTAATACATGGGGATAAAAGGACTATTAGAACTAGAATTAAAAAGGATTCTCCACCACATAATGTGTTGGAGCTAACTGCAGGAACGTACATAGCAGGTGGCATTTTTCTTTTGTACCGGCCAAAGTGTAAACAGTTTCATAAACATTGAATGTTTAAAACCGGATCAGTGTGAACTGAGTATTATCAAAAGCAATCGTGGGTTATAAATGAGCGATAATAAAAGTTTCCTGCCACAATTACCACGTCAGGCGCCAGAATAACCATCAGTAAAGATTTTCTATGAAAAGGGTTCCCCACAATAATTAATCTGGTCTGCATTCAAGCCAAATATATCTGTGAATAAGTTTTATGCATCATAAATTGAAGATTTGTAGTCCTTTTGGTGTCCACTTCAGAAAAGGGTCAAGTTAATCCAGGAATTTTATTTCAGTTAATCATTGTAAAAGCAGATTAATTCTGACAAATGGTTTAGTGCTGTACTGGTAAGGCCTCTACCCTCTATCTCCTAAATGTATGGGTTTGAATCATAACTATAACGTCTGCACCAGGAAAGTTTATAGTCATTAATGCAGGTTAGACAGTGGCAATGTTACCCCCCCTTTCTTTACAGGAGTCATGAGGTACAACCAAACAGGGTCATGTACTTTCAGTTACTATGCCTTCGTGTGGATTCATATTTCAGTACGATGTCCTCATTACCATTCAAAACACAAGAGATCACTTTTTTTTGTCCCCGGATTTTCATGAATTGTGGCGCAGCGTGATGAGTATTTGTCTGCTCACCAAATTTAAGCAGCAATGGGGTACGTTAGTACTTGGATGGGTGACCGTCTGAGTTCTAGACCAGCTGTGGGATGTGTCTGAGTTGGAATTTCTTTGTGTCACCAGACTTTCGTAAATTCTAGTACACTACTGGTGTCTCTGATGGTTTTGTGCTCATGCTAGGGGACCAAAACACCCTTTGGCCTTGTTTTTAAATCTGAGAAAAACCTCCCATGAGCCCACATGAGCTGTACTCAAATTTACACACTGGGGAGTTCATGGGATAGATATTCGGGGCAGCTGATTTTTCAACGACCACTATCCAGATAGAAGGGTAATTTTCAGACTTATAAGAACAAGGTCATCAAGGGCAAAGCAAATGCATAGTTTGTTTATTTGGTGTTTAACATCACTCTCAACACTGTATAGGTCATGACGGGTAGTTTTATAGGCAGAGGAAACCAGTACATACAGTTGGTCAAGGTTCTGTACTGTAAACTGCCGACCATCGGTAGGAAACTATCATCTCTCCCACATACGGTTCAGAGTTTGAACTGCCAACCTTGATGGGAGGCGAGCGTGTAACCACTGCCCCCCCATAGCCCCCATCAAATGCTCAGGTACAACTGTAAGGAAAGATGTAGCCTCACAACAAGAGGTGTATTGTTGTATCATGGAATTCTTTGAAGTTCGCAGTGACCTCTTGGTTAATCCTTACTGGTATCCATTCTTCTTTATCTGGCTACATGTAGACATGGCCTCATGTTGAAATATGACCCTGGGGCCATGTTCTTCAACATTACTTTGCTAAGGTCACCTTAGATCCAAGTTAAGAATGGTTTTCTACATAGATTTTGAATTCATCAACCTCTACTTTGGTAAGTATTACTTAGATTCTAAGTTAGAAAAACTTCCTATACTTTTTACTGTAACTTAAAACTTGGTAACCAGAATATTTAAGTTAGGAAGACTTTTTTCCCACATACTTCTAACTTAAGGTGTCCATTGTTTTTACTGTATCATCTGCTTGTTAAAGAATAGTGAAAAGGCTCATTTTCTTGACGGAAATACGGTTTTTAATTTTGTGTCACAGTTTAATATCAATAAAACACAAGAATCCCTGCAATAATTGCATATTTTTAAAAACGTTCTATCCCGTAAGGTACCTATGCAGATTATTTGAAATCTAAGAAGAGGTCTATAGTGACCTTAGAGTTAGGAATGTTGATGAATACCATTTTGATCTAAGTTAGTAAAACTTGAGAAAAACTTAGAATCCAAGTTAGTAACAGTCTAAGTATTGTCAAAGAATACTGCCCCAGATCTGTTGTACAGTGATTTATTATGGGCAAAAACAGACAGACGAATAAAGGCTGTGTTGGAAATGGAATCCCTGTATTGTGTACTTTGAACAAGTGTGGTAGAAACAAATGAAATGATTATATGGAACAGGTTCTTGGAAACCTTTTACACTTTCCTACGGCTGATATTTCATTAAAACTATAGAAACTGGTAAAAAAATAAATTAAATATCTCAAACATTTTGTTTCATTCATGGACCATTTACAATCATAGTGGATTGCTAATCGATACAATCACCAATATAATATATGACATTGCTATTTAATTTTGAAAGATGGCTGAAGTGTTTAGAGTGTATTGTCTTTAACTCAGTGCAATATCTCCTCACAATGCTATATATATAATTTGACTCTTCATGATTATACAAGTACAGCACTAGCCCTAATGACTGACATTCTCCTGACTGAAAAACAGAGTCTCGGAGACCATTTCAGGTTCTTTAGCCTGCCACTGGGGATAGACCCCTATGATAGAGGATCTCAAATTTAAGTGATCATGCATGCCACGATGTTTTTGTCTGTACTTGGGATTGAACCCAAGTCCTCTGTGTTCATAAGAGAGTGTGTTACCATCTAGGCCACAATAGTAGATAAGTGTGTTAATTTCAAACCCCTGGAAATATGGACATCCATTTTTTTTAAATAATTAGATCCACACCACATGGATATTGCCTTCAAGTCGTGACAAATTACTATACCAAGTACTTTGATTTGCAATGAAAAGAAAATGAATCCACAAAACAATGAGGCTTTCCAAAACAACAAAAAAAACCTTTTTCTCTTTGTCTTATGGGGTCTTCACACCTCTCCAGATGAACAACTGTCACAAGATCATCTGAAATTCAATCACCCTTCATATATTTTCATGTCATCAAACCAATCTTTTTGTTCCCTTAACCAGGCCCAATAAACGCATGGAAATACACTGTTTTGCGATAGTTGCTCCTACACAATGGATATTTATTTATTTATTTGGGGTTTTACGTCGCTTTCAACACCGTACAGGTCATATCACGGCGGGTAGTTGGAAGGGCAGAGGAAACCAGTACATACAGTTCGCTAGGGTTCTGTACTGTAAACTGCCGACCAACGGCAAGCAACTACCAGCTTTCCCACTTAAGGCCATGACGGGGATCGAACCCCGGCCTCAGAAGTGGGAGGCGAGAGTGTTACCACTCTGCCACCGTGGCCCCCCTACACAATGGAACAAATTTCCTAAATATATCAGAACCCAGTTTAGTGTCACTTTTTTAGACAAGAGTTGAGGACCTACCTATTAATACTACCAGATAACCCTCAATAGTCTTTTCTCCTGCCAGTTGCTAAAATGAATATAGAAGTAGTAGTAGTAGTAGTAGCAGCCACAGTAGTAGTAGCAGCCTCAGCAGTAGCAGCAGTAGTAGTAGTGGTAGTAGTTAGTAGTAGTAGTAGTGGCAGTAGTGGTAGTGGTAGTAGTAGTGGCAGTGGTAATGGTAGTAGTAGTAGTAGTAGTGGTAGTGACAGTGGTAGTAGTGGTAGTGGTAGTAGGGGTAGTGGCAGTGATAGTGGTAGTGGCAGTGGCAGTGGTAGTAGTGGTAGTTGTAGTGTTAGTGGTAGTGGTGGTAGTGGTAGTAGTAATAGTAGTAGTAGTGGTAGCGGTAGTGGTAGTGGTAGTGGTAGTAGTAGTAGTAGTGGCAGTGGTAGTAGTAGTGGTAGTGGCAGTGGTAGTAGTAGTAGTAGTGGTAGTAGTAGTGGTAGTGGTAGTAGTAGTAGTAGTGGCAGTGGTAGTAGTGGTAGTGGTGGTAGTGCTAGTGGTAGCAGTAGTTGTAGTGGTAGTAGTAGTAGTGGTAGTGGTAGTGGTAGTAGTGGTAGTGGTAGTGGTGGTAGTGGTAGTAGTAATAGTAGTAGTGGTAATGGTAGTGGTAGTAGTAGTGGTAGTGGTAGTGGTAGTAGTAGTAGTAGTGGTAGTGGTAGTAGTAGTGGTAGTGGTAGTAGTAGTAGTAGTAGTAGTAGTAGTGGCAGTGGTAGTAGTGGTAGTGGTGGTAGTGCTAGTGGTAGCAGTAGTTGTATTGGTAGTAGTAGTAGTGGTAGTGGTAGTGGCAGTGGTAGTAGTGGTAGTGGTAGTGGTGGTAGTGGTAGTAGTAATAGTAGTATTAGTAGTGGTAATGGTAGTCGTAGTAGTAGTGGTAGTGGTAGTGGTAGTAGTAGTAGTAGTGGCAGTGGTAGTAGTGGTAGTGGTAGTAGTGCTAGTGGTAGCAGTAGTTGTAATGGTAGTAGTAGTAGTGGTAGTGGTAATAGTAGTGGCAGTGGTAGTAGTGGTAGTATGGCAGTAGTGCTAGTGGTAGCAGTAGTTGTAATGGTAGTAGTAGTAGCAATAGTAGTCGTAGTAGTAGTAGCACCCTGAATACCCCAAAAATCCTAATTTTTTTGAAAATCCCTACATGGCGTTGGTTTGCACTCTGTGAGTGCTTTCTAGTTGTTATTATTTTAACATTATACACCAAATAAGGAAGTAAACTGAGTGAATGTGCATTTAAATGTTCTTATTTCTTTCAAATTTGGTTGTTGTAGTATAATAGAGCTGGAGATTAAGGTGGTGTTAATAAAACTTTGACATCAAGCAGTCACACTGTAATGATAACAGGCTTTTAATCTGTTATCCACAACTCACTGTATTTGACTTAAATACTGGGACATACAGTCTGGGTAATATTTTTATATGTTGCACCAACTAAATATAATTAACATAACAAATTCATCAATAAGTGCCAATTGTTTTGTTATATTTCTTTAATTATGTAAACTACAAATATATGACTACAAAGGTATTTTAGCTTCTGTTCGTTTTTATTGCATACAAAGCAATAAAAAAAGGACAGAGGAAAATAGCATTATAAATTGAAGAATTTACATTCATTGGTTCCCCAATATATGGTATAGCCTTTTATGTATTCTTTCATTGAATATAAGTTCATTCTATTTATAATCCTCACAAAATGGTCCAAAAATATATATCCCTTATGAAGATGAATATTAACATATTCATATAACATTGTCAATCTTCATTTGTGATAAATATGTATATTTGTGTACATCTTATTCAAAAGTTTTCCTATTTCACTTAAGGGGCTTTCACATTTCTCCTGATGGCTGGAACCTCAGCATTCAACATAGTTCTAACATTATCCTCATCACTGCAGAAGTTTTAACAACCAAAACCACAAAACCACTAGTATAGAAATGAAATGAAAACTTTTTACAGATTCATATAGAAACAGTATAGTATTTCAGTCTTTTAGTGCACTCTGCTGTTGGGATTCTGATAGTTGATTTTATTTTTAAGCTCGAGTTTTCCTAGATATCACTTTTTATATCGTCTCCGGACTTTCATGAATTGTGGCATAGCTTGATGAGTACCTGTCTCTGCACTGAAGTTAAGCAGCAATGGACTACTTTAGT
The DNA here is from genome assembly GCA_964017235.1 of Sabellastarte sp. h YS-2021. Classification (NCBI taxonomy): domain Eukaryota; kingdom Metazoa; phylum Annelida; class Polychaeta; order Sabellida; family Sabellidae; genus Sabellastarte; species Sabellastarte sp. h YS-2021. The sequence continues at coordinate 174,893,218 of OZ024929.1, read as the reverse complement.
ACTTGGATGGGTGACCGCTTCAGTGCACTACCCATGTCTCTGATGGCTAATACTATTTATCTAGCAGCTAAGCAGTGTAGGCTAAGGCTCCCGATTAAGGGTTTTGGGGGGTCGGTTGCAAAAATTTGCTTAGTCCCAGGCGTCCTGTAAGGGTCGGTTGTGGTCGGTTGAGGCCGTATGAAAAATCAAACATGTTTGATATTTCTCCCAACCGATTATTTTTTCCCGCCATAAACAAAATGTCCAGTCCCAGGCTTCCTCAGACCTCCTCAGACCAAATTTACACAGTCCTATGTTGTCCCAGGCTGCCTGCGACCCTTAGTTCCAGACCCTTAGTGCCTTAGTCCCAGGCCTCCTGCGACCCTTAGTCCCATTGCAAAACAATAATCGGCCATCTCAGTCTGGGGAAGCCTGGGGATGCCTCAGGACACCTTGGAGGGTCAAGACTTAATCGTGGGTTAGTCGGGGCTTAGTAGGGGATCCAGTCAGTTTGTCTACGACTAGAAAAATGGTTTAATCGGTTCTTAGTCCCAGACCAGTCTGTTACTGTCTGGGGCCGCCTGGGGCCTCCTCAGGCCAATCTGAACTTAATCCCAGACTTTCAGTACTCCCGCCCATTTTACCTTTTTTGTCACAGACTGTCCACGATTAAGGGTCGGGGACAGGGTCGGGGCTTAGTCCTTTGTTGGAACAGGGGCATAATGCAATTCTAAAAGGTGTGAATTTTTGCAATTTCTTGAAAAAGGTATATTTAGAGTAGGAGTATGTTGCCAAATTAGAATTGAAACACAGTAAAAGTCCTGGGGTAATTTTAACCAGATTTCTGCAAGCTAGTTTATGTTATATTATGCAACAATCTGACATAATATAACGATGAAATTCTATGCAATTGAGAAAACCTGCTGTCTAATGTTTTGTGTGCACTATTATGCACTGTCTTGTGTTCTATTGTAAATGTTTTGTATTGTGTATTTTAATATGTGTTTATAAATAAAAAAATGTCCCTGATGGCTTTACAGCTCACTCTAGTAGGTCAAAACCCCTTTCGGCCTTGTTTTGGAAGTGAGTGGTTTACGGATATGGCATATGGGTGCGGCTTGCAGCTTGCATAAATTTTTCGAGCAATGCTCAATTTTCACTGCAACTGCAAGCTCACCTTAGCATAATAGCATCCATATATTTATAGGGATCGAACGATTCTTGGTATTAAAATTTAGGTCTGAAAATAATTAGGAAACCAAATTTTAAAGTTGGACAACAAATTAGGAAATTATGGTAAGACACACACATGGATGCATATATGTACTGGGTGAACTAAATATTTTGGTGTCCTAAACATTTGAATGAATATTGAGACATTGGATTATGATTTATTCACAATTATTACTGCATTCCAAGCCAGAGTGGCCATATGCCTTATATTGTAACTTACACTAGACACAGTTTTAAGGGTGAGCTCTCTCCAAGGCTAGTGCTTCTAGAGATCACTTATTCTTCTTTTTTTTTAAAAAAGATCCAGCTTTAGCAAGGCTCATGCTTCTGGAGGTGACCCACTGGGTAACAAACAGGCCTAGGAACACAGAGGATGAGTGTTTAAACCCAGGGGCCAGATTCACGAAAGATCCCAAGTCTTAACCAAATCTAAGTTGAGATTTTGCTCAATCAGATATTTTTGTCTCAGCTGAGATTCTGCTTAAGTTGAGATTCACGAAAGGAACCTCATCTGAGACCAAAATCTCAGATTTGAGACTTGAGACCTTTCGTGAATCCAGCCACAGGTACAGGCAGATACATAGTTGCTCGGATGACAGCTTAAAATTGGGGTCCTCTGTCATTTGGCCCTATCCCCAATGATAAATGGTTATCCTTAAGGATCTGTCTTTCAGGTAGTCAAATGTATGTTACTTGAGAGCTTGGGCTGTAGTTGTGCAGTTGGATGGGTTAATAGCACTTTCAGTCCTGTAATATATGAAGATGAACTACATACACCCGGTATAAATACACAATGACAATAACTACTCTTGTTTCTGAAGGCTTTTCAGCTTGTACATGTAGACTGAAATAAATGTCAGTCTTGTTTTTAAATGAATCATCCTTCCCTGTTGACAGCTCTCTGTCAGTTACACTTATCTTGTATACAATGAATGTACATTTTACAGTGGATTTAACAAATCACCTTTGCTATCACTGGATAAATTAACCTTGAGTGAGAGATGAGAGGCAAGAGTGTTACCACTCCGCAACCGTGGCCCCTATACAAAGGTTATAGGCGTGATGTAAAACACAAATAAATAAATAAATGGGTAAATAAATAAATGGGTAAATAAATAGGTAAATAAATAAATAAAAGCAGTAAACAAAACTATCACAACTCTGCATTTTTATTTAGGTTTTACTCAATTTTAAGCTCCTCAACAATTAGTGGCTCTTAAGTGGAAGAAATCAGATGCTTTTAATCATGTCTCATTTATCGGGGACGTGTGAATTGGGTATTATAACTCCCGACAAGAAGCAGAAGGAGAATCCAATTTAGTCATGCAATAATACACTTTGTGGCTTCCTTAATGATTAGTTGGCGTGACAGATAATAATTCAGAAACTAGTACTTATTGCCTGCAGAGCTGTGGCCTTGTTTCCCGGGCATGAGGGAAATATGTTTGAGAGAACAGACACAACACACAATATTAAGCACCCCCAAACAATCTGCTGTAAATATGAATGCATCACATATTTTGTGATTAAAATTTTTTTCTTGTTATAGAAAACAATCATTCTTAGTATGTAAAAACATGGTTGTTACAATCTCTGAACTTGGCACAAACCTAATACCCCTTTTCCACTGTCGAGATTTAGCATCTTGTTTATGCCGAAATGTAGTCCCATCCAATATGTTACTGGTCGTACAACTTGCATTTTTAGTGGTAAAGGTTTGATACATAATTAGAACAATTGTGTTGCTAGGGCCATGTTTAAACATGTTTGGCAACCTTTGCGACAGGGCATTTCAGTCTGTTTTTGGTCAAAAGTTGCATTTGACTTTATATCATTATATTTCTATGACTTAGCTTGCTGGTGTTGCAATTAATATTTTACACACCTCTCTAACAGTGTACCAAATAAAGCTTCCAATGGGAAGATTGGTCCTAGGAATCCCCCGATCATTAATTTGATTTCTCCACAATTTGTGCATGTTTTTTTATGCCACAAAAACAGGCCAAAGCCTTGAAAAAGTACCTTGGTTCTAGAGGACATATTAACTGTGATACAAATATGGTCAATTGAGATGTAACATAAGTCAATCAACTATAAGTACTTTTAGTAGAAAACACTTGTAGAGGGCTGACCTCCTCCAAGAAAGTCAAGCATCCTCATATTATAATTCCTCCAAAATTCAGGCTTTTTTAAAATTCTAACCCTAATAAAAAGACACCTTCACCATAACAATACATTTAAAAAGGGACTTGTTGAAAGTTCATGCTTTTTTGTATCCAGATATAAACCGGATCTTGGGGGCCACGGTGGCAGAGTGGTAATACTCTCTCGCCTCCCACCTCTGAGGTCGGGGTTCGATCCCCGGCATGGCCTCAAGTGGGAAAGCTTGTAGTTGCTCGCCATTGGTCGGCAGTTTACAGTACAGAACCTTGACAAACTGTATGTACTGGTTTCCTCTGCCCTTCCAACTACCCATTGTGATATGACCTGTACAGTGTTGAAAGCGATGTAAAACCCCAAATAAGTAAATAAACTGGATCTTTCCCAAAATCAAATGGCTTCATCCTTTAGTGAGGTCCTGCCAACCTAAATGCATTTCCTAAAGATCTGATTATTACTTTTGGAGTAATGTGTGGACATAAAGGCAAAAGCAGTGAAGATTCAGTGAAAATGGGAGTTTTGTACATTCAAGATTTTTGTATGATTAGGATTATGATCCACCTCATTCCTAAAATTGTTGCATCCTTTTGTGACACTCTGCCACTGTGGCCTAGCAGGTAACACACTTGTCTAGGAACTCAGAGGACATGGGTTCAAACCCAGGTACAGGCAGATACATAATGGCGTGGATGGCGGTCCTCTGCGGACTTAAAATGGCGGTCCTCTGTCATTGGGTCCTATCCCCAGTGGCAGGCTAAAGAACCTCAAGGACGTTGATAAATGGTCATCCTTGACCCTCTGTCTTCCAGTTAGGGGAATGTCAGTTACTTGTGAGTTGGGGCTGTACCTGTGCAGTCGGATAGGTTAGATAGCACTTTGAGTCCTATAATATATGGAGATATTGTGTATAAATACACAATACAAAGATTACCAGCATACACATTTGATAATTAAAGAAGCATTTATTAGTTGTGGAGAAATCTCAGACACAAACAAACAAGAGAATGCACGCAAAAACATACCACAACTTGGTGAAGGTATTTAGTGAGAAAAACCAGATAATATTTGATTGTAGTTAATAAATATGTAAAAGTCATATATAAAACAGAAATCAGTTATTATCTAACTATTCTTTCTCACCTTTTAAAAATGTGCAAAATCCTCCTTTTTAACTAGAGTTTGCTTATTTGACACTGTTTTAAACATAGATTTTAAATCTTATTGCAATATCCAAATTGTATTTTTACAAATACAATAATTTACTATCCAGTTAGCACAAAATGTTACGATTTATTCCACATCAATGCAGTTGGCTGAGAAATCACAGAATTTCTCCTGCACAATATACATTAAAGGGGCTCAACTATTGAATACCAGGAAAGCTTGCAGCATAGAAGCAGGCTTCCACATGAATGGCTGTGTGTTTGTGTGAGTGTATGGTTGTCTGGGCAAATCTAAAAGTCCAGGAGGATATTAATGTCATTTAACACAGAAGTGTTTAAGTGAGGGCGTGAGATTTATAAAAAAAAAATTTAACTATTGCTTCAGTTAATTATTTGGCCGACAACTAAATTTGGCACAAAATTGAAACAAACAATAAATTGGATTCTGTACTGGTTGGCGTCATAATTTAGTACAAGTCTCAATATTAAAGAAACAAAACATAGAAATCATTACTTGTCATCGGCAACTCTCGTGTATTTCAGAGAATGTATCATACAATTGGAGGAAATTGGAGCAGAAGGGATGGCCTAATAAATTAAATATATTCAGGAATTTCTGAGTGAAGATTTTGAAAATCCATATTTAAATCAAAAGAAATCCACCTCATTGCACACAAAACTATCATAATGAAGTAGTGCTTGAGAGAATGCAAACCTTCCTGTCTATGGATCCACAAAAATATATTGGAGAAAATCCCTAAACCTTTGGCAGTCACAATAGGTCTTGATGATCTTTGAGGAAGATAGGGCCACAGGTAGGTACACCCCTGTAAAAATATGACTCTAATCTGATGTTACAGTTTTTATGCAGATGAACAAACACACAAATAGACAAGGTTATAATACCGCCACCTGTCTCCTGTCCCCAAGTCATATCAATTTAGGGAAGTTAGTAGTAAGTCTTTTTTGTCTTCTATGGGTCATATCATGCAATGCCGTTGAGTTTCTTCACTCATGGGCATGATTAAGCAAATACCAGCGGGACCAATTAAGGCAGGACCAATTAAACACACACAGCCTTATACCACTGTTCCACTAATATGAATTTGCCTCCCAATCGAACCCCGCCCCCCTGTGATAATGTAAACCTAGTCGATTTTTTATAGGTTATATCACGTCTCTTTTTGGTTGTAGCGGGGTGGGGGTGAGAATGTAAAGATATTTATATGTACTGGTCTAATTTAGTTAAATACTGTTTTAGTGGATAATGAACATATTAAACAATTATTTAATCCTTTATTCAAGAAACGACAGATATTATTGTCTGGGGATTCCAACACTAAAATCCAAATTGAATAAATCAAGTGATTACACCAGAATTAGAAGTTTGTCATTGTAACTTTGGACCAGAAATAAGGAGGTTACGGTGTTTTAGAGTTCATTAAGTACAAAATAAATTTATTTATTTATTTGGAGTTTTATGCCGCTTTCAACACTGTACAGGTCATATCATGACGGGTAGTTGGAAGGGCAGAGCAAACCAGAACATACAGTTGGTCACGGTTCTGTACTGTAAACTGCCTAGCAATGGCAAGCAACTACCAGCTTTCCCACTTGAGGTAGAGCCATGAACCGAACCCCAGCCTCAGAGTGTTACCACTCTGCCACCATGGCCCCAAGTACATAATAAAGAATTTTCAACAGTTGTAAAATATAATAAAATAGGTTATCATCTGGAAATCTTGTATTGACAGGGATGTATCAACAAGGTCCTATATTTTTAGAAAAATGTGTATGCAAATGTTGCAAAGTTGGGACACTGATTTCAATTTTTACCAAGCCCTACCTGGGCTTATATCTGACTTGGAACAGTGATGCATAGTTAAGATGGCAGATCTAATTAAACAAAAGAAATTTCAAATTTATTTATAATGTATAATTGGAGAAAATAATTTGACATCAGTTCTTCACATTTATAGCATGTTTTTAATTAGAAAATTGGCTGATTGATTGATTGACATTTCTTTTAACATGGTTTATAGTTGAGGAACAGACATAAAATAGTGTTTTTGAGATGGTCAAGTTTTTGCACTGAAAACGACCGGACACCAACAAGCATTTACCAACGTTCTCACTTCAGGTGGTCCAGCTTTAAATCATATCCAAACAATCAATAATAGAAGCGTTAGTAGATTACCTGCACAGCCAATTGGATCCCCACTGTAGCAAAGTGTCCCAGGAGCTTGTTTCACAAAAGGTCTTAGACTTAGGTCAGACTTAGGCAAAGCCAAGGACTTAAATATGAGAGTTTTGTCTTAGCTAAGTCTGGGACTTTTACAAAGGATGACTTTTCTAAGTCCAAGCTTATCAAATTATCAGAGTGATTTCTAATGTTTTGGGACCATTTATTTCATACTGTTGACATATTTTCTTTTTTTATTTTACTTTTTTTTTATTTGCAGAATAAGATAAATATATATATACAAACTTGCATACTAGTACAAAGATAATAGTCTTATGACATTAACAAAAACAATAGCATAGTAATGTGTAATAATACAAGTAGCTAGATACTTTTTGGCAAGATTAACTTTATAATTAGGCTAACATTGTTAAATCTTTAAAAACCGACCATGACACATTGAACCTTTCAAGACTATCATTTAATTTTGCTATATATTCTTGCTCATCGTAAATATTCTTCATACAGTACTTGAAATTGAGCAGATTCAAAGATTTAGATTTGTTTAACTGTGTCCAAATAAACTTTATTTAAATAAAGATATATTTTCTTTGGAAAAAATGCTGTTTTGCCATGGATAACCTTTTAACTGCATAAAAACGCCCACACATTCACTTATGGGGGCTTTCTATATGTTTTTTTCTTTATTATCAGGTATTTTAAATATTGAAGTTGAGCAGAATTTACTTCAGCCATGTTTAAGTCATTATTTACAAAGGAAAGCCCCCCCCCTCCCAAGTGGCCTAAACTGTAAACACAAGACTTAGCAAAAAACTAGACTTTACTGCTTTGACTATGACCATAGACTAAGCTTGAGTTCAAGACTAAAATGTGAACTTTAAAAGCTTGAGTTTAAGACTAAAATGTGAACTTTTATCATGTGAAGTTTAAGTCTGTGCTAAGTCCTTTTGTGAAACTAGCCCCTGGTTTTTAGATACAGGTACATTTTTACACCGTATGTGAAAAGTGTAAAAGGGGTTAATATTATTTTATGCATTTGACATACAAAATTTGGTTAACCACAGAATATGTATATTTTTTTTCTCCATTTTATTAATTAAAACTATATTGTTTTGAAAGTTTCCCACTGAATGGACATTTCAGTTTTAACAAACAAACTCAGAGAAACAGAAACTCACAGAGTTAGAAAGATTATGTGGGTTGACTTAAGCAAACCAATTACCCTTAGATGTCAAGTTATTCCCATAGAGTATGTGAAACTGACAGTTTTTTGTGTGACAAGAAAGTAATGGACAGAAACCAATAAGTAGTCATATCATGGACAAGAGAATTTAAGCTCCTGTCACACTTGATATAAAAGCGAATGGAGCTTTACAACAGGACATAAATTCCACCATCTGTCCCTTGTGCAATTGTTGCCATTTCCTAAAAATTTCATCAAAATCAGTTCATAACTTTTAGAGTTATTTTGCAAACAGACAGACAGATAAGAAACAAGCAAATTCATGCTGCTAGAAATATAACCTCCCTGATGGGGGTGCTATATTGTTTATAATATTCACTTAATAAGCACGTGCTTGCACTGAGTACAACCTAATGGAAGCTTTTATGTAGTTAATTTAAAGGTGACAACTAGCAATTTAATTATTTATTTATTTGTTTAATATTTACTGATTTATGGGAGATTGTTGATGTAATTATGTGTCGGAGTTTATAGTTGGACAGTCAACATCTGATGATATTGTGGACTTTGAACTTTCCTAGTTTATATATTTGAATGTTCTGAAATAAACAATAATGTTGTATTGATTTATTTTATTTATTTGGGGTTTTATGTTGCTTTCAACACTGTACAGGTCATATCAGGGAGGATAGTTTGTGTGGGCGGAGGAAACCAGTACATACAGTTGGTCAAGGCTCTGCACTGTAAAATGCCGATCGTTGGTAAGCAACTACCAACTTTCCCACATATGGTCCAAAGTTTGAACTGCCGACCTCAGACCTGTGAGGCAAGTGTGTTACCACTGTGCCACCATGGCCCAACTAGCAATATAAAATATTAACAGATATGGATTATTGATGTTAACATTTTTTAGCAATTTTAATGGAAAAGGTTAGATATTTGAGCTTATTATGATGTCGTGAGATATTATGCCAACAAAGACGCAGACAATATTTTATGGCAAAGTGAAAACAATACTTTTGCATGTGGACAAAAGACAATAAATTCTGGAATGAAACTCAATAAAATAATCCATTCTCCCTCCAGACACCAGGTATAAAGAGTGTAAAATTATGTATTTATTTCAGGTTTTATGAGACAGTCCCTTTTGTTTATAACATGTTCTATATCAACTAACCTATTGATATCCCTGTCACTCCTTATCATAAAACAAAGCTGATTTTAAACTCAGATGGCTGCTAACAACTGGTTCTGTTGCAAAATGACAATAATTCTTAATAAAGAGAACAGTCATGCTAAAAAAGATATCGACCTTATGATCTTTTTCCGATTGTTTTGATGCATAAAGATCAAACGTGGATAAATCTGATGCAGTAATTAGGGTTACTCTGGCAACTTAGCTTCTCTTGGAAAAAAACCCACTCAGCCCCAGTTTACTGTAGATTGTACAAGATTAGTAACACAACCACAAAGTACAATACACCCACAAAGTCCTAGCAACATAAAGATAAATTTTAACTAACTTATGATCGAAAGATTAGTTGTGACTACAGAAAGCCCAACTCGCCAATGTCTTAAAACATGTTTAATATTTGGGAAGAAAAGCTGTGATTGCCCACTGTAAAACAATAGAAGAACAAAAATCAATGAGATTGCAGTCAGCACAATGGAGCAGGGGTATAGCATTGAAAAACAGCATCTGTAGTTTATATGAGTAAAGTAACTTTATAACTGAACAAATAGGCTCATAAAATGTGGAAAAATAACCATAACAAGGTTACTTCAGTTGGTTATTGAACAAAACAAATGATGTTTATTTGCAGCTAATCAGAAAGCAATTGCCAATGAAATACTTTTATACTGAGTTCACACTGTCCTTGTTTGATGTCTCAAATTTGATATTTACTAACGATTTCATTCTGGGAGAATTCTTCTTATTAAGAATTATGTTCTCTTTACTTCCGCCTAAAGGGCTAAGCTTTGGTTCCATTTGTTAGTTTGCAAGTTTGTCTGCTTGTATGTTTGCAAGTTTGTTTATTTACAGCATAACTCTGACACTGCTGAATGGATGGTTATGAAATTTCTAAGGAGTATCAGAACTGTTTCAAATTTGGGCATGATCAGGTCAATATCCTTGATTCTGAAGCACTTTTTTACCGTTTCGCCACTGTCACAGGGCACAAGGTATGTGAACCTTGAACGATAGTTGAAGGACAGGGGCATTTCGCCCAATGCCTAAACCGCGGGTTATACTGCCTGTAGTGTGATGGAAACACCAAGGAAGATATGAGGCGTTCTTGGAGGTTCTTCCGCCACCGAGTAAAACGTCTGACTGCAGGATGTACCACCTGTAGTGTGAATGTGGGAGAAAAATTTACTTACAATTTATCTTCTTTAAACCTATCAGCATTTAAAGATGTCTACAGGGTTGTCTATCTCTTCACATCTATAGTTCTTCCAAAGGATTTTTTCTTGTTTCAGTCCTTCTTCAACCTTTTCATTCCAGGTGTTCACTGGTCCACCTCTTGATCTTTCTCCAGCTAATCTCTGGAAATTTCAGAATGTTGTCTCCCCAATAACAAGGGCAATGTAGTTTCATCTTTTTTCTTTAATTATGCTTCATAAAATATTTATGCCTGCTTTTTACCACCAGTATTTCTTTCTTTTCACCTGTTTGACTTTCTTTCAGGCAAGAATATATGAGACAGCCTCATAAGCATTTATTTTAGAATCTGCTTGACCTATATTGATCTTTTTTATCGGGTTTCATTATCCATAGCTGTATAACAAGAATCCTAGCTGTAACAATATAGTTTACTAATTTAATACAAACAGAGAGTTTTATATACATTTGTATTACCTTTCTCACAAGAGAGTTTAGAAGTTTAGACTGTAAGTTTCATCAATTATAGGGCTGTCTTGAATAAGAATGGCTTTAATGGGAGTTTTAGCAAGTAACAGTTTAAGGAGCAATGACTTATAATATTTCATTGAAACACTGGTGCAGTTGATAATTTTAATAGTATTTATTGTGTTATACTACAACAACTAGCTCTATACTTATTACACATAATGCTTGTAACCGACAATGAATTACAGATGTTGATATAAACAGATAAAGCTGGACTACACACATTTTACATAATACTAAGTTAACTAGGGATGTATGCAGGGTCACCACTACAAATTATTTTATCACATCTAAGGTGACCATAAGTAATTTTTTCTTACACTTCCCAGCTTGTCGGTTAATCAAACAGGCCTGTCTGTAACAAGTATCCGGCTTGTCCCAAATATGGACTTCCAGACTGTACGTGATGACTCACCGACTGTGCGGGAAGTGTTACAGTACAGTCGATAACTTTAGCCGGCCTGTCTGTAAGTGTTCCCGACAGGCCTGTAAAGTTTACAGAGGGATGAGAGAGAGAGGATTGAACAGGAGGAGAGGGACAGAGAGAGGATGTAGAGAGAGAGGGAAGAGAGCAAAGAAAGAGGAGAGAAGAGAGTGCGAACTGACACGGATAACATAACATAACATGACATATTTATATATCGCAATTCTATTTAGGAAAAAACAATCATTGCGCTTATTCTCCACAATATGCTGTTTTGAAATAATGAGTTTTTAGTTTCTTTTTGAAGATGTCCAATGGAAGTTCAATGTTCCTGATATCATCTGGCAGTTCATTCCAATACTTTGGTGCCACAACACTGAAGGCACGGTCACCCATAGAGACGAGTTTTGATCTTTTTTCTTGTAGCATGTATGATTTTCTTGCCAATCTTGTGGTGCGTTGATGTTGCTGGTAGTTAAGCATTGATGTCAAATATGATGGTGCCTGTCGATTCAAACTCTTATATACTAGAAGATTTATTTTAAATTTGATCCGAAACCTAACAGGCAACCAGTGGAGCTGATGCAGGTGAACCGATATAGAATCATGTTTCTTGACATTCAAAACTATCCTGGCAGCCCAATTTTGTACTTTCTGCAACTTACGGATAAGATATTGTGGGAGTTCAGCTAGGAGAGAGTTACAATAGTCTAATCTGGAAGATATGAGTGACTGTACTATTGTGTGTGCAGCAGACTTAGTTAGGTAAGGTCTTATTTGAATGATGGCCCTTAGGTGACCATAACAGGATCTGCATATGGCATTTACTTGTTCCTTAAGTGATAGGTCTTGGTCAATGATTACCCCAAGGTTTCTGACACTTGTGCTTGGCTTTATATCAATACCAACCACATTTAATGAGTCAATAATGACTTTGGAGCGCTGTCTTCCAGTGCCAGCAATTAAGAACTCTGTCTTTTCTTCATTTAGCTTGAGCCGATTATTAGACATCCAGTTGCTTATTTCAGATGTACACAAATGGAGTTGTTCTGCAGTTTGTTTTTGGTTTTCAAAATTACTTGGGTCAATTGATTTGTAAAGCTGTGTGTCATCAGCATACATGTGGAAAAGTATGTGAAACATTCTGATGATGATACCAAGAGGTAATGTATATTTGCAGTAGAGATCAGGCCCAAGACCTGATCCCTGAGGCACACAGCATTCTAGAACCTTTTCATGAGATTCACAGTCACCAACAACTACTGATTGAGTTCTTCCTGTTAAATAAGTTCTAAACCAGTCTAAAGCTTTGTCTTCAATTCGAAACATTTTCTCAAGTCGGTGCAGCAAAATACAATGATCAACAGTGTCAAATGCAGCTGATAAATCTAGAAAACCCATAAGTATCACTTTTTGATTATCTGCTTCCAATAGAAGGTCGTTCATGATTTTGATCAGAGCAGTCTCAGTGCTGTGGTGGCATCTGTATGCTGATTGTAGATTTTCGCAGAGATTATGACTGTTTGTGTGGTCCAGTAATTGGATTGAGACTGCTTTTTCAATCATCTTGGACAGAAAAGGCAAGTTAGATACTGGCCTAAAATTTTTGAAAGTAGGATCCACATCTGTCTTTTTTGGCAGAGGGGTAACAACTGCATGTTTGAACCCCTCTGGCATTTCACCTTGTATGAGTGACATGTTTATTACTTTGCTAATACTGGGTAACAGTAATTCAATACAGTCCTTCAGCAATGATGTTGGGATTGGGTCAAGGCTACATGATTTTGGTGCAGCTGATAAGATTAATTTTATAATATCTTCATTTCTAAGAGGTTGGAAAGAAGTCAGTGGTGTTACATCAACAGTTTTGTCATACTCATTGAATTTACTGGTTGATGGAAATTTAGCTCTGATCTTCGTGATCTTTTCTTCAAAATAGTCACTGAATTAATTTGCCAACTGAGTCTTTGATGAGTGTTCAGGGTAGATAGTTGGACCATTGTCCTGCTTCAGCTTTTTAATAATTTGAAACAGTTGTTTCTGATTTGATTTATTTTTTTCAATAATTTCACTATAGTATGCCACTTTTGAACTGTGAAGCACCTTTGAATATGTTTTTCTCAATTCCACCATTACTCTATTACTTTCATCTGTGTGGTCTTTTCTCCATTTCCTTTCTGCTTGTCGGAATTTTTGCTTAGCTGTAAGAATGTTTTCATTGTACCAAGGATTAATGTTCCTATTGCCAGTCTTTTTCACTCTTAATAGAGCATGCTTATCTAGAAGCTGAGATAGGCAGCTGTTGTATTGATTCACCAACTCATTGAGCTCAGTTTTTGGTTTTGTGACAATATCTGAGTTACGAAGGTCCTGCTTGAATCTGGTTAGATCAATCTTATTCAAAGGTCTGTAAGATTTTGGCGACTCTTTATGCTTGTGATTTGAAGAGTTGAGTTGGAATACAACTGATGCATGGTCAGACAGGTAAGTTGAGATCTTAGGTGTATCATATATCAAAGACTCGGAATTTCTTGTTATTATCAAATCAAGCACATGATTTGCATGTTTGGATGTGGCATCACTGACATGCTGCTTCAAGCCAAATTCATCAAGAAGGTCTATCATGTTTTTAACAGAATAACTATCAATGTTTTCCATGTGAAAGTTAAAATCACCCATAATCAAAAGTTTTTCTTTCTGTAGTACCATTTTACTGAGTAATTCTGAGAATTCTTGAAAGAACTGGCCTGTTGTGATATTTTCTGTATTTGGTGGCCGGTATACAATGCAAACTCTTAACTTGGTGTTGCTATTTGACAAAACACAAGAGATGTACTCAAAAGAGGAAAAGGTTTCTGCTGAATCTAATTTGAGGCCCCATTCTTGTTTGCACAGTAAGGCTACCCCCCCACCAGACATACCTTTCCTGTCAATACATTTCAATATGTATCCAGTGGGTGTTAATTGTTTTTTGACAGCATGGTCCTTTTCCATAAGCCATGTCTCTACAATCCCTATAATACCAAAGTTTTTATCTGACAAGTGATCATTTATGTGTAAAAGTTTATTTCTGACCGACTGGGCATTGAAATAACACACAGAGGTCTTTGATTTAGATGATCTGTAACCACCTCTCACTCCCCTTCTTGTCTGGGTCACTGAGTTTAAAGTCAAGTTCTTAATGAGTGAAACATCAGCTTGTGGCAGTCTCAGGCCAACACATTGATTTCTGATTGCCATTAACTCCCGCCTGGTATAGGCCAGTCTTTGGCAAGTTGTGGTATCCATACTACACCATAAGGGTTAACCACAAAAATCACAGAGCATCTAAATATATCCATTATTCACCATTTAAATGATTATCCAATGTTGCTGTATCAGGTGTTACATGTTATAAGCACATTTCCCTTTGATAAAAAGTTTATCCAAAAAAGAAACAAATATTTGTAGTATAACTACTTGCATTATATGTATTTTACTCAGCAAACTATTTTTTTCATTCTCTGTATATTGTTCTTTCATGATTTCAATTTTGCAGAATTTATGATATCCATTAATCCATGAAAAACAGCATATTGTGAGAATTTTTATGACATGCTGCCACATGGGCGCTATCAGGAAACTAACTATTAACTTGATACTGATGTAGAATCAACTCAATCCAGACAGAAGAGTGATTCAGACGAAGAAGCCATTGTGGAGTTCATTAAACAGCACAAGGAACTGTGTGACAAGACCAACGACAGTTTCAAAGACAAGCAGAAGAAAGAAAGGCTTTGGGAGCAGCTAGCAGCTACCAGAAACTTGTCTGTCAAGACTGTGAAGAAGTGGTTCGATACTCAATGTACCAGATATGGCAAGCTCACTCAGACGAAGTCAGGTCAAGCAGCTGAGAAGAGCACAGAACAACAGTCCTGGCTGAAGGACAGTTTCAGTTTTCTATGAGGTCACATCAGAAGGAAGGGAGTTTCCAAGTCTTCTGCATTCAAGTTACCCCAGAGGCCTTCTGCAGCCGCAGCCTCAGCTTCAGTTCCAGATACATCCAAGGACACAGAATCTGAGATGGAAATCAGCATTGCATCAGATGTTACTCATCAGTCTTCGAGCACCAGTCCCAAGCGATGACTGCCTCCAGTCACGACTGCCACTACGTCTGCAGATCCAGTCTTAGATCAGTTTCAGCAGATTAGGTTGATGATTTCCACATTTGTGGGTGCACGTCAGGACCCCACTCCAAGTCCTAGACAGTCGTTCTGCAACTATCTTTACTCCAAGATTGAAAACCTGGAAGAAAGGGACTTTTTAACCTTCAGGAATGAGACAGTGAAGCTTCTCGGGGAAATACAGTACAAGGCCGAAGAACGCAAGAGGCAGGTCACCAAAGTCAAGAGGTCACCACATATCAACTACCAGAAGCATCACAGGCCACAGCAGGACATGAATACATACTCACCATACCGGAAACTCAAGCAGTCTCCATTCCAGTTGTGCAACCTACACAGACAGCCACAGGAGAACCTGTTACAGTGATTGCCAAAGTACAGCAACCACCAAGGCCTTCATCAGCATCAGCACAGCCAACTTCTTACGTAGTTGTGGATGACAGCCTGGAACTTCCAGATATATATTTTTCAACCCACCTTCAGTTGCACCTTCACAACAGGAGGAAAGTCAGCACAACACTTCTGGATTATCTAGTCTCTTTGCAGTGATTCCCAGTGTGCTTACGTATCAGCAGATGGACACACCACAGCCATTTTCACCCTCTCAACTTCAACCAGCACCGTCACCAGTGCCATCTTCCACTCATCATGAACAGACAAGACCTCCCAGTCAGTCCAGCCAGCAGAGTCAGAGGCAGCCCAAATCAGCGGATTTGCCCGCACAAGTCGCACCAAACCCGGCCCTTATCAGGGCCACCGGGATCTTCCAAAAACAATTAACTAGCTACATGTTTGTGCCCCAAAACATAAAAAAGCACACCGTCAAACACTTACACCTCCCCACAGTACACAAAAAAATTGTGTGAATGAATGAGTGAATGTTAAATATTAATGAAGTTCCACCATAAAACAACAACAACAAAAATTAACAAAAAAATTCCCTTAACAGAAAATAATCCCCTAAGAAGTCAAAGTAAAACCAACCCCACCCCCCAAACAAAATCTCAATTTTAAATAAACACTCCCCACCCCCCAAAAGCCAAATCCACACTCAAACCCATGTCCCCCAAACTCAAGATGGAGACTCAAACCAACGTCCTCCAAAAAATCTAGATACAGACTCAAACCCACGTCCCTCCCAAAACCCAACTTAAAATAAAATGCCACATCCACACTCACAGACAAACAAACATGAGCCCTAACAAAATATACAAACATATGAGTGGCAATGGACTGACAAACTGACTAAAAATATTAAACTGGGAATTAAGCCAGGTCATGTTGGGGTGGGATGACAACTTTGTAAATTGAGGACCTGGGTTTAGTGCTTAAATTTATTTTTGTGAAGTTTGGGATGGATTTGTGTTTGTGATAGGTTAGGGTTTATGGCAAAACTGAATTTAAATTAAATTGTTGGAAAGTTGGGGTTATTCTTGGAGGCGACACTTTGCTAAATAAACGTTCTTGGATTATTTGGGTAGTCCTGAAAAGGACTGATAGTTGACAGCATGCTCTCCCCCTCAGCCTTCTTAAACTCTGTCCTGCCCAGCCAGTGCCCCCACATGATTGAAGTAGTCTTTCAGTAGGTCTCATTGATGTTTGGCCTCCCTCGATGGGTTTCTTAAGTTCTCATGATGTCTCTGTTCCCCCTGGTCTGCCTGTGGTGGTTGTATGTCGTCAGCTGGTGTGGCTGGTCTGTCTGCTGCCCCCTGATGGCTTCTCAGCATGCTATGTAGTACCACACTTGTTAACACAATGTCTCTCACAACTTTTGGCCTCTGCTCCATGGTGGTCAACAGCACCCTGAATCGCTTGACAAGTATACCAAATGAGTTGTCGACCACCCATCTCCCCCTGGATATCCTGTAGTTGGCTATTCTCTCTTCTATGGTAAGTTGGCGTCTACTGTAAGGCTTGACCAGCCCAAGCATTAGGGGAAAGGCGTTGTCCCCCAGCAGGAAGTAGTGCAGATCTGGCCCCTGTTGTAACCCAACACATATGAGTAAAACTCAGAGCTTTTATTTTAAACTTGTATTCAGATGGAAAACCAGCACAGAACTGATATAAAAACAAACTACTTCCTAATCCAATTATGTAGCTTCCTACAGTTGTCACATAAATTAAACAAGGTTATAAAACTGCTTAGATGACACATAATTTCCAGGGAATGGACTTCATACATGAGGGCTTATACTATGATGAGGGCTTCTACTAGCCTGGATAAGTCTCAGTAGTTCACTACACTTCCTCCCTCTTAAGTTTAATGTTGCACACATTAAAGCATTTAAAACATTGAACATTGAAACAAGTAAATGTTATTCTCATTGATTCAGAAGTTCCAGTTAATAGATGATCAATACTGTTCAAAAGTTCTTTTATTATTTGTTTATTTATTTGCATATCTGGGTGGACTACCAGAATGCCTGAAATTTAAACTTAGAATATGGGCATTATTCTGGCCCCACTAATTAAAACCTGCTTGAAATAATTCTGTCTGTTTTCTGATTCTTCTAGGAGACACCTTTGGGGTTTCTGTATTGAGGTTAGATTCTGCTTCAGTGATACTAGCTGGTTCCGGTGGTTGAGTTTGGTACTGTTCAGCCTGTTGAGGTTGTGGTTTGGCTGCTTCAACTTCTAGATACGGTTGTTCTCCTGGTTTAGGCTGATAGCTGACACTTCTTGGCCGTATTTGATCAACATGTTTCTTGACCAAACAGTTATTGCCAAGTTCACATTGGTATGATGCTGGACCGGTTTGCTGTCTGATCACCGCAGCCATCCATTTGTCTCCAACCCCATAATTATGCACATACACAGGATCATTTGTCTCAAAATGCCTAAACTTTGCATGTACATCATGCCTGTCCTTGCTCTTTCCTTGCTTCTGTTGAACAACGTTTTCAATACTGGGAAAGAAAGAGTGCAGGTGGGTACGTAATCTTCTATTCATCAGGATTTCATCTGGTGACTGCCCAGTGGTTGTCTGTGGTGTTGTCCTGTATTTAAACAGAAATCTGCTTAATTTTGTTTGCAGTGTTCCAGTACTAAGTTTCTGCATAGTTTTTTTGAAAGTCTGTACATATCTCTCTGCCATTCCATTTGATGATGGGTGGAACGGGGCGGTGCGAATGTGGCGGATGTTGTTCTTCTTGAAAAACTCTTTCATTTCTTCACTGGTGAAGACAGAACCATTGTCGCTGACAATGCTTTTGGGTACCCCATGAGTGGCAAATATTTTCCGCAACTTCGCAATGGTGCTTGCAGATGTTGCTCTATCCACCATCTCAACTTCTAGCCACTTAGATGTTGCATCCACTTACACTAAGAACATTTTCCCCATGAATTGTCCAGCATAATCAATGTGTAGTCTAGTCCATGGAATACGGGGCCATTCCCATGGATGCAGTGGTGCTTGTGCTGGTCGATTTTGGTTTTCTTGACAGGGACTACATTCTTTAACTCTGCTTTCAATGTCCTTGTCAATTCCTGGCCACCAAGCAACAGTTCGGGCTAATGCCTTCATTTTGGAAATACCTGGATGCATTTCATGCAGCTCATCAAGGATCTTCGTTCTTCCCTGTGGTGGTATGCAAACACGTGCTCCCCACAGAACACATCCATCATGGAGACTAAGCTCATTTTGCCTGCTTTTGTAAGCCTTAAGTCGTTCATCATTCACTTCCTGTGGCCAACCAGTTGATGTGTATAGACGTACTTTAGACATAACTGGATCTCTTGATGTCCACGATTTGATATGCTGCGATGTGACAGTTGTACCATCAAAATGTTCTATCAGATGGACTACTTCACTTGGCACTGGTGGATCAGGTAAGGTGGTGGCAATTGGAAGTCTGCTAACTGCATCAGCATTGCCATGCTTGACTCCTGGCCTGTGATGTATGCTGTACTCATAACCAGACAAGGTTAATATCCAGTGCTGTACCCTTGGCGATATCGTGGTTGGAGTACACTTGGACCCAAATAAACCAAGTAGGGGCTTGTGGTCCGTGATGATAGAAAATTTCCGTCCGTACAGGTACTGGTGAAATTTCTTCACTCCGAAGACAATTGCAAGACCTTCCTTGTCAAGCTGAGAGTAGTTTCTCTCTGCTGGTGTGAGCGTGCGCGATGCAAAACTTATAGGTCGTTCTGAGCCATCTTCCAGTTTGTGTGAAAGTACCGCTCCGACACCATATGGTGATGCGTCACAAGCTAAGACAAGTTCTTTCTTCTCATCATAATGGATCAGAACTTTAGCTGACTGTAAGAGCATTTTGGTCTTGTCAAAAGTCTTTTGCTGTGCCTCTCCCCACTTCCACTTTATATCCTTCTGTAACAGATGATGGAGTGGTGCCAGTAAACTTGATAGATTCTTTATAAACTTCCCATAGAAGTTCAGCAATCCTAAGTAGGACCGTAACTCAGTGGTGTTACAAGGGCAAGGTGCTTCCTGTATGGCTTTAATTTTGGTTTCCACTGGATGGATCCCTTGGTCATCAATTTTGTGTCCACAAAATACCACACTGCCAGACAAGAACTCACACTTATTTCTCTTCAGCCTGACACTAGAGTCAGACAACTTTTTCAGGACCTTTTCTAGGATTTCAAGGTTTTCTGCTGGAGTATCTCCTGATAACAATATGTCATCAATCCTCACAATCACACGTGGCAAGCCATTCAACAGCTGCTCCATTGCTCTTTGAAATATTCCAGGAGCTGATGAAATGCCATAACTTAGTCTTTTGTATGCAAAAAGACCTTTATGTGTGTTGATCGTGGTGTACTTCTGACTTCCTTCTTCCAGACACACTTGTTCATAGGCATGGCTGAGATCTAACTTGGTGAAAAACTTGCCTCCTGATAGTTTGGAATACAGATCTTCCAAACTTGGAATCGGATAATTATCCAACAATGACACACGATTTACAGTTAGTTTGTAATCTCCACAGATATGAACCGAACCGTCAGATTTCTGAACTGGGACAATGGGAGCAGCCCACTCAGAAAAATCAACCGGGGTGATTATGTCTTGAGATTGCAGTCTCTCCAGCTCTTTTTCAATTTTGTCCCTCAGTGCATAGGGTACTGGTCTTGGTTTGAAGTAACGAGGCTGAGCATCTGAGACCACCTTGATCTTGGCTTCAACTTTATGGAATGTCCCAAGGCCTTCCTCAAATACCTCCTTGTACTTCTCTAGAACTGCATCCAGTTTACTTGACTGAAGATGCTTTATTTCATGCCAATCTATTCTTATTTCTTCCAGCCAGTCTCTGCCCAAGAGACATGGTTGTTTGCCCTTCACGACTGTTACTGGTAGCTTTTTAGTTTGGTCTTGGTAGATTACTGATGCTGTAAATCTGCCTACAATGGGAACTGCCTGTCCAGTATAGGATCGTAGAACCATCTTTGATTCCTGTAACTCTGGCTTTTGTTGTCCCTCATTTATCTGCTGGTACACTGTCTCATTGATCACTGTCGCTGAGGCTCCAGTGTCCAGTTCCATTACTACCGGTACTGCGTTGATGTTAACCTGAACTTTGTACGGGTTAATCTTTTGTTCACTGCATGTAAACAAGTTGAATTCATGTTCTTCACTTGACTGGGTATCCACTGTGGCTGTCTCTACTTGATGCATCAGCCTACCTCTGGATCCCTTTTTCTTTCTGCCCGTTTGCTTTCCCCCTTGTTTGCTTATGGGTGTTCTACACATTTTTTGAAGATGTCCCACTTTGTCACATTTGAAACACTTAGCTGATTTGAATGGACATCCATTTGCGTCATGCTCAGATCCACACCTGTAACATCGGTCATGGTGAAAACTTTTCTTAGCATGAGAATTCTGTGCCTTGGACTGTCTTGGTGGACCATCCTGCAGTGCATGGACTGTTGTAGAACCACTACCTGAGAGTTGAAGGTCAGCCGTATTTCTTGCTGCTGCTTCCATAGTCTGGGCTACATCAAAAGCCTTCTTAAAATCCAGCTCCTTTTCCTGAAGTAGCCTCTTTTGAATCTGCGTATCAGCAATGCCACATACTAATCTATCCCTCAACATGGTTTCTAAAGTGTCCCCAAACTCACAGTCCTCTGAAAGTTGCCTCAATTCAGCCACGAAATCAGCAACACTCTGGCCATTTCCTCTCATTTTGTTGTAAAACCTAAATCTTCTCACAACTACTGATTGCTTTGGGTTTAAGTGTTTCTCCACCAGTTTAGAAATTTGATCATATGATTTAGTGTCCAGTTTTGCAGGTGACAATAAATTCCTGATCAAACCATAGATCTTTGATCCACAAACTGTCAGCAAAATGTTTCTTTTCTTTGTCCCATCTGTGATGTCATTAGCTTGAAAGTAATAGTTTAGTCTTTCAATGTATTGAGTCCAATTATCAGAGTCAGTAAATTCATCAATTTTACCAAATGTAGCCATTTTTACTGACAAAATATATCCACTGTAAATTATTTCTAACTGTTGAGAAGAATTAAGTAATACACAAAAGTTTATCCTCGTCGCCAAAAATATGTTGTAACCCAACACATATGAGTAAAACTCAGAGCTTTTATTTTAAACTTGTATTCAGATGGAAAACCAGCACAGAACTGATATAAAAACAAAATACTTCCCAATCCAATTATGTAGCTTCCTACAGTTGTCACATAAATTAAACAAGGTTATAAAACTGCTTAGATGACACATAATTTCCAGGGAATGGACTTCATACATGAGGGCTTATACTATGATGAGGGCTTCTACTAGCCTGGATAAGTCTCAGTAGTTCACTACAGCCCCCCAGGTCCAAGTGGTTTAGGTGGTGGTAGTCTCAAGGTTCCGTTCTCAATTATTCTTTTCAGTTTGCTGTGGTTGAAAATCTGTGCATCAGATGACGATCCACTGGCCCCCTCATTGACCCACAGACACTTGTAATTGCATTGACTAAAGCCAAAAGTACCAGGGAGAAGTAGCCCTTGTAGTTGAAATATTCACTGCCTGACTTCTTGGGCTTCTTTATAGCAATGTGTTTTCCATCTAGTGCACCGACTGCATGGGGGACATTCTATCTGTTTCTAAATCTTTCTTCAATTTTCTTCCAGTCTTCAGGATCAGTGGGGCACACCAGATACTCTTGTTGAAATTTTTTCAAAATGGCTTTGCAGACCTGGGGGACAAATTTGCAGATGGTCGTTCTTCCAACCCTCCATTGGTATTGCAGTGAGGTGTAACTTTCCCCTGTGGATAAGTGTCAAAGTAACTGCCAGTTTCAACCCAACTTCCAGTGGCTTCCTGAAGTTGGTGATTGACTTCCTGAGGTGGGGGTGATTCTTTCTTCAATCAAATAAAAAAAATGCTGGCTCCATCCTGGTAAAATTTCTGTAGCCTGCTATGTCAGTAGTGATTAACTCGTCCAAGAGTGTTCTGTAGCAACCTCTCTCCCCTCTCTGCAGTATCCAGGGTAGGACCCAAGGATTCTGTGGCTTCCTTCTCCTTCTGGGTGGTGGGGGTGATGGTGATGCTGGCTGGGCAGGTGCTGGGTTCTGCGGTCTTCTGTGTCTTGAAAATATCATGTACAATAAAAAATTAAACTCAATAAAAACCAAAAAGTCCCTCAAGTGATCTATCAGTTGCTCTTGATGTGTTCCTGTCATCTTTGAAGTGTGAAATGAATGGCACATCACAGAGGAGGGGGGTTTACATAGTGTGATATGGATCCCGATTCTGGATCATGACTATAGATATCGACCCACCAACCCACCTGTCGGAAGGGTCGAGAACATGTTCCCAGCTTGTCTGCTTGTCTTTACGGCTTGTCTGTTTGTTATACAGCTTGTCTGTTAGGGGTTTAGGGCTTGTGGTAGTACTTCTATGACTGGCCATGCAAAAAACGTCCCCGACCCTACGTCTTGTCGGGAAGGTCATTACGGCCTGTCTGTACTTATACCGTCCTGTCGGGGATTTCATAACCGACCCAGCATTTTCGCAAGCTTTTTCTCACGACTCTACGACTTCTGCAACCAACCCTAGGGTCATAGGGTTGGTTGCAGGGTCGGATCCAGTGGAACACCTGCATAAGGCTCAAATTTGTATACAATATTTTTTTCCAACATCTACACTCATATTATTGTATTCATAAAGCACTCATACATATTAGGAGATATAAACTCATTAGACTGTCTTAGTATGCTAATGTAAAAACCAACACATGTAAGAGTACATTACATAAACTGAAACTTCATTATCTGAACTGAAAGTTTTCCCTAATTACAAAGAAACTTTAGCAAGGCTACACAAATTCTTACCCATAACAGTGATACATGTTTATATTTTTCACCCTCATTTTGACTTTATCAGGACAAAAAAGATAAAAGAAGGTTACCATAGCAATACAGTGGAAATAAATTATACTTGATTGTAGTTTATGTGCACATTAGAAGCAATAAACAACCCCGTTGATTGTTACATCACAGGCACTTTTATGGAGAACAAAAAAGGAGGCAAAGGGGCAAGGTTTTAGTTGTTTGATTGGTTAATAAATACTGCAAAGATAAAAACACGCTACAAAAGCAATTGTTGATTGTTTGTTGGAAAAATGCCACAATTATATTTGTCCCTGCCATAACTCAGCAAGCACCTTAATTTGGCACAAAACAGCAAGTATGAGAGCGAAGGACAGTGTTTATGCCTACTGTCCACCTAAGCACTACTGCTTTACTTAATATTTACGCATGGGTCCATAAAACACCAAGATTTTTATTCTTGAAAAAAATATTATTGTAAATAACTGGTACACATAAAATCATTATAAATATAATTAACACAAAGCTGCAGTAAATATAATCAGGTTGTAAATATAATCAACATCAAAATAATCTTACTGAAAACCTTTAAATGGGAATGAAAACAATTTATTTTGTCATGATCACATGGCCAATCAATATCCAGTTGACAAATCATTGTTTTCACATCAGCAATCCTAACTGGCTTGAGTTTATAGTCACATCGCTTATTTTGACTCGTTTGCCAAAATTAATAAAACACAATAGCTGATAATTGTATGTAAAAAGTGGCTTTTTATAGACTGTTTACTGTACGTTCTCTTTAATTAATTATTGTTGCGCCTTCTAAATTTAGAATTCTGATCGTTGTAATTAGCCCTGCCGAAAAATTGCATGACAATTGGCAAAGCCTAAATCATCTGTAGCAGAAAGGTCTTACAAGTGAAAAGATAACTCTAACAACAGAAAATTAAGTCATTATGATAGAGTAAATATTTTTGAGATTTGCGAAACATTTTGCAAAGGTTAAAAATGATGGGTACAAAAACCATTTATAATAGAAGATTTTTAAAAACATTTTATGTATGCCATTTATTTAACGTTTAATGAAAAATGTTAGAAAAACGTTAAAATATTACTTTGGCATCGCTTAGCAATATTAACCTTAATTAGGGTCAGAGGTCAAATTCAATATCTAGGTTGCTCACAAATGAAAATATAACTTTTATGTCTAAAATTGTAAGATAGTGGTGTAGCGTGCCAAGGGAATATTCATAAACATGGTTATTTATTCACAAACAAACCAACAACTTTATGTGTGCATAAATAAAAGTAAAATTAACAAAAATCGCAATGTTTAGCTTCTGATTCCCCAAAAGAATATTTATTCTGAAGAAAATTTGACCAGGACTTAACCTCTAGACTTAACCTTTAAACTTAACCTCTAACCAGCAGTAGCTGGGGTTGACCTGGGACAAGCCCTTTCTCTTTATTATAAATCAAATCCCACCCATTAGTTCAAAGTTGTACCAAGTTATTAAATCAAGTTCATATTCAAAAACTAGATTACATTTGTCCCAACTAAAATTTATACCCTGAACCCAAGATTTTTCCCAACTAAAACCCAAGAAAATCTAACCCAAATTCATCTTATGTGGCCTAACTTCAACAAGAACAGAGGTTGTTCATTACCTTCCCTCAGCCATAGTTCAGAACAAAGGTTCAATGACTAAATGTATAAAGAACAGCAGTTCATACCAGGTCAGCAAAGATTCTGACCAAAAACCCTTCCTTATATACCAAAATTGGTGAAATACTCAATAGTTGACCCAGACTATGCAAATGAACTAGAGGTCACAACTAATTAAAATGTCACAAATGATTCTATTGGTTACCCAATGATTCGGTAATTCCCGCCAGTTTCCGATTGTAATTAAACTATGTCAAACATGGCTAACACCATGAAGAATTAAACCTACAAACTTCATAAAAATATGTGCAATATGTATCAATATTCAACAACTTAATTCAACAGCCTCAAAATCCTAGCCCCAAACAATATTTCTAGCCAGTAAAAGGTTAATTGGCTCCAATATTTACAAAAACGGGAATTTAGTCAATAAACAACCACAATTCCGGTAAACAAATCTTCAGATTCATTTCAGTGGCTTATAAATTGTTCCCCAATTCAATTTTATGTATACTGTTTATCAAACATTTCATGTGAAGTTTGAAAAACATTTCCAGAACAACCTTCATCTCTTCAGCTATTTTACAAATGTTTAAAAACGTTTCCAGACAAACATAGTTTCTTGAGTTATTTCATAAACTTTTGATAAATGTTTTCAGCAAAATGTTTGTATAGAGCATCTTTATAAAATGTTTCTTGAACACTAAAGTGTAAACGTTTACTGGGAAATGCTTAGTAACCCAAAAGATAGAGTTCTAAACATTTTAAAAACGTTTTGGAAACGTTTAAACCATTTTTAAAAGTTTCTAATGTGGGTGCCAATCAGTAGCTAGATGATTGAGCCAGAAGTAAGCCTGACATTGTAGAAAATATAACCTTGATCTAATAATTAATTTTTCTGCTATGCTTTCAGATATTGCAGAAAATTTTTTTAAAAAATCAGGATAAGCAGCCTGTCTCCGGTTCATGTTTGAGTATCAAGCCACAAGTTTACCCCGCCTTGTGTTAAAATATTATCTCAATCTGACGAAACAGCTTTAGGTTCTCCATGAAAAAGACAAGACAGTCAGACAAACACTCTCACAACACCCTGCTCCCCCCCCGTTTTTTTTGGGGGGGGGCAAAGGTAAAATTCGGTCCTGCATGTAGGTGCCGGGCAGATCAGTCCTAGGGGAGTCCTATTATCGATCAGTAAAAATTTAGTCTGCACCAGCATGGGTTTTGTGTCCTGCCATCTCATTGGTCATGTTTCTTTCATGTGTAAGCTTGCCCTTTCCTTCTGCCATTTCAAAACTGGAGGGCAAGAAGGTGACATTGAGAAACAAAAAATTTACACTTTTTATTATTTGATCTTAGGTTTTTAGTTTTTTATGTTGTTTTTCTGTCGACATGGCTGGTACTTCCACTCGACAGTATAATTTGAGATCAGGCAACCAAGAAACAATACAGTTCCGAGTGCAGCTGGAGGACGTGAAATTTTTGACTGAGCTACTGAAGCAGCAGAATGGGCAAGTGTCAGATTCTGAGTCGTCAATTAGTGAGTCAGACTGTGAAGCTCTAATAGCATCTGACCCTGAGTTGGATGCTGAACAGCCGGAAAGTAGTTCCCGTAAAGACAAGGTGGCTAGCTCCAGGGAAAGTAGTTCCGTAACCCAAGATGTTATCAATGAAAAAATTCCTGCACAACTTGATAAACTTGGCAAAAGACTTGACAGTATTGAAAGTAATGTTAGTAAACAAAGCGTCATTAAAACAAAGTGTAAAAAGTCAAAGGGGAAAGTTGATTCCTCGGTCACAGTGTCACCCCGTGACCAAGTTAAAAAAATTCCAGATTTGAATGTACTTAGGCAAGATATGTCGGTTCAAGCACTGGTAGATCAGCGCCTCAGACAGCTGGCAGATGCTGAAAAAACAAGTACAAAAATAAAATCTTTGCGTGGGGGTTCTGTGGAGGTTCTGGTTCCCAACCGTGTGAAATGGCCACATGAGTATGTGTTATCTGGCTTGAGTAAAGAGCGTGTGTCATATGATCAGTTGTCAACCACACGGTGGGTGGCTGGCTTTTGTCGCATCATGAAGAAGAAAAGAAAATTTAAATATTAGGGAAAATATGTTAGATTACATGATTTCGTTGTTCGATGATGCCAACGACTTTTCTTGGGATGCGGCAAAGGCCAGCCACGCGGTCCTCCTCTGTAGAATGGAGCAGGGGGAAGTCAGGGACTATAGTCAAACTAAAAAAATTGACAGGATACGTCATGCCAATGCACAAAGGCATAATGTCACAACATTTGGTACTCAGAACCACAAAAAAACCAAATTCAAAACAAATGAAGTCCATGCCATGCAATTATTACAATGCTGGAACGTGTTCCCACAGTAAAACACACGAGACCAGGGGTGTATTGTATAAACATGTGTGTGCAGCCTGCTTTGCAACAGGCAAGTCTTTTGGCCACCCAGAGCCTGAATGTAGGTCCAAGAGTAAAAAACTTCCAAAAAACGATTGAATTTGGGTGGTCATACAAATATGACCACCCAAAGACAAAAATCAAAAGTGTACTGCTCGTCTGTTGTGTCAAAGGCTAGGCAACATTCAAACATTGACAAAAATACGGCCATCAGGTATTTCACCAGACAGAAAGCATATCAAACAATAAGTGCAAACAAATTTTATGCAGATGCTTTAAAGTTTGGCAAAGATAGTTCTGCTAAAGTCAAGGCTAATCCACAACAAACTATAAACATCAAAAATCCGGATCCGGTGAAACAAGGTGTACAACCAAGTATTGTCAAAACACCATCTAACCGGGTCAATGCGACCACATGCTTTACCAAGATCTACAAACAAGAATCCCCCGTACCTACCACCTTGCGTAATAGATTCGATACCTTGCAGCTTATTGATACAACTGACAATGTTAATATGCCGTCCGTATGTCACAAAGATGCCTATTGTGGTGACAGTACTGGGTATGCAACTTCAGAAAGCGTACAGACACAGCTTGGTGAACAATCCTATCCAGATTTGGAACGTAAGTCGAAAACTTCTTTGGTGGGAAAAAAAACGAAAATGGGTGTTCTGATGGGGTTAACACACACACCAAGCTGGGTAAGACGGCTACGAATAATTGTGTCACTCCAACTTCTGTAGTACAGGATGTTTCAAATGACGGACATAGTCGTACTCATATTATTGATTTTAAACAAGCATTTGACAAAAACTATGTCCTCAATAGTTGTGATAATGTAACTCACGTTCAATGTATGATGGGGGGCCACGGTGGCAGAGTGGTAACACTCTCGCCTCCCACCTCTGAGGCCGGGGTTCGATCCCCGTGACGGCCTTAAGTGGGAAAGCTGGTAGTTGCTTGCCGTTGGTCGGCAGTTTACAGTACACAACCCTAGCGAACTCTATGTACTGGTTTCCTCTGCCCTTCCAACTACCCGTCGTGATATGACCTGTACAGTGTTGAAAGCGACGTAAAACCCCAAATAAATAAATCAATCAATGTATGATGGTTGTTGAGAATGAAAGCAACCATTCGAATTCTGTTGTCCACAACCTACAGTTTGGTTTCCTGCCTTCAGAAACCTTAAAACTTTATACAGGTGATCCTGTTTATTATGAACAGATCCCAGATATTATATCAACACATTTTATGATCAAGGAAAGTGGTTTACCTAATTTCCCTCAATGTTGTATCCCAGTTACATCCAATTTGAACATTGACAGGTGGCGTTTCCACTTGCTCGATTATTGGGATCAACAGCTCCCAGACCTACTGGAGTATGGTTTTCCCATTGATTTCGATTGGAATTCTGCACTTGCCTCCACATTTGTCAATCATACTTCAGCACTTCAAAATGTTGATCATGTTGTCAAATATTTTACTGAGGAACTTCAACATGAAGCAATCATGGGTCCTTTCATCAAACCACCTTTTTCCATTCACATTTCCCCTTTAATGATGAGGGATAAGCAAGACTCACTACAAAAAAGAAGTATTATGGACCTTAGTTGGCCAAAAGGTCTATCAGTTAACAATGGGGTTGACAAAGATAATTACTTGGACACTCCATATACCCTTAATTATCCATCAGTAGATAATATAACTGCCTCCCTTTGTAAACTAGGTCCAGCAGCTCAGCTGTTCAAAATTGACATAAGTAGAGCTTTCCGGCAGATCAAAGTTTATCCTGGGGACATAGACCTTCTAGGCATAAAATTTGATGACCAGTATTTTATCGATTTATCGGTTCTGTTCGGATACAGGCATGGTTCAAAAATTTTTCAGCGTTGCACCGACTCAATTCACCACATTATGGCCAAACATGGGTTTCCAGGTCTGTACAATTACATTGATGACCTCATTTTTACTGGATTGCCCTCAAAAATCCATCTTGTGTACAAATTTCTCCAGAATCTATTGTCAGAGTTAGGTCTGGACATCAGTTACAAAAAATTGGTACCTCCAAGTACGTCCGTAGTGTGCCTGGGTATATTGATTAATACTGTAGACAGAACCATATCCATTCCTCCCAAGAAACTTCAGGACATAGTTCATACCTGTACAAATTGGGAAACTAAAACATATTGCAGTAAAAATCAACTTCAGGCACTCCTGGGCAGTCTCTTGTATATAACAAAATGTGTCAAACCTGCCAGGATATTCCTCAACAGAATACTTCAATTACTCAGAGATAACTTTGAAAATACCAAAATTCTACTCAATACGGAATTTTTCAGAGATTTGGCATGATTTAATGTCTTCTTATCTCAATTTAATGGAGTTACATACTATGACCAAAAGTTTTCCAGAATTCCCATTCATCTGGACGCATCCCTTACAGTCCTTTGTTGTTCTCATTGTACACTACCCCCCTCAGTTCCATTATCAGTAAACATAATGGAATAAAGTTTCATTTCTATGCTGATGACAGCCAACTTTATATACATTTATCCCAGAAGAATGCATCTGCTGCCTTTGAAAAGCTAAATAAGTGCCTAAATGATGTTAAAGAGTGGATGACAACTAGTAAGCTCAAACTGAATCCTGATAAGACTGAGTTTATCATCTTTGGTTCGAAGAGACAAAGGGATAAGTTGAAAGCATGTTTTCAAATTGATATCCTGGGCAACTCACTCTGCCCTGCAGATTCAGTAAAAAATCTGGGTGTGTGGCTTGATTCAGATTTCTCTTTGTCCAAGCATGTTCAGAATGTCTGCAAAAGTTGTTTTGTTAAACTCCGTGACTTCAGACATGTCAGGCGGTTTCTTACTCATGATGTTTCTGTGCTGGTAGCCAACGCTCTTGTTAGTAGTCGGTTGAATTACTGCAACTCACTTTTCAGGAGCCTGTCCAAGTTCAATCTACGCAAATTACAGTGCATCCAAAATAGTGCAGCTAGAATTGTATCAAACACCAGTCGATACACCAGCATAACTCCTGTGCTAAAGAAACTGCATTGGCTTCCTGTTGAACAGCGCATTGTGTTCAAGACAGTCACACTTGTTTATAAGTATCTTCACACAGGTTTTCCCAGGTATTTTTCACCACATCTTTCCTCCTACAGCAGTTCTTACAGTACCAGGCGCAGTCAAAGTGGTGGTAATTTCCTAGTTATTCCAAAGTTCTGCCCCTCTGTTCATAAATCTGTCAAACAGTTTGGTAATAGTTTTGCGTTTGATGCTCCTACTGTGTGGAATACTCTCCCTGATGTGATTCGTGCCTCTCCATCCCTGGCCTCCTTCAGAAAACAGCTTAAAACCTACCTGTACACCAAAGCATATCCACCCTAGCCTGAATCATCCTCCTGGCGTTCTCCGTGGTGTTCGACCCCTGTTATGTCCCTGGACACAGAATTTTGTTGGCTGCTTTTTGTTTTGTTGCGCCTTAGAGTCCTCTTGTTTAGGGAGATTAAGCGCTATAAAAGTCCAATTAGAATTAGAATTAGAATTAGAATTACAGGGTTGGGGGGATCATTTTGGTTCAATGGTTTACTCCCTTCCCATACCTCTAGGCTTTATGGATTATACAATTGTCCATCTAGAGATACTCAACATTGTGGTAGCTGCCAAAATATGGGCGACCCATTGGTCAAACCAAAAAGTTCAAATTTTCTGTGACAACATGGCAGTGGTAGAAGTCTTAACAACTGGCAAAACTAGGGATAAAACCTTAGCCACATGTTCCAGAAATCTTTGGCTCACCGCAGCTCTATTCAACATTGATTTTATTTTCTCTCATATTCCTGGTGTCGAAAATACTGTAGCTGACCTACTATCCCGTTTGAAAAATGACCCAGAACATACACAAAAATTAGAGAAATTAGTGGCAAAACCTATCTGGATCGACACACACATTGACTTGACTTGTCTTAATTATGTCATATAATTCTACACCAGTTATATATTTTTCAGATTTACCTTCCCCAGCAGCCCAGCTGGCCACCTCAGCAGCAGACAGAATGGTCCATGGCTTTAGGCCCAACACTCTAAGGCAATACACTAGAATGTGGTCTGATTTTCAGGCTTTTAAGGTGGCAGCTGGGCTGCTCACCTCACAGGTAAATACACATATTTTGCTTGCTTTTATGGAGTATTTAAAAGAAGTTCTCTCATTGATATTCAAACCCTTTACAATATTATCCAACAATGCGAGAAAATGGAAAATCCCATTATTTTTAGGCCCCTGTACCTTGCATGTTTTTTTCCTTCCTTAGGTTGTCCAATATTTTACCCCATACCACTCATTCATTTGATGCTACTAGGCAGTTGGCTCGTGGAGATTTTATAACACAAGATCAGGGAGGTTTGCTTCTCATCAAATGGTCCAAGACTATCCAGAACCGTGGAGATACCGTCACATTGCCTCTTCCCTGCCTGGGATCCTCTCCATTGTGCCCAATTGCTGCCCTTACATTAATGGTCCAGATGTTTCCAACTGAACAAAATGATCCACTATTCCTGCTTCCACGTAAACGTGGCTTAGTACCACTCACAGATTCAGTGGCTCGAAAACACTTAAAGGCTGTATCACTTGCTCTGGGAATAGCCCCTCCTTTAACATTCCATGCTTTTTGCAGGGCAGGAGCTTCCTGGTAGTTTCACCATGGTGTTCCCCTTGAATATATTAAAAAACATTGCACTTGGAAATCAGATGCCATTCATACATATCTAGTCTCCTCCCCCTCCTTGTTGTCCCCTGTTTCCCAGGCCTTTGCTGCTTCCCTTTCTTCCTAGTTTTCACTACTTCCTACTTGGCACTTGGGTGCTTTTCCATCTTCAAAACATTAACCACTTGCCAGCCACTTTTCATATCTGGCTTACTCACATGTGGCATGGCTTTACTCCACGTAGTATAAAATAAATTACATAACCTTACAGGTTAAAATTCAAATTATTCACATAAATATTACCCATGTTTTCTTTTCATGTTTTGGTCTACGTCTATGTAGTATGGCTTTCCTCCACCTTGGAGTAAAAATCCATTATAGGCTATCATACCTACAGTTCACATCCACCTTCCTTTCTGCCATGGGGTATATCCATAACCATGTAGTATTTAGTTAGATACACTGTTTCCACAGGTTGCATGTTCTCACTCCTTACATGGGTTTGAACCCATGTCGTTATGGCTATGCCATCTTCTGGGTCACCTCCCACTTTTTTCAACGTCAAGGAAATTGCTTGACCTTGCAACAAATTTCACCCCTCTCACTTTGGTTCGTGGTGACCTCCCTCTTTCAAGGTCAAGTCGAATTGACTTACCTTGACAAAATTATTCATTTTAATTAGATCTTTTCTGTTGGTTCCTGCAATCAGTGGTACTATAAAGCAAGTTCAGTAAATATAAAGTTCATAAATAAATAAAATGTAATGTAACATTGCTATGTGCATATTAAAAGACGTTTGGTAGATTGAATAGATATTTAAACCCATGCTTGTGTTTTTATGTCTTGTGGGGGACGTACTGGGGACTGATATTATTGCAGCAAAAATAAAATATGTGACAGAACCCTCACAGCAAACTGCCACCACCAAGGACCTAGTGTATTTTCAAATTCCAGCCACGTGTAAACAGAAAACCTTGGTCTAACTAAAAACATGTCTGCTCAGTGATGTAACCCAAAGTCTGAAGTGACGTGATTCAATTTCCTAAGATTATGGTGGGCAGACAAAATTACCCTTTCTTCTGGCGTACAGGAAATTATATCAAAGGAAACCAAATGAAAAAAAACTGTTTAAAAAAGCAACTGTGGTCTAGTGGGTAATACATATGCCTAAGAACACAGGGGATGGGGGTTCAAACCCAGACACAAACAGATACATGGCAGCTCAGATGACCACTTAAAATGGTGATCCTCTGTCATTTGGTCCTATCCCTTGTTGCAAGCAAAATACTTTGGGGATGTTGATCAAAGGCCATCCTTGAGCCTTAGGGGAATGTCCATTGAGAATTTGCGGCTGTACTTGTACAGTTAGGATGGGTCAATAGTACTTTGTGCCCTGTAGTAAAGGAGAAATTTTGATGAATTTATTTCTTTCTTTGGGGTTTTATGTCACTTTCAACACTGTACAGGTCATATCATAATGGGTACTTTTGTGGGCAGAGGAAACCAGGGCATACAGTTTGTCAAGGTTCTGTACTGCTGTAAACTGCCGACCATCAGTAAGCAACTCCCAACTTCTCCACATAAGGTTCGTTGTTTGAGCCACCAACCTCAGAGGTGCAAGGCAATTGTGTTACCACTGCACCATCATGGTCACACAGTACGATGCAATTATTTCTATAATTGGAATGGTTTTGCATTGGCAAGACACCCGTAAGGATGATATGCTATTCTGTCACCCCTAAAAGTGATTAAATCACCCTCTTCCAATAAGATACCATGATGCACACTCATTTGTACACCCATTTAGTCATATTGGGACCAGTGCAAAGCACTGCCACTTTTGGGAATCCAGCCACATGCAGTGATGTGACTGCCTATGATTATGTGCCAAACTTGCTGACTAATAGATTGCTGATTATTTAATAATGTTGATTTGATTCAATTTATTTGAGTTTTAATGTCGTTTTCAACAGATTGCATAGGTTATATTATGGGGGGTAGTTCTAATGGCAGAGGAAAAAAGTACATACAAAATTCAACATTCTGCACTGTAAAATGCCGGTCATTAATAAGCAATTATCAACTTTACCACATATTGTCTGAGGTTTGAACTGTAGACCTCAGAGGTGGGAGGGGAGTGTTTTTCCCACTACACTACTGAGTCCCCCCCATTAATGAATCACCAGTTTTGTGTGAATCAGGGCAGAATTTTTTGGACTGAGACTATGACCCGACTGATGAGTGGCACTAGCAGTCATGAAGTGACCTAGATAATAAGGTATAGGGTTCTTACTTCTCATTGGCTAACAGATTGGATAATACACATTTTAAACTGCCAGTGCCACAAAGCAGAGGGCTCGGACATTGAAACTCATTTATCTCGAGTTTGCCGGTCTGGCAAACCTGGCCACCTGATAATAGCACTTAGTCCCAGATGGTAAGCTTGTTATAAAAACTACATTTAATCAATTAGATTTCCCCTTTTATCTGTTCTCATCTATTGGGCAATTTAAGGTGTCTCCCGAATCCATATATCTGACTGAAATAGTTTACTGGCATGAGTCGGGCAAAAATGGGCCACAGAAAGGCTATATGTAACATTGGAGACTAAAATAACATCAACTGATTGGGTAAAGTCAAATAGATGAGATGTATCAGAGATTTACAATGAAATTGATACAATACATCCCCTTCTACTGTTCCAAACATTATTTGTTTCAATTCATCTAATATTATTATAAAGCGCCTGTGTAAACTCATATGGACATTATTGTTTTTAAAAAATCACTAGTTTGCTATTGTTTCTTTGTAATTCATAACGTCCTCAGTCAGACTTGGGAAATCTTACACTCCAGGTAGAACACCCAACAAACCATGGTATCAGCATTATTTTGCCATTATTAAATTAAATTACAATACCTCCCCCTGAAGGAGGTGGGGTATTGAAATAGGGTCTGGCTGTCTGTCTGTCTGTGCCCATAACTCTAAAACAATACATCTGGCCCTTATTTTCATACCTTAAGGTGGGAGGGGGCTACACGTAAGCAAGGTCCTCCTCAAAGACAATTGAGAACCGGGTCTGTGACAATGCCACAAAAGCACCCTTGTTTTGCACTACCAGGGGGCGAGGTTTTCCTGGTTCTCAGACAATGCTTGTATTAGGTAATTACCCATGAAACAACATGAAAAAAATTATCGAAAGGATACACTTCTTTTTCCAACAGGTATATAAGCTCTCAGCCAATCACAACCACAAACATAACCCTGTTATATTATAATGTTAAATTGTCCTCACTCGTTTTGGCCAGACCATACCTTCCAGATGTTTTTAACCAAAACATACCTTCATAGAAATGATAAGAAATAGTCTCAGATTTCAGATTTGGTCTCAGCTAGTACCAATTAAGTTTCAACTTGTGTACACAAACAGGTTCCCGGCTGAGACCAAGTATAAACTTGTATTTACAAACAAGTTTTCAGTTGAAACCAACCTGAGATCAGTTTCAAGTCGTTCTTATTGGGGTGTCCCACTAGAATCGACCATTTCTAATTCTATTTTAGTTCTAGTATGACTGTAATAGCACTTAATCTCAATCAAAAGACAGATTCTAAGGCTCGACAACCAAGAAACAAATCCAAATAAATCATAGTGCAGAGACACAGAGGGGGGGAACCACACCACAGAGACAATCCGAAAATACAATAAATCCTTAGGTGGGTAGGCTTTTGTGAAGAGATAAGCTTTTAGTTTCTTCCAAAAAGAGAGAAGAGGTGTGGTAGAGCAAATGTCATCCTGCAACTCCATACCTTGGAAGCATCATAAGCAAAATTAAAGATAAATTCACCCTCCATCTGGCTACTCCTAGTATTGTAAAAACTTTTTCTGGGATTAAAAAAAAACTCTGAAATAATTAGGATAACCAGTCTGAAGGAACTTATAGACAACTGTAGCTGTTTTGAACACTGACCGTTGTTGAACAGACAACCAATGCAACCTATTAACGATTGGAGTGATATGTGAATATCTGGGTTGGGGACAATCCCTAACTCTAGAGTTGGTTTTTTGTTGTTAAAAGTGTGAGTTTGGGTCGGTTAGCAGTTCCCAGCTTCACTTGGAGGGTCAGTTAAATATCAATTTCTGTGTACATTTATACCAAATAAACTCTCTGGGAACTACCCAATTCTGGAAGTAAGGATAGAAGATGCAATGACGACTAAGTGATCTTACTTTCCTTGATTTATTTATTTTTGGAGGTTTTACATGGCATTCAACACTGTGCAAGTCATATCATGATGGGCAGTCTTGCGGGCAGAGGAAACAAGCACAATTTGTCAAGGTTCTGTACTGTAAACTGCCAACCATCAGTAAGCAGCTACCTACTTTTCCACATAAGGTTCAGGGTTAGAACCGCCGACCTCAGAGGTGGTAGGCGAGTGTGTTACCACTGCACCAATGAGGCCCTTTTGACTGTCCTTAAACTAGTTTTATAGGGTGATCCTGTTTCGATATTTGATTGGCTAACACTTGATCCTGCTTTTTTCCAGAAATTGTTTTGTTTGAATAGGCTGAGAACTTTGTTATTATGTGACAAAAATATACTTTGTATTGAGCTTTCAAAATTGCCAATCCTGATCATTCTTTATAGAATGCAATCTGTAATCAATTGATATTGCTGATAGCACACTCTTCTGTACCAGCCTCATAAGGCACATATGGGGGCGTAATATTTTACTCATTGGATCTTATTTCTGGCTCAGTGCATTTTATGTTTTGGTAGCATCCATTAGATTTCAAAGTCGGGATTTATATCTTATAACTAAAATATACTTAACCATGGGCTTGGTTACCTCTGACATTATCTTTGTGGCTTCCAGGTCTTCGACCCCTTCAAAGTCTTCAAAATTTGACCCCTTTTTGACCCATGGTTATTTGGTTCAGGGTTCACCCTGACACTATGCAAGAATTATACATTATTACATTATTGTCACAGTTACAGCAATAACGTGCTCTTATAGGTGTTAATTTTTATTTGTCAGTAAAAGGATTTTAGATGTTAATATCATTAATGATTTATTAATAAATATATATAACCCATTGGTTACCTTCATTTCTGGCTCCCCCAGGGCAATGTTCGGGCTGGCATTCGGGTGCCAGCGAGATCATTGCTTGGGGGAGCCTTAGGGTTTGAAATTTTTATGTCCTTTGGTATTACCAATGTGTAAAGTGTGTGGCAGCTTTTGATTGGTCCAGGTAGTGATGACCAAAAAATTGGCCCTTCATTCTGCCATTTGCTCTGCAGACACTGAAGGGGTCACATCTACATTTGAATTTCTCACCCATCCCTTCCCTCCCTGATAGGGTGCTTATATTCAGTTTCTTTGCTGTAGTTTTCTTATTTTTCAGATGTTATCACTGGAATGGTTTAAATTTTCTGGAGTTGGCTGATGTTGGAATTGGCTGTCATTATGTTTATTGGTGATCTTGGCATGATATGGAATTTGCTACTTCTGAAGATACACGAGATGTTGCCTAGTCAGTGGGGGAGTTGATCTCAGTTGTGCTCCTCTTGTGCTCCTCTGAGTGCTTCATGCACAGGACGTTTTCAGTGGATGTTAATCTTCTTCTGGTGGCTTGTCCTGTGCTCAATATATAAATTATTTTTATTGTAGGACTGCACCTGTACACTGCTAACGTCAAGGCGTCCCCTAGGTGTTTTTGTTATTTTTTTAATCGGGTGGGCTGTATTGCTCAGCTCTGTAAGGTGTAATGCAGTTATTAGCTAGATGGGATGTAACAGTAGTGTGGTGTTTACATATGAAACAAGATATATTTTATTATTGTGTATATTTTATATGGCGTTTTATTCTGTGACCTTGTCTTTGTATCTACACATTAGACTTACATTATATCATTATCTTGCATATGAACTGTGGGACCAATTTATGGCTCTTATTCTCTCTTCACCTTATATATGGTTCTGACCTTTGACTTACTTGTATTGACCTCAGTTTCTATTTACATGGTTTTGGCTATCCATCGTCCTACACATTAAAGCTTTCCCTTGATTATAGTTCTATCCCACATCTGATCTTGTCACACTCGGGTCTGACTTCCAATTTTTCATCTTGACCTTGAATTTGACCTTTCATCTATCTGGGTCCCCCCCCTTTTTTGCATAAAAGTCTTCTTAATCTTCTGTTCATTTAACCAATACAATTTCTTTAAAATCTTTTCAAGATTTCTTTATTGTAACCTTCCAAGTTAGTTCTAGTCTTGTAACTTGTCATCCACCACCTCCTTTTTACGGCCTCTTAGGCATTGGTAAATCCATTGTGCCTACATGTTAAAGCTTTTCTTTGATTCTAGTTTTATCCTACATTTGGTCTTGTCACACTTGGGTTTGACCTCCATTTTGCATCTTGACCTCTGAATTTGACCTTTGGGCTTTTTCATTCAAAACAATTGCCATTTTTTTGGCCTCACAGCTCATTATTCCCCCTTTCTGATGGGGAACTATTTTTCCGTACTATAGTTTTAAATTTCAAAAATTCTGTTATAACATCCTAGTAGATTGGGTGTAGATACTTATAACTAAAATATACTTAACCATGGGCTTGGTTACCTCTGACATTATCTTTTTGGCTTCCAGGTCTTCGAGCCCTTCAAAATCTTCAAAATTTGACCCCTTTTTAACCCATGGTTATTTGGTTCAGGGTTCACCCTGACACTATGCAAGAATTATACATTATTACATTATGGTCACAGTTACAGCAATAACGTGCTCTTATAGGTGTTAATTTTTATTTGTCAGTAAAAGGATTTTAGATGTTAATATCATTAATGATTTATTAATAAATATATATAACCCATTGGTTACCTTTATTTCTGGCTCCCCCAGAGCAATGTTGATCACAAGTATGATCAAAAAGCCAGCTAAACCTTTGTAGCTACAGAACCCAATTGCAATCACATCTCAGGTTCAGTTCTTGCAGAGGGCATAATGGCTGATTGTAATACACTACAAAGTTACACCTTAACCCCACAAAACATAAAAGCTGATCTTACAAAAAGAGGTGATTTCTGTTAACATTTAATGTTTTCTATAATTTGAGCATCTAAGATAAATTAATGTAAATTTGATCATATATCCTTTCATTTCAGATATTTATGTCAATCCCCCTGGGGTGGGATGTACTACTTTATATATTTTATGACGTAATGTAAATTTTTAAGCTGGAACTAGTCAACAGTTATAAAGTAGATATTCTGATTGTACTACTTCGATTTCTGTTAATAAAGTTTACAAAAGTATGTCTTGAAAGGTGATGCCAAAGCTTTTCCTTTATCTATGCATGAAATTTTTAATTCCATACATAATATTGCCTATTTCATGAAATGGACAAGCCAAAGTTGAATAAATTACCCATTTCGCAATCAATGTTTATCAGCACCAAATTGAAAGCTCCTATCCCGAAGAAAAGTTAGAAATTGTGATTTAAGTAAGTTCAGCTGCTGCCAAATTTCTGTTACAAAGGCCAGCTTAATGTTCACCCATAAAATAGTAATGCTGTATGTTGGACATAAAAACTATAAACCCTTTTGGATTTAGGATCAGTTGGATAAACTGTCTCTATATCTGGCTGTCTAACTAACTAACTAATTACACAGACTAGCTGCATTAGATAAAATTAGATATACCAGTCCCCTGAGGGAATAGCTTTGCCCTTATTCCTTAAACAAGAATCATCTTTAAAAATGCAGATTGAACAAAAAAAAAATTCTTATTTTTTATATTAACATAATATTATCTTGCAATGCAAATATAATCAAATTTTACCAAGACATGGGTTTCTTTCAAAAAGGAACCCATGTATGAAAAAGTTTTATTTGAAGTTTAAATAGTCTGTTTTCATTTGACAGATACTCAACCACATACTGCAGAAGATATAGGGAGGTGGGTTTTTGTCTCACACAGTAGACTCAAGGCATATATGTAAAATGCAATTAAACTGGTCTCGATCCCAGGCACACACTGAACTTAATCCCATGTACTACAAACTTTAAATGAGCTTATTTTAAAATTGGAAAATATATTACTAATAGCTGCACACAATTTCTGCACAGATATGTATTGCATTGGTCCCCTATTACATTACATGATAAATGGGGAATGGTCTGGTTTCAAAATCTAAAAACAGCTGATCAAAAAGAAACATTTATTGTGACGGGGGCCTTCACATTCCATGGTCACCAAGACATCTGGGATATTTTAGGGTAATTTCTAGCCCATTATTTACTAGGGCTAGAATTTTTTACAAAAATGTTTTTGACTTTCTTCAATAGTTTTTTTTTAATTTTTTCTTCTGAAGGTTTTTTCTATATTTTTCCAAAATGGGCATCACAGAATTGCTATCTTTGACATCACATCCAAAACAAAGTAAGTCTACTGCTGTTGGGGAAATTGCTGTTGCCTGCTCATCAGCTAGTTTAATACTTGGAACACTGATGGCTGCGACTGTTGCTGCTGTCGTTCGGGGATGTATTTATTCATTTATTTGGGTTTAAACATCACTTTCAACACTGTATAGGTCATATCATGTCGGGTAGTTTGATGGGCAGAGGAAACCAGTATATACAGTTGGCCAAGGTTCTGTACTGTAAACTGCTGACCATTGGTAAGCAACAACCAACTTTCCCAAATAGGGTCTGGGGTTTGAACCTCACCCTCAGATGTGTGTTCAGGGATGTAAACGACACTCTCTGTTGGGACAAAAGTGGAACTTGGTTAGGGTCTCAGCCATGATGGTATAGTGGTGCATGCACTCTGCTATCGCTAACAGGTCTGTGTTTTAATCCTGGTCAGTAAAGCATATGTTTTAGTTCTGAAAGCAAATATGTCAACTTATGAGACTTCTGCTTCTTTGGCCAGAAACCTGAAAAATGCAGTATGGCTTGAATAGGGCTTCTTTTGTCGGTCACTCTCTATGAAAGTGTTCATTAACCTAATATGCCCAAGATATTCAACAAACTGACTGCTGAGATCTAACTTTGGTGTTCCTGGGAACTTGGTCTTTCACTTCTCATGCTTATCTCCATGCTTTTCCATGATACTAGATGATCAGGATATGTTGTGACTTTCTGAGTAGGCAGCTCACGAGACGTAGGTTTGAGATCTTCTTGCACATTTGAATACTTAACTTTTCATATGTGGGACTTGACAGAGGCAAATCTGTTCTGCAGCTCTTTGCGTCATTTATTGGGGGGTGAACATCTAATATGTCTCCAACGTTCATTTAAAAGTTGAGTACAAGTCTACAGCATGTTGAAAACTACCGAGACAGTACAGGGAGGTGTTATTTTGTTGGAAAGACATCCTGGCATATCTGAGCTAAAAGGCTGGATTTTTATATGTCAGGAAAAGATTATATCTTATCAGGATCTGACCTATCAGGTCACATATATTTCTGTTAGGACATGTCTGAGAATTCATCCTAATTTTAGAGATCAGTGTGATGGCATGGTCACTGACCATTGCCTTGCTTTAATTATTTTATTATTTTCTTTATTAAGTATGTTGCTTAAATTTGGTATTTGATATTGTTTTGTACTCATGTTGGACATTTAGAGTTTTTGTGACTAATCTGTCTTTTTTTAGTTCAGTAAATTTCTGTGTACTGATGTGAACTATAATAAATCACCTACAGTCGGGTAAGTTGTGCAGGCAGCATGCTAGCCTGTTTTTGTATGTTTTTGTTTTAAATTGATATTAACATGGGTTTATTGTATTTGATATGGAATATTGGTGTTATTTTACCTATGTGTTTTGGTGGTTAATTGTAGTATAATAATGGTTTCTGATAGGGTATATTGTATGTTAATCTGTTAATTGCATAAAAAATTATAAGAATGTAAATTTGTTTTTATGTCAGTGGCTGGCTACATTTTGAGTCAGGACTGGATGTATCCATTTACAGTAAAATTTATGGGGATCTTCCAGTGTAGAGCTTGGTATTAAACATAAGGAATTAAATTTTTGGAGTCACCAAATGACTGACCAAAGGACAGAAATTCTATGTCATATTTGATGAATCATACTTTTATGTAGGTGGATTTTGTCTATAAATATGGCAAGCATGGTAAGCTTATGCCCCTGTTCCACCAAAGGACTAAGCCCCGATCCTGTCTGGGACCCTTAATCGTCGACAGTCGCTGAAAAAAAAGGTAAAATGGGCGAGAATACTGAATTGGTACTGAAGCCTGGGATTAAGGTCAGATCGGTCTCAGGAAGCTTCAGGAGGCCCCAGGTGGCCCCAGACAGTCCCCAACTGTTCTGGGACTAAGAACCGACTAAGCCCGTTTTCTGGTCGATTTGAAGCACGATCTTGTCGTACACATACCGACTGGGTCCCAGGACGCCTCAGGCCTCCTGGGACTAAGCCCCGACTAACCCCTGATTAAGTCCTGGCCTCCTCAGGCGTCCTGAGGCCTCCTCAGTCTTCCCCAGACCAATGTGGCCGATCCTGGTTTTGCAATGGGACTAAGGGTCGCAGGAGGCCTGGGACTAAGGCACTAAGGGTCTGGGACTAAGGGTCGCAGGCGGCCTGGGACAGCATAGGACTGTGTAAATTTGGTCTGAGGAGGCCTGAGGAAGCCTGGGACTGGACATTTTGTTTATGGCTGGAAAATCAAACGGTTTGGGTCGGGAAAAATATCAAACATATTTGATTTTTCTCACGGCCCCAACCGACAACTACCGACCCTTACAGAATGCCTGGGACTAAGCAAATTTTTGAAACCGACTCCCAAAAACCCTTAATCGGGAGCCTTAGTCATGAGGTGGAACACCCACATTAGGGAGTGAAGAAAAAAAATTTGGAAAAGGTAGTTAAAGAAGAGAAGCTTTGACAATTGTTTGGAAGCAGTGTTTTTTTGTGTGTGTGAACTTTGGAGCAAGTTTCCAAGTAAGTTCTGAAAATGTGGTTATTTGATAATGGGTAAA
This sequence comes from Sabellastarte sp. h YS-2021, assembly GCA_964017235.1. Classification (NCBI taxonomy): domain Eukaryota; kingdom Metazoa; phylum Annelida; class Polychaeta; order Sabellida; family Sabellidae; genus Sabellastarte; species Sabellastarte sp. h YS-2021. The sequence continues at coordinate 174,849,722 of OZ024929.1, read as the reverse complement.
TGATTTCTTTTAACTTAATTTTGTCATTGGCAATGAATTTGGAATTGATGTTAGGATTAAGAATATGGATTTGTAATTTAAAATGTAAAATTTAATTTTGTATTTGTAGTTTGCTTTGCTGTAGTACATATATTTTATTCTGTATATTTTTATGAAGTTATAATGAGATTATTATTGTGTATTGAATTTTAAAGTAAATGTCAAATTGGTGAGAGTTTAATGTAGTGTCATGTCTGATATTTTGGGAAATTGATCAGTTATCTGGTGTATTTCTAAAGTGAAGATACTCATATAGGACCAGTATTAGATGTGCAGATGAATGTGCATTTATGCTGATTCATGGACAGTATGTCTATGTCTGCATACGAGTATATCTTAATTAGGATAATATAAAGGTACTGAGTTTAAGTCATAATAAATAATATAATGTTTACTGTATCTGCCAGTATGTGTATACAATAAAACTTTCCTTGTGAACCCCATATTTGCAGAGAATGTGTATATGGAGTCACAATATTCTATGATAACTTTACTTTTGGGTAAATCGAATTAAGACTTTTAGGTAAATTAATGGATATAGAAGGAATTTGCAGTAATGTGTATTCTGCTAATATCCATGGGTTTACTCTGTGCAGAATGTGCAGGCTGCACCCTCATTTTCAGAAAATAGAGTATTCTAAAATATGAATCAGGGGTTGGGCTGTCAGGGGCAACTTTATATCTCAGTCCCCACCTCCAAGACAGTAAAACACAGAGTTGAGGGCACTTTGTTTTAATACATAACGAGAGTATATAATATATATGTGTTCTATACTAAAATGTATTTACAGGTCAGTAAGAGTATACAGCTTCTGAGTAAGATAAATGCAGTAAATAGTGACTAGTAAAGTTAGAGTTCATAGTTCATAAGAAGTCACTATCAGAATCATAAGACTTCAAAAGTTACTGATAAATACAATGAATAGTGACTGATAAGTTAGAGTTCATAGTCCATAGGAAGTCACTATAATAATTCAGAAGCTTTTAATTTAAAATGTAGAACACTAAAACAAATTAATGGCCTAAAGGTCTACTCGAACCCAGCAGGAGGGTATGACCTTGAAAGGTCACAGCATGTCAATACAAGGTGACCCCTTCCCAGGGTCACACATAAAAGTACAATTGACCTCAAAACTAGATAGTGGTTTGAAATTTCAGAGTGGGTTGAAATTAAGGTCACCCTATGGCTGGAGACCAGAAGACCTAAAGGTTACAAAATTGTGGACAAGATACATAAGATAAAGCACTATAAGAAGCCCTCAACCCCAACAGTAGGAGCATTTATGAATTAATTGCAGTAGCTAGTGATAGAGTGGTCAGCCTGTATGTATCGTCAGACACACTCTGAAGTCCAAGTGCCATGGCGTTTAATCTGTTGAACAGGGATATGCGCATTGTAAGCAAAGGTCGCCCCTGACCTTCTGAAACAGTGAAAAGTATAGAAGTGAGGGTTCAAACACAGGGTCTTATTAATGGATTTGAGGCATTTTCTGATTTTACTATCAGTATTGGGCTGCCAACCCAACTGAGTTTTAACCTGGAAGGCAGAATGATCTGCAGACATGGAATATAGTGAAGCAAGGGCCTCAAGGGCCCGAAAAGGACAAATTAATTTATTCTTCAACTTTGGGAGTGAGACCACTTGAACAACATCTCTGGTTTGAATGGTTTTGGACCATTTGATAAGTATTTTCATCAACTTTCTGGGAAAGAACAGGTCCTGGCCAGTAAGATGCCTAGAGTCAAAGCCTGCCAGAGAGTGAGGGGCCAAATTTCAAAGCCTAAAAAAGCCAAAAAACCCAGTTAAAAAGACAGCTCGAAGGGCTTGGCCACAAGTAAAGTCATGACAAGCTGCAGATATTTTTTCCAGATTATCCTGGTCAATGATGTTATGTGAGATCAAGGTCAAAGGTCGATTGATTTTGATTTTTGAAAGTATTTAATCTTTGGATGGTCCAGGATCTGAAATGGTAAGTCATATGAAACAAAACAAGCCTTTATGGCTGACACATAATTTGATACCATGGCAACAGAACACTTGTTACATATCAAACATTCCAGAAATGACAATATTACTTTGACATCAACCCTGGCTACTGACACATCCATACAAATACAAAAAGCCAGGGAGATCCTGAACATTCTGAGGTAGGCTTGTCTTGTCTTAGGCCTGAAGGCAGCATGGGATCTATTGGCTGCTTTCTTAGATAATGACCTCAAAGCCACATTATCTGAAACAAAGCATAGCAACTGCATTTTAGTTATATGTAAATTAGCAATAACGCCCCTGCCCCAGGGGCATAAAATGACACACAAGTACTACAAATACCAGTATTTTCAGCAAATTACTTGACAACACGATAGCCCCCAACAAGGGAGACATGCTTGAAAGCATATTACAATTCTGAATCAATGTTTAACATTTTCAAATCAACTGGGATCCATATTGGATCCTGAACACTTGCACACAATTCAGTAACATCTTTGTGACTGCCTGTCCATCTAGACAGTAAATCAGCCACCCTGTTGTCCAACCCCCTAATATGGACATATTGGATGTCCATTTCTGATAAGACACTGACATACCATATGTTCCTGGCACATGCACCCAGAAAAGGGTCTCTCGCCCTACCTGATCTGAGTACTGTGACAACTGCTTCATTATCACACTTTATTAAGACTTTTCTTCCAGCCCACTGGGCCTGAAACAGCCTGACTGCTAATAGTACGTTTACCATCTCCAGATGCACAATGGACCAGCTCATATAGCCTTCACTTTTGGGCAAATGGTAAACAAAACTGCACCAGCGGCCACCCAGGCCTGTTAAGCAGGCATCCAGCTCAAGAGTGTGATCAATGGGCCTATGGTCATAAAGTGACACCCCATTATACAGAGGTAGGAACTTGTCAAACCATCTAAGGTCACGTTTGAACTCAGGAGTCAAGGTAATTTTTTGTGCAGCATGACTAGATCTCAGCAAAGCCAGCATCCTGTTCAAAAAGGCTCGAGCTGGCTTCACACATTTGTGTACATACAAGAGTATACCCAATATGGACTGCAACTGCCTTTTGGTACAAGAAGTTTTTCCAAGCCATTGACGCACAGCGTCACAAATCTGCTTATCTGCGTAGCTTATCCGGAGGGATGGAGACAGTGCCATTCTCAGTGTTGATAAGTATGCCTAAACACACAACTTGAATACTAGGGGAACCACCTTCTTGTCACTAATGGTGAGACCTAGGTCTCCCATGAGTTGAAACAATGCATTGAACGACGCATGCGCGGCGTCTGGAATGCCCATTCCCACGTAGTCGTCAATATAATCTATGACACAAAAACCCTTCTGACGCATGCCGTAATGCACAGCGTCGCTGAGGCGTTGAAAAATCTGGCTTCCGTGACGCGTCCCGAATGGAAGACACGTATCAATGTATGTGTCACGCCCATGAAGCCCTAAAAGATCAAAATCACCAGGATCGATCCTCATGTGATGGAACGCTCTGCTAACGTCAATCTTATAAAGAAGGGCGCCCCTGCCTAAGCGTTTTAGCTGGGACGCAATATCATCTACAGTGGGGAAGGTCAAAGCAAAAGGACTATTCAAATATGTGTCCTTGTCAATGCCAGCATTCACAGAAGCCCCAATGGGCCAGCTCAGATCAATGATGACCCTACGTCTGTCAGAATTGGGTTTGTTCCTAGTCATGAATGGAGACGTATGGCAATCTACAATTGGATTTTCTTTAAATGGACCCAATAGGGTGCCATACCCACACTCCTCCTCAATATACGCATCCACATCTAGGGGAAACTGGGTAGCTGAAGTATGGTTACCTTGTTCATTGTGCAATGTACAAGTCCTGTTAAAATCAAGAGGAAACCCAAACCTAAGCAGCTCTAACAGCTGATCCCAGTAACCCTTGAGAAGTTCTTCCCATTTGTCAACATTAAGCTGTGATGTCACAGGTATGCAAGCCCCCCAAAAATTAGGCTTACCAGTCTGCCTAACCACATAATGAGCATCAAGGAGGGATTCATTGAATGAGGTTGGTCTGGCATTAATTGCTCGCCCAAAGGGATGAACCCAAACTGGAAATCCAACTGTTCAGTTCATTTTTTGAAAATAGGGCTATCAACCCCAAGAGGGACCTGGGATTCATTGAACTGCTTGAAGTGCATTATGGTAATTGCAAATTTTTCCTCAACACCCACAGAATTGACATCATAAAGTGGTAGGAAACCCCCAGGTACAGCCACATCACTTAAAGATGAATTTGCACTGTCATGATTTACCAGATTTGAATCCAGGACCACGTTTTTCATGCGAGTACTTGGATTCAAACCCATGGACATACCAGGGATGTTTTTACAGGCATTACTCTGACTGTGGGAACTCATGCCACCCCTACCATTGAGATGTTCGTCTCTTTGTACAGTATCACACCTATGGTTGCTAATCCGTTTGACTTCAGTCAAATTAGAGTACACAAGTTGCTGAACTCTAACAAGATTCAAACCCAAACCTGTGACTGGTGAGACCTGAGTATGATACCAATTGGTGGTATTCAAACCGCGACCCTGACCTTTGACCGCTTTTTGGGTGACATTACACTATTTGCATACGCACGTTCGGGAGAGTGTGAATGCAGCTGAGGTTGGACCACAGGGGAATTCAACAATTTGCATTGACCACCAGATTTTTTGTCTGTGACTTCTTTTGAATCAACCTTGACACTAGGATTGACCCCTCGTCCAAAAACATGAGTTTTAACTATAATTGTTGAACTCTCAAGAGCATTTTTTTTACTTTTTAGCAAGCAAGTTATCAATGTCTCTGGGTCTGACAGCTGAGTTATAAAAAGAACCTAGCCGCGTATCTGGTGTTCCTGCCACTATACACAGAGGTATCAGAATTACTGTTGAATTCATTACCACAAGCCATAAACTGACCAGAGATGGGTTTTTTATAACTTTGAAGAACAGATGCATCCAAACAGCTGCTCCACCCTAGTGATGGGCAGCTGCTTGCTCGTTTTTTGCCTGCTTTTTAAAATTACAGTCTTTTTCAGGATGGTTAAGTTGCCTACCCCCCATAAGGCAGTAAACACATATGCGCTTCTGCAACTTCCCATTGCTTTCATGATCACGTGTGTGTGTACAAACACCTGTCTGGAAACCTTTACAAAACCATGGTTTCCTACCTGAATGATCTGATGGCTTTGCCCAAGTACCCCTACCTATGACATGTTTCTGAGCATGGGCCCTTCGGATCCGATCAGTTCAGTCCATGTCTTCCCACTGGAGGGAACCCCGCTCCATCTCACAAAGTAAGACAGCATGCGCTGCCTTAGTACTCTGCCAAGAAAAATCTGTGGCATCTTCCATCAAATCACTCAGGTACGACACCATGGTATGCTTTCTTTCATTACATTTTTCCTCCATGATATTCTTACAAAAACCCTGTATAAATTAAGTAAGCGACAGTTGGTCGTAAGTGACCCTTTGCTTGCTGACGCCACCCAGTATTGCCTTGTGAGGCCAAGATACTTTATTTTTCACACTAACTTCAACAGTACCTCCTCTTTTGGACTTGAGTTTTACAGAATTGTCATTACCTGGGAGGTGTGAACTATGATTTAAGTCTCTAATTCTTCTATCAACCTTTCTTTGAATGGTACTAGACTTTAACCTTTCCATGGAGGGGGTGTCACTCTCGTCCGAGGGCGAATCACTGGTTACATAAGTGGGTCTAAACTTTTTACTTTTGCTACTTTTTTTGCTAGAACTTGACAATACAGCATCTGTACTTAACTTTCCAGTGTCCACTCCAGAGGTTGACGCCTGTACTGTCTGTTGAGCTGTAGCCGCCACTTGATCTTCTACCAGATCCTGTCTGTTTGACATCTTCTTTAGCTTCTCCAGGATTTCCATCTGGATCCGCTGTCCGCCCAGATCCTGACTCTGATCTGTAGCAAGTGACTCACTTGCAACGGCAGCATCACTTAAATGTCCCATCACATCATCATTTTTAGCATTTTTGAACTGGCATTTTTTCCCTGTAGGGTGAGCGTGTCTGTTCTTACAATTTTTGCACCTCTGCTTATTATCTGGCATTTTTATAACTCAACAATCTCTGTCTCTGTAGAGAATATATGCAAAGAGATTCAGGTACAACCTTGGCAATCTGAGGCTTAAATCAAAGGGAAAAAATTCTAAAAATCACGACCAAATTGGCATAAAAATGCAAGGAAATAATATAGGTTAGACCGTCCCTTTGTACACCACTGTAAAAAGCCTGATGTTGTCAAGATGACTAGAATCAATCACAAAGGCATCAAAAAATTGACGTGTCACAAAAAGTTCATCCTGTGGTCAAAACACTGACAATTCCCCACAATTGCACACATAAAAGAGCTTGTTACAAGATAAATGACCGTCTTTTATATTTACACTATCATACACTTTAAAACCTAAAACTGTATAAAAAACTAAAATATAACTCAAAATAAAAGAAATTCCAAAATTTCAAGTTCTTTAAACATGTCTTCCGTTCAATGTCAAGTTTGAAAGTGACTTTGCTTCAAGGAAGAAAAGACTGTAAAACAGGAGCAGCCAATATAAAAAGTTGTTTACTGGGCTACTTGGCAACTGACATTGGTTTACATAACCTTTAGCATTAGACTGGTACCTGAGCTACTTTTGAGGTACAAGATACCATACTGTCTCTGGGGCAGGATTAACATCTGGGGCGCCTAGACGCCCCAAGTGAATTTTAAATATTGATATATTTAACTATGTAATTCTGATGGATTCTATATAAATGACAGATTTTATACAAATATTTATTTCTTGACATGACATATTTTAGTGTAAATTTTATGTTGCTAAGATTTACATTTCATTTGTTATATTCTGCTATTGGTTGATATAACTTAGGATGTGTTTTATTTAAGTTCATGCGACTAAGCTAAGGCTAAGAGTCTGGGAAACTGTAAGGATAATATTAAGTGTTTTTTTTTATTTGATTAGATTCATTTGGGTAAGAATTTTATAAACTAAGTGTTTTAATTAAGTTCTTGTAAGTTGATTGATTTGGTGCATATTTTGTTTTAATAATTATAATATATTCCAATTATTCATGACTGTTTCGTGTTTGGTACGAGCCATTGATTTGTGTTTTGCTCAATAATACATTTATTTTGGAAACCATGCTAGATAGTGTTTTGATGAATGATTTTTTACCTACGGGTCATATGCCACTTCTTGTCAAAAATCATTTCCATTCAATTTTTCAGTCATCTTGAAATTCTACATACATTACAAAAATGCATTTATCTCAGAAATGGCACAACATGATGATGATATTGCGAAGGTAATCAAAAATTCACCTACAAAATCTTGTCAAATAAAATAAGTGAATGTGTAAGTGAAATGCAAACTCCTAGCCTTATAATCTCTCTGTATGATTGATTATTTCGAATCTCTTTGGTATAGTATTCTCATCAGAGGCACAATGGGGGTGGGCCAATTTTCCCCTATAAGGTGGGAAAAACGGCTCCGTCAAGCTCCTCCGGATAATGGGAGTTGCTCTTGTGCTCCTGCGGAGCAAAGGAATATTTTTTGAATTTTTGAGATTTTTTGTTTTAATAAAAATCTCTAGGTAAGAAAAGGTAGTTTGTGTAATAAACAGGGGTTAATTTATTTTTTAAAAAGCCCCTTGGTCCTATTTTTTACTCAGGAAAATCCTAATGGGGATCTACACTGAGAGAGTTGGGGATCGTTAATACACAAATTTCCAGTGGAAAACAGCTAAATATGTGGTTATAATTTGATGAATAAGGGGATTTAGATTAAAATCCCATGTAGATTAATTATATTTAATCCTAATGACTCCAGTTGCAGAAATGTTTTATTTAAAAAGAAAACATAAGTGTGGTTCATAGTGTACTGAATTAGTGCATTATGGCGCATTTAGTCAATAAGTATGACCAAAAGATCTTTTCAGTGCAAGAATCTCCCACCTAAACACCAAATCACATGTGAACTCAGTAATTTGGTGTACCTTATCAACTGTTCAAAATGTGGCCTCCAATACATAGGGGAGACCAAAAGACCACTGAGACAGAGAATGTATGAACACTCTAGGAGTGTTCAAAACATTAAACTTCAGAGTTCTACCCCAGTGGCTAGACACTTCTCTAACCATGGCCATTCTGCTAGGAATATGGAGTTCTCAGTGCTCCATTGGATGGGGAGTGATAGTGACCCAAATGACACTGTAGGTCGCAGAGACCAAGAATTATTTTACATTTGGGCATTCCCCACCCTCCAACCAGCAGGCATTAATGTATTTGTGTGAGCTGTAGTGTCATCTTACTGCACCCCTAACCCAGGTGCCACCAATTTTACTTTACTTACAAAATCTTGTCTCCTGGATCCTTGGCCTACTTTCTTAGTTAAGGATTGCCTTGATATACTCCTTCCTTCTATCACAAAACTGGTTAATTGTTCTTTGTCAGAAGGTGCTGTCCCAGATGGCTTCAAAAGTGCTGTTGTCACTCCACTGATAAAGAAATCCTCCTTATCAAAAGATGATCTAAAAAACTATCGCCCTGTGTCTGGGCTGAGCTTTATCTCAAAACTCGTGGAACGTGTAGTTGCCTCACAACTGAGTAGACATGTCTCTCTCCATGGGTTGGAAAATGAGAATCAATCTGCCTATAGACGTGGCCATTCAACTGAAACAGCTCTTTTGTCTATAAAAAATCAGATTCACCTATCTCTAGCCAGAGGTGAGGCCACAGCTGTAGTGCTGCTTGATCAATCTGCAGCTTTTGACACCATTGATCATGACAAACTCCTTGATTGCTTAAGAAAATGGTTTGGTGTTAGGGGTAGATGCCTCGACTGGTTCAAGTCATACCTTTCTGATCGTACCCAATGCATCAAGATTGGCTCTGTTCTCTCTGAAACTAGAAAGCTTAAGTTTGGAGTTCCTCAAGGTTCAGTTCTGGGTCCTTTTCTTTTTTCGTTGTATACCACCCCTTTGAGCAAAGTAATCTCTAAACATCCAGATGTCAAATTTCACTTTTATGCAGACGACACCCAGCTGTTTATTCACCTGACACATAAAAATGCAAAAACTGCCTTCGATCGGCTAGGAAAGTGTCTCGAAGATATCAAACTGTAGTTGTGTGCAAATAAACTAAAGCTGAATGCCGACAAGACTGACTTCATTATATTTGGCTCCAAATCTCAACAAGAAAAGTTAAACCCATTCTTTCCAGTAAACATACTAGGTGAATCACTGATACCTTCAGATGCCGTTAAGAATTTGGGTGTCTGGTTTGACTCAGACTTTTCCTTCACCAAACATGTTAAAAGTGTATGTAAACTTTGTTTCATCTAGATGAGGGATCTTAGACAAATTCGACAGTACTTGACTCGTGATGCTGCTCTTATGGCTGCAAATGCACTTGTGGGGAATAGACTTGACTACTGTAACTCCTTGTTTAGGGGTCTATCTGTTTCTAACCTAAGCAAGCTACAATGCATTCAAAACAGTCTGGCCAGAATTGTTTGTCGAGCCACATGTCTTTCCCATACCACTCCACTAAGAAAAGCCCTTCACTGGCTACCCATAAGGCACCGCTGCATTTTCAAGACTGCCTTGCTGGTATACAAATACCTACATACCAATTGTCCAAAATATTTCAGCCCATTTCTCAAAGTTAGACAATGTGCCTATAATACTCGGTTGAGTCAATCTGATGGTATAACTCTACATGTTCCTCAATACCAACCATCTATTTACAAATCCACTAAGCAGTTTGGTCTAAGCTTTGCATATGATGCTCCCAAAATATGGAATGAACTCCCGGATGATGTACGATCTGCCACTTCTATTGCTTCCTTCAGAAAAAAACTTAAGGCATACCTGTTCTGCCAAGCTTATCCTCCTTAGTATTTTCCACCTCATATGGCGTTCTCCGTGGTGTCGACCATTGCTATGGATAAGGACAATGATTTTTGTGACTATGCTTATGAAGTTGCGCCTTAGAGTCTGTCACTTTGGCAGAGATTAAGCACTATAAAAGTTGAATTGGAATTGGAATTGGAACATAGAGCAATTTTGATGAAATTTTTACCTGCAGAGTCATATTTCATTTTTTGTCAAAACTCATTTTCCCACCATTTTGGCAGCTATCTTGAATTTCTGCATAAAACAAAATTGCATTAATCTCAGAAATAGTTCAAGATAGAGCAATTTCAACAAAACTTTTTGCCAACATGGTATACACAGGGTCATTTGTCACTTTTTGCAAAAATTAGTTTTCCCCAGCATATGTGGTGGCCATCTGGAACTTCTGCATAAATGACCAATATCTTTAGTGTGTGCAAACCTCCATAAGTTTCTTTCCAAGTTTGTTTTACCTCACTAGATTCATGTATACTCCGCCCTAGAATCTTTCAGAAGCAGGTCAACACCTACCTGTACACCAAGGTATACCCAAGTTAGTTTTACTCACGACCTGGTATTCTCTATGTTGCTCGGCCTTTTTCTGTCCCTAGATACTGAAATTGGTTGACTGTTTCTGTTTTGTTTTGCCTTAGAGTCTCCTTGAATAGGAGAGATTAAGCACTATAAAAGTCCAATTCGAATTAGAATTACTGTGATGTCTGAGTTGTTTAAAGATTTAAATTGGTTTTTACTTTTTGAAGCAATTCGATGAAATTACTTTTTATGATGTTAAACCAATTCAGGCTGAGCTTCCCTTACAGGTTTTGGTGGCAATTATGGCATTCAGTGCTATGCAGTCCCTTTATCCAGGAATTTTCATAATTATACCATTGTACTCTTGGAAATGCTCAGTATAATTGTAACTATGAAAATTTGGGCTTTTGAATGGCGTAATTCAAAAATTTGTATGAAGTGTAACAATATGGCTGTGGTGGTAATCATGGCTTCTGGACACACCAGAGATGAAATCCTTGTTACTTGTGCCAGAAATATCTGGATGTTACCAGCTTTAATAATATCAGTATTCATGTAGAGCAAATAGAGGGCAAGACCAATGTTGTAGCTGGCCTTTTATCTAGATATACATTTGATAATATTTTGTGGGATAAATTATCAACTTATTTGCCTGATCCTGTTTGGAACCTACACACATAGATTTGACTTGTTTAAATTATGATATATAGTTTCAGATTCTGCCTCAGTTACAGCCCAGCTCACCACTAGGGCCTTTGATAGATCGACGTTTGCCTTTAGACTTGCCACGAGAAGGGTCTATGATGGGATATTTCTTTATTTTTGAGGGTTTCCTGGTGGTGACTGGTCTGTCACTGCCTCAGGTAGATATAACTATACTTCTCACATTTATGGAATATCTAAATACAAATCAAACCTAAGTGCTAGTTATATCTCAACTTTGAGGTCTTCTTTCATACAATAAATGCTTTATCTTGCCCCTTTTAAGGATCATAGGATTTGTATGTTTGTAAAGGCCCTTAAGTTTAATAGGCCACTTTCTGTCAAAGTTACTCCTGTGTTCTCTGAGGATGTTCTCTTGAATATTATAAAGGTCTCCTAATCCTTAGAGTCCCCTCATGTGTTCACTGAATTGTATTTGATGGCCTTTTTCTCCTTTTTAAGATGGTCTAACTTAGTTCCCCATTCTAGGGCTCATTATGACCACTCTAGGCATCTAGCCAGGGCAGGGATTATATTCTGTCATCATCATTTTGCAGTATTGATAAAGTGGTCTAAGTCCAACCAGACCAGAACTCAAATCACTACTATAAAAATACCATTTCTGCATCCCCCCAGTCCTGTTACTGCTCTTTAGGTTATGTTAACAATGGTAGCACGTTCTTCTAATGACCCATTATTTTCTATCTGTGGTAGCAGCCTAGTATATCCCTTGACGATAATATGGTCATAAAACACCTTAAGCATGTCTTATCTCTCCTCAACTTGCACCTTTGTGGCTATACAATTCATACATTCATGTGATCAACCTCCTGGGTGCATGACCATGGAGTGTCAATTGAAGTCATAAAAAGACAGACGACTTGGCCATCTGAATGTGTATGGCATTATATTCACTCTACTGCTCCTGCTCCTTGTCCGCTATTTTCTGCATTTTAACAGCACCTACATTCCTAATGGGTATTTGGGTGATTCCATTATTTGTTCTAAACTAAACTTATAATTTCCCGCCAAATCTACTTACATCCATTTATAAAGAGGGTGGCTTCTTAAGATTGGGTTCTAATCAGTTAAGTGTTCTGTATACTTAGTAGTTCATATTAGAGGGTTCATCTTCTCCTTGCATAGCCACTGTCTCCTTTTGCAGTACTATTAACAATTGCCACGAATCATATTTTAATTTTTAATTATTGTAAATATCATTGTTATTGTCTGTGCATTATTATTGTAATATTATGTGGCTAACTGTCAATATTATATTTTGTCATTGCATGTACACTTTATTATGGCAATGATATATGGCCAACTATGCTTATTACAGCAAATTATATTATATTATATGGTCATGTACTGATGCTACATTTACTCTTAATGCAAAGAATATATATTTTACAAAAAACATTTTAGTGTACAGTTTTTAGTATTTTGTATACTAACAATAATAAATGTAAAAAAAACATCTGGTTTTCTCATTGTATTGTGCTCCATTAGAGCTCTTGATATTATGGATCTGATCTTGTGACATTTGACATCAATTTTATATCTGTGTATAGGAGTTAAGACATTGTATTAATTTCTGTTCCAAAAAAATACTTTTATGGCACTTTGATTTGACCTTTTGGGTCAGCGGGAACCAGTTTCTTGTGGATTCCACTAGAGATATCCACTTGTGGAACTTCAGGGTTAGGTCTTGTGGGCTTGCCCTGGTCAGGTTACTATATAGTGCTTAATCTCCTTGGAAGGCTCTGAGACCTCATGGGTCTCTTGGTGAAAGCCAATTTGAATCCTGCATGCCTATATCTTAGGCTGGGGGAATGCAAATTAAATTTGATATTAAATCTCTTACTTCTCTAAAGCTTTGTGCAAGTCTAATTACCCCACTCCTGGCATATGCCATAAACAAAGTGAGAACACAATTATGCTTGTTTAACACATGCTGCATTGTAATTAGTTCTTATCTCAAACACTGTGCTTTCTGTATGTGTTCTGCATATCTCATGTACTTACTTTATTTTTTTTAACTATTCCACATATTCACTGAGACTTGGTTTGAATAAAAGTGTGTACAAATGGTGAACAGGTTGAAAAGTTATAAACATAAAAACTTTTAGGACATTTTGTAACAAATAAAAGAGTTATTTTTTACTGTGCAGAGAATGCCCCAAGTAAATAATACTGGGAAATCATTGGTTATTTTAAATGCCGGTCAAATGCTCAATAATTAAACAATTTTAATGAGACAAACACCAAAGTGTTCATTATTATGTATAGAATGCTTGTTTGTAGATAATTAAACTGGAAACTTAAGATAAGATATCTTAAAGTTAAGATCTTGAGTGGCAATTTTCTTAGCCATTTCACAATTCTGGCTTTCAAAGCGGCCAAATAATTCATCTGGCTCTTTCAAAACCTGTCTGAACAGAGGAAATAATGCTTTATTTGCATTTGTGCTCAAAGTATTAGAGCTAAGTAGATGAATTGTAATAATAACGAACCTTATTCTTCACTATGTATATTTAGATCATTTTCATGAGTAAATCAGCCTATTTTAATACATTTGTTACACTCTAAAACTGGGCGAGTTAAATTTACTTCAAAAAATTAGATGTAACTTGGTGCATCATAATAACCAAATGTGCCTGTCACAAAATTTAATATTTGTATGTACACTTAACTAAAACATTTCAATCAATCTATCAAAATTTATTAGCAATCAAAATAATAATTGCTTTTAGTACATACTACTTAAAAAATTTTGTTCTGATTATTAATTTCACCTAAAAAGGAGTTTTTTTTAACCTAAAGATTTTTGTTACATTTACTTAAACTCTTTCAGTAAAACATGAGAAACCAAATATTTTGGTTATTATGACGCACCAAGTTACACCTAAATTTTTAAGTATATCCACTCCTGAAGTTTGATTTCTTATGACTAATAGAAATTGATAAATTAAAGCCATACTTTACTTTTCAAGAATCATTTATTTATCTTTAGAACATAAATTACACAACTTGTAAATAAAAAAGATAGATATAGTAACAAAAATAGCACCAGAGATACTGTACCCCACAGCCCAGGGTAAAGTCACAGGGTCAAGATCTGACATCAGACCAAAGTCACACCATCCCCTTGCTCAACTCCATCCCTTTATGAACATCCCTGCCAAGTTTGATTTTTTTTCACATAGGAGTTATACTGAGATATAGTCTAAATTATGTTAATGTAAACATTGCACAGTATGAACTTCTTTCACCTTATGGGCCCTGCTTTACCCCTGAGGGCTAGAGGGTGTAACTAGGTAGAATGAGAGACAGAATATTGGGTTGTTTATCTTTATTCCCTGTTCTCAACAACTGAAGCAACAAGTCCAATATCTGCCCCCAAGTTCCACTGAATTTAGAATTTTGACGTCTCAATGGACGGAAGGCCAAGAGTAAAGTGTGAGTGTGCCCAGCTCCAGAGCTCTGAGCTTCTGTGGAACACCTTTCCTTTGACTGGCTGCTGAGATTGTCCAATAGTGATTTTTGACAAAAATGCAGGCTCTGCCTGCTTAGAGATGAACAGGAGTAACATAGCTCCATTGTGGAATCTATTTTTAGGACAGCCACGTTTCTTAGGAAAGTGTGATATTACATACCAAGGGGGCGCGGAATTCACGACCTCGTGAATTGTTAAAAAAAAATGTGATATTACATACCAAAAGGGGTGCGGGGATTCCAAATTAAGATATTGCTTTGCATAGTGATATTTGATTTGTTGAACCGTTCTGTTCTAAATTATTTTCAAGGATTTAACTTTAAGTAATTTAAATAAATGGGGGAGTGATGACTTGTGGGCTTTACATTGTTTGTGTTTTATTGTTCTTTCCTAATTTGAAAATGTTTGTATGATACAGAGAAAATTTTGAGAGGAATGAGGTCGATCGTCCTAGATAAAGGACAAATATAAACATTAAAACCTCAAATTAACATTTTAAAATCTGTGCATATCAAACAATGCATTTAATGTGAATTTTGAATGATGTGAAAATTTTGATCAATTTTGATAAATACTTAACATATACTCTTGAATATACAATATTTAATATACTATTACCTCTAATTTTGCTCCAAATGGTAAAGTATAATTCACACCACAAGTCCAAAACATATGAAGATGATGACACAGTGAGTTTATATATACTTAACAAAACACAGCAAACACAACCAGCCATTTGAAAACAAACTGGAGAAATAGAAGGGACAATAACAACATTTAGACCCAATTGGGTCGGCCCAGCAGACCAGTGGCATCAGAGGAGCTAGGGAACCCGGGAGGGACACTTTTGTTTCAAAAATTTGCAGGAGAAAAGCTGAAAATAAGTCTCTCAGTTTTTTTTGCAAATTGTGTTATTCCAATGTTTCCAAAATTGACATTGAAACAAAGAATTTTAGGGCCAATAAGTGTGGTGTCCCTATGGGGGTTTCCACTAGGAGCTAAAGGCATGTTAGTCCCAATCATCTTCGTTGTCCGAAATGATGCATCAGGATCTTGGTCAAAATGTCCTGATGTTGGCCAATTACCTAGAGATGGCTGAAAAGAGCCCTTGCCTCTGCCTCTCTCAAACGAAGCAAATGGGGAATTGGATCCAGTGGCAGGTTGAGTGGCTTGTTGTAGTTGTTGGAACGCATGAAGTAATTGCGCACCACGACCAAGGAGTTGTACAGGGGAAGGTCCAAAGGAAGTTGAGGGTGCCAAATTTGAGGTCGAAGGTTCCGGTGGTGGTGGGTTCTAAAGGCTGATGATAAACCCCTGACAAATTGTTGGGCATGGCAAACGTCAGATTTACCTAGTTTTGTCCCTATCATGGTCAGTCTGTTGGCATATTCTTCAACTGATTCACCAATGCGTTGTGTAGTGTTTGTGAAAGTTGTCTCATCTAACCAATTAAGACCTTTAGGGCAGAACTTTTGCTTGAATTGTTGAAATAGCAAGTTTGGGTCACTCAGAATCTCTGGAGGTAGCTGATCAATCCAGATTCTTGTGGCACCATCAACTGATAACTTGAAACAATTTACAGTTTGACTTGGCTGCCACTGGTTAATGTTGGCAAACAGTGTGAAATCATTGAGGAATTTTTCAGCATCTTCTGACACTTTGCCAGAGAAAATTTTGAGTTTGAAAGGCAGGCTGTCTACATTGACTTGGGGTGGTTTCTCAGGGATGATTAGTGGGAATCTGGTGGGTGTATTTGGATGGGGTTGGGCCATTTGAGGGATAATGGGTTGTTGGGGTGCTGGCCTGTGGGCTGGTGGGGTGTGGAATACAGGACTGTCGGGCACTATTTCTTGTTGTGGTGTAGCTGGTTGAGCCATTCGTGGCACTGGAGGTGGATTCTGTGCCTGTACTTCATCTTCTGCGTGAGCGTTCTGTCCTTGTGGGTTTAGTTGCACTTCATCATCTTGTTCTTCATTTTCATCCTGTTCATCTTCATCAGTCATCTCTCCATCAATAAACTCCTCATCTAGATGCTGTGCTGGAGCCTCAGCCATCTCCAGATCCTGGTTTATGCGAGCTTGAAGTCTAGTTCTTCCCTGAACTGTTGGGATTGGTGTGGGTAAAATGCGTTGTAGGAGTCTGGATAATCTGCTGTTACTTCTTGCACTTTCAATGTCATTGGCAGACATTGGGTTCACTTTCTTGTTTAATTAATATTATAAAATTTGCTTATTGATTTGAAAACATAGCTTATGTTATCAAGGGAGCTCCTATAATTTTGAATAATTTTACAATTTAAGTCTACAGTGCATAAAACAGTTTACACAGTTTTAATTTCGCTGGAGAGGTAGAGAAAGGTTGAAAAGTCATGTAGATCTACAGGATCTGCATCTCATTATGTTGATTGGGGAAATATAAATGTTGGTTGTGCAGCAGATATGAGGATTTCTAATTTTAAATTAAGGCAAAAGTGTTTTAAAAATGTACTTACTGTTCTGCATGAATTTAAGTTATTCCTGATATATTAAATACACTTATTTTAATAATTTTGAAATAACTTCCTGGATCCTCTGTAGCCGTGTACTGTAAGTAGTACTGTAAAGAGAGAGAAATGTAGAGAGATGTTATTTTTAGACATCTAGGAAATTCCACTTCTCAGTAGGTGATGTAAACATTGCGTAACTGCTGCACTCTGTTTACTGCACTTGATCAGCTGTTTCTCCTGTGTTGTGTTGTGAAGGTTTTTCAGCATTGGAGAAATAAGGAGAACTGTGCTGGTGCTGTCTTGTTTCTGTCTCCTCAATACAATAGTTAAATTGATTTAATAAAATACCTCTTTGGATGAAGTCCGGTAGAGATGATATATCCAGATGTATTTCTGCTTTAAAGTTCTCTGGTGTAACTGCTGCATCAACAGATTTTCCTTGAAATTTCCCCTCTGAGTTTAATGATACTAAAACGTCTTTGAAAGAAGTTTTAATTAATGTTTCAGCTTTTAATTTCAAAACTGTGTCTATTTGATCTAATAAATATTCCACATTTTCAGCTCTTGTTGACATTTTGAGGTCCGGGATTCTGTTAAAATTGCTGCAGTGTTTCACAAATTTACAGAGTTTATTTCTTTTGAATTTCACTATCCAGCAAATTTTAATTTTTGCATCTCCGCCATGCTTTACCCCTGAGGGCTAGAGGGTGTAACTAGGTAGAATGAGAGACAGAATATTGGGTTGTTTATCTTTATTCCCTGTTCTCAACAACTGAAGCAACAAGTCCAATATCTGCCCCCAAGTTCCACTGAATTTAGAATTTTGACGTCTCAATGGACGGAAGGCCAAGAGTAAAGTGTGAGTGTGCCCAGCTCCAGAGCTCTGAGCTTCTGTGGAACACCTTTCCTTTGACTGGCTGCTGAGATTGTCCAATAGTGATTTTTGACAAACATGCAGGCTTTGCCTGCTTAGAGATGAACAGGAGTAACATAGCTCCATTGTGGAATCTATTTTTAGGACAGCCACGTTTCTTAGGAAAGTGTGATATTACAGCCCGCCCGCCTGCCCAGCCAGATGACAGGTGTAAAAACTACCCACACAGCCATTAATGGTTGTCAGGTAAAAAGGCAAATTACGGTTGAAAGTCCATTAATAACTGGTATTTTTCGTAAAACAACAATGGTAAATTTATTATGAAATGTTTGTACCTATTAAATTTACCTGTTTCTATTAAATATAACATAATGCAAAAATACTTAAAACTACACACCATGCATATTTTCCTATTTGCAATACTCCTGAGATTCTAAACAAGGTACGTCAATAACAATGGCAATTATTACAGTGAATATATTAATGTAAACTACAATAACCTCAGGATATATCTGACCTGATCAAAATGTAACAGGCCCAAGCACAAGATTAAAATAGATTTTACAGAGGCACAAAATTTAAGTTCTAAATTACAAACTTTGTTATTATTTTCTCCACTTTGTTACACATTTTCTCCACAGGCTGATCTCTATTTATTACAATTTGTTTGGACACCTACATACATGTTTAAGTTAACTTCCTCTAATGATTCATTCTGAAGCTAACTTTGGACAACTAGTTGCATCAATTATTTCCTCTTCTGCCAAATTCCAAACTTATGAAAATCATTGGCATTTATACATGTAACAAACTTGACCAACCAAATTAAAATCATTATTTGCAGTATCCCATTTTGTCGAAGATAAAAACAAGGTCAGGAATAACCTCAAGCATTTAATCTTAATTGCAAATTATAATAACAGAATAAAGCAAAAATAGCATCAGAGATGCCGGTACCCCTAGGGGTAATAACTAAGATTGTATTTCATGATTTGTTCATGAATGTAACTCTCTTATACTTTGCATGGATATCCATACATGCATTAAAGTACACCTATAATGATACAATTTTAAGATAACTTAAGAAAACAATGGCAAAAATACAAAACAGTATAAAAGCAAATAATACACATTTGTATGGGCATCTACGTATACATGTTAAAGTACACTTCCTATAATAATCCAATATAAATGTAACCTTATATAACTAGCTGCTAATATTTCAACATTCTGTATATTACCCCTGTCAAAATCTAAATTTATGCACATCTATTGGCATGCGTACAACAAACCTGACCAAACAGATACAGCTAATTGTGACAATATACCACACATAAGTATAAGATCAAGAATAACTTAATATGTAATTACACATTACAGTAACTAAGAATAAAAAGACATCAATCAAAATTGAACTTCCGCCGTTCATTACACTTTGTAAATGTTATAGGGGAAAATCCAATCCAGTGTTGTTTCTAATTCCACTAGTGGAGGTTCTAATTGGAAGTACCAGTGGTTGCATTTCTATACTATTCTTTGTTTATCTGCTTGAAATTAGAAGGGAGAAATACTGGTGCTTCTAATTTGATGTTGCACTAGTACCACTAGTACCAATTTAATAATAATCAAAGGCTATTTTAACAAGTCTGTCAATTGCTGAATAATTAGGCAATTTTATTGAAACAAGTATCAAATTGTAGAAGTTCAAAACTTCAGATTTACAATGAATTAAGTCATCAACTCTATTATTGATATCATTAATCATTTTATATCACCCCAAACCGGATTTTTGGTTGCACAACCCCTAGTCATCAACTGTACAGGATAACTTTTAACTACTGATACTTACCTGTTTTGCCTTTCTGTCCATATTTGGTTCAGTGGGCAAAAATTAAAGAAGGCAGAGTTTTCATATTGAATAGTTGAATTCTTGCTGGAATGCACAAATTCATCACTTTGAATCACAGCCTGTTTACATCGAGAATCACATCTGACTCTTGCTAGAATAAAGTAAAAGTCTTCAGCTTATATTATTCTTGAATAATGAACTTCTTTAAATAAAACCATTTTCGAGTTTTGGTTTGTTTCGGAAAAACATTTTGGCTCCGGATACTAAAATATTCCATCTACCTTAAATACCAGAATAAAAAGTGAACTTTGTTCTCCGGAAGTTTACGTTTTTAACCGTGTCGGTGCTGTCAAGTTGTGCAGAAAGTGCTTCTGTTGACTAAATTATTTAATTTATAGTAATGGTGGAGCTAAGTGATCCAAGTGGTCCTATCAAGGAGGGCATTGACAATTCCATATTTATTGTTCCATGTATCATCGTCGTCGTTTTAGTGTGTAAGTAGATTAATTGGTAACATATGGTTTGTGTTATAGAAACCAACAAGACCCGTTACTGTATAAGATTACCAGACGTTTCGACCCTCTGGACATTTCGACCCGCTTTTTCCCAGACGTTTCGACCTACTTTTGCCCAATTGGATTCGACCCAATTTTAAGGTGGTTTGTATAGTATGAGAAGATACAAGGTGATAGTGGTGGTCGACTAATTCACGCCCGGGTACCAATTCAGGCCCACCCTCAATTTTCTTGGAAGATTTATAATTTTTCATGGAGAAGATGTTTACCACATCATAGATAATCCTCAAATGGATCATTTACATTTGTAATTTATTGTTTAACTGTGATTGTTTTGGATAAATTTAGGGGTGGCGTGAATTGGTCCACCACCACTAGATATTTATTTTTAGGGCTGTGACGGGTGCTGAAAAACGGCATCGAGTACTCGCCCTCTGACAACCGGCCTGAATTCGAGTAACCGCGAGATTTAGTACCTACCATTAGAAGTCTTCTGTAAACAAATAGTCGGTTCCGGAAACGAAACTTTTGAAGAAAAACGTCTTCTATTTGACCATATATTATAGAATATGGAGTAAATTGTATGTTTTCAAGTGAAAATAACAACTTTAATTGATATTATGTGACGGAAATGCTGAAATGTAGCATATTTTACACAAGCTTTTGATTACGCGGGCGATAATACAATACCTCGCGAGTAACCGAGTTAGTGGGTGGACGATTAGACGAACGTTCGATCAATCGTCGGTGTCATGGTACAATTGCGTTTGGTCACTGATAACTTCTAGAAATCGATTAAATCTCACCCTTGTTTATGTGTCTCAATATCCACATATCTTTTATATTTTGGGCAGTTTCCAGAACTTTCCCTCAATAAATTAGCAGATTTCTCGCGAATTTTGAGTTTGTTTACAACTACCGCCATATTTACCGGAAGTGGGTGCTTTTGGTAGCTTCTATATGTCGGAAACACTGTTATTCTTACCGGATTGACCTATACTTTATCCCGGAAAGTGTTTCAGGACAGTGGAGTTAAAAAGTCGATTATGGGTCGATCATCTGTCGGAAAAATGGACGAATAATCAACCAATAAAAATTGAAGCAATTCCACTCACTAAACCGAGTTACACCGAGGCTCGAGTACTCGTTCGCAGCCCTATTTATTTTAGAACATTTTTATTTCAGCTCATGGCCATCGCACCCAAGCCATGAATATTCATGAAGGACACAGATTTCCCCTGGGATTTCCTTGCAATATTTTATAAAATAGAAGCATAGACGAAGATCAAATACTTTAAACTACAGAACTCACGGCCATAGCACCCTAGTCATTGAGAAGATATCAGGACACAGATTTCCCCTGTACATAGTTTCCTTGCAAGATCAAATACTTTTAAACTACAGAACTCACGGTCATAGCACCCTGGTCAGTGAGAAGATATGAGGACACAGATTTCCCCTGTACGTAGTTTCCTTGCAATATTTTATAAAATAGAAGCATAGACGAAGATCAAATACTTTAATCTACAGAACTCACGGCCCTTGGTACCTTAATGGCATTGGTTGAACTATCTGATAAAAGTAGGTCGAAATGTCTGAAAATAAACACGGTCGAAATGTCTGGTGGGTCGAAACATTTTGATACCCAGTACAAAATTAACTTTTCCTCAAACCACCAGTTACCGTGAACCTAACAGAAAGTGCAACATTTTGATACCCAGTACAAAATTAACTTTTCCTCAAACCACCAGTTACCGTGAATCCAACAGAAAGTGCAAATATTGACCTCACATGCTCCAGTTAACCTAAGTATCACAAACTATCCATGTATCTCTATAAAAGCCTTGAGACGTTGACCAAAAAAAAAAATGGTGAGGCTTATGTCACGGATCCGTGAATGCAAATTAATAGGCTTGTGTCACGGACCCATATTTTATTGTCACGGACAACTCACTCCCATAGCACCAACTCATTAATATGCATGAGAAGAAAAATTTGGTTTAAAATTGGTTGATTTTTTATTGTTAGTTTTCCATATTGTTAGAAAATCCAGGAAATCTGTGTCCTCATATCTTCTCATGAATATTAATGAGTTGATGCTACTGCCGTGAATTCTCGAGTGAAAGGTATTTGATCTTCAATGAAGTTTCCATTTTACAAAATATTGTTACAAAACCCTGGGAAATCTGTGACCTCATATCTTCTGATGAATATTAATGAGTTGATGCTACTGCCGTGATTTCCAAACCCACCAACAAAAACACTCAAGTCCATGAATATTGACATTTCCGTGACACAAGCCCATTTGTTTCCGTTCACGGGTCCGTGACATGATTAGCCACTACAAAAAAAAAAGACACTATAGCGAATGTGCGGGTTTTCGATATATTCACATTTTCGATCACTTAAACTATAAGCTTACAGTCTTGTTTTTGGATGACGTGTATTTAATATTTTAGAATGGATATGCAATCACACTGAATCAGACACTTTGTGGATTTAATATTGTTGTTATATTTCTGATCATTTTGGTTGCATGCATTTGGATATTCATCATTCTCCATTTACATTGTCATATTAAAAACCCATCCATCAAGGATACTGCTCCCGCCATAACTTGCAAAAAATAACTTACTTTACTTGTTTTAAGTGTAGTTGGATAGATTTCTTTTTATTAAAATATGCATTGACAAAGGGCAAGTTATGAAAATAGTTATTTGGTATTTTATCAAAACAGTACACCTGTTAGAATCAACGCCATGGCTAATGTCATGGATCCATGAACACATCAAGTTGGGCTAGTTCTGAACCTCGGAATGGCATTTGCTCCAGGGCGACAGTCCAAATATCAAAAAAAGCCCTCGTAGTGAAGAATTTCAAAACTACAAGTTAGGCTTGTGTCACAGAAATGTCAATATTCAAGGATGTCCTTGAGAAACATATTGTGGTGGATTTGGAAGCAAAGTAAAGGCTATGTATTATAACTGACAATTTTTATTCATTGATTTAAAGAAATACTTCAACACCATGCATCATATGCTGTTAATAACATCATTTGTAAAATAAACAGGATTATACACATGCCCAGGTATCTTTGTAAATATGTAACCCTTTCCATCTTTCTAAGGGGCCATTTCTATACACGCTGATGCGTATTGCGTATCCGCAATGCAGATCCGTGAATGCGTTTGCGTATTTTTGAAGCATGTACAAATGATAGAGACTGTTTCCATATGCACTGATCCTTATTGCGTTAAGCATGCGCATGCGCAATGCATGAAGAAAATGCAGCATTGCTGTCAAAAAACGCATTCACGCAACGTAAAATAATGACAAGATCACTGATTTTGTTATTTTTTTTCTCTTTAAACAATCATAAAATCGTTATTTTTTTGCTCAATTTTTTTAAATAAGGTATCATTTTGAAGCTTGTAACATGCAGAATACATGTACATTGGTTATGTGATTGGTTTAATAATATTTTAAGTAAATATAACAACAACAATAAAATATAAATGGATAAATTGAAAAATCTGCATTTAAGAAATATTTAAGTCTTAATAATTCATAAAAATATATTCTGTCATGGATTTAATTATTAACCAATACTTTTCTACCAATTCAAATTGAAATCTATGCTGCTGGCTATATTTATTCACAAATCTGCATTGTTTATGCACTTATTTTTAAGTGCATATGGAAACACATTTTATACAATCTGCATACGCATTGCGGATCTGCATCGCGGATACAGATCGCGGATCAGTGCATATGGAAATGTACACTAAGTGTAATTATCCGTCTGTGACTATATATTGTATTATTAACATCGGTCCGTGACACAAGCCTAACTTGATGCGTAAACGGATCCATGACAGTAGCTACTACATATTTTATTTGTGAGAATCAATGGTATTATGAGTCTTATGACTGAATTTGCGATGCCGTGACTTTAAAGAAAAACTTAAAACCATGATCCGTGACAGGAGTCACTTCGTAAATATTGTATCTTTTTTGTTTTGGGCAATGTTCAGGTTTGTGAAAAGGTGGGGACCAGTATGTCAGGCAGTTTTTTGCATGCAACTCACTTCTGCTCGAGCCAGTGAAGCTCGTCACCCAAGTGAAGTTTTGTCCCTTGTATTTTATTGCAATATTAAAACTTCTTTACTGTGAACCTTCACTTATACCTTGCTGTCAGAAGTAGAGATGTCACAACTCTGAATATTTCATGCCGGCTGAGCACTATTCATGTCGGTCCCAGATAACAGTCAAATTTCTAAAATACCAAAACTCCTATGGTTCATGTTCTGTTATAGTTCAAATAAAAATAGTTACATATGTGAAATAAAGTGAAAGTATACTAGTATGTCCATAATCTGTAAAATTTGGCACAGAACTCGGAATTTACATGTGAAAATTAATGTTGGTATTTCAAGTTCAAGGAAAGGTTGACGCGAAGCAGTAAATTCAGCTACTGGTATCTACACTTGTGCTGGCCAACAGGTGACTTTTACCGATCATTGCTCGACAATGAGTCAGCGAGTGCTAATAGCAAAGTTTGCAAAAATCGTCCCAGCATTACCTACAACTAATATTTAAGTGTAAATATTACAAGAATAGAAAGATGGTACTCAGTAAATTTGTATGACTATACAGTTTACATATTAAGGACATAACAGTAATAGAGGGCAATTTTTTTAAAAAATTTTTTTAAAAAAACATGATTTTTTTGTTTCAAGAAGGTTTTTGTGTGACTTAGATCTAGTGTAGAAGATGGTAAACTGGAAACCTATTTGCCAACCGAAAGACACTGGCTGCCTACTGTTTTCTTGTAATCCAAACCAGTGTATTCATATATATTCATTATATTAACACAAGCCTTTCAAATTATTCAACAATAAAAATAGTTCAAAGTATGTTATAATTCTGTATCAATAAGTAAGACATGTCCTCAAAAGTCTTCAAAAGGCGAATCACTGTTCATATATATATACAGCCATATAGCTCATGTACACATTTAAATACTTATATCATGGCCTTTCATTTAACCTGGTTTTTCATTGAATTTCTGCTTTTGGCAACAGGTTCTAAACTTTGCATTTAACCACAACACTACTTGGATGTTTAAATTTACAAGTTAATTAAGATATACCAAATGTCTGGTGTTGTTAAATAATCATCCAAGTCAACCGGTTTTCCAATATGGTATTGACTTTTACCTTCCCACAGCACTTTTGTTTTTTTTTATTATTTAATTTTAATCACACAAAAAATATTTACATAAGATAAGATTACATGATCTTCAAGAGGAGCTGCTGGAAAATGAATATTAGAGATTTGTCTGTTTGGCTTTTAATTTTCTGACATTAAACAGCGCATTCTTGGCCCATACTACACATTCATTGTTTGTACTATAATTTTAAACCCAATGAAAGACAAACTAACCCATTAAACATCGCAGAAGTGTGCCAGCTTTCAGATCGATGCAAGTCATTGTAGATAAAACAGCTGCATATTTCCCACAGCTGTTGGTATTTTTTCTTATCAGCTTGATTTTCTGTAACTCTACTTTTACTATGATAAGAATTTGTGAAGTAGCGTTTAGATACCCACATGAAACTCAGCGTAAACTAGTTTCATACACATCTTGCACTACTGCCACTAAACTGCTTTCTCAGATGTTGTTGAAATTTGGCGTGCATATGGTTGTGGGTCAGGAGAGTAAACATATTTTTAGGTGACCTATTCCCAACATCAGAGAACTTATGGTACTTTAAGAAATTGAACCTTTTACTCACCTTAAGCCCTGGGGCTCTAGTACTGTAAGGCTCATCCAACTAAAATTTCACTTCAGAAGATATAAATATGTTCTATTCACATACGCCAAATATGAAGGCTTTAAGTTGACATATAAGCTGATGGTTCTTCCCAAACTTGAGTTGTAATTGTACATTAATGACATAAATATCTTCAATCCAGTTAATTCACACATCAGCCAGATCATAAGTGACTGATTTGAGATTGATTATTTGTTTATACCAAAATTTCACCAATTTTGTTTTAATTTTTTTCTCATAAGTTTTGAATGAACGGGAATTAAACTTCTTCACAAAATCATTTCAATCAATTTGGTACTAAATAAACTATGCAAATCATAATAATTTAAATATATCATATATACTCACTGTCCTGTTTGCTGTTTTTGTAGCATTTTTTGGTTACAAATTAGTGCGAAGTATACGAGACAAACAGATCGCCAAGGATGAAAAGAAGCGACAGAAACAATTGCGAAAAGAAAAGGAACAGGTATGACAGGCTTTATGTCATCCTCCTCCCATGTGTCCTGCTAAATGGTTTTCAAGTTTTTAGATGTCAGAATCCTCATAAATAAAGTTCTGAAAGTTTTTTTTTAAAGTAACCGTTATTTTTAAGAATGACAAGAACACTCCATAAAGGGGAAAGTTTTGGTGGCAGAACAAAAATGCTGAGTACCGTAAATTTCCAAAATAACGCCCAGGTTCAAATTAACGCCTGGTACCAAGCACACTGTTTATAATTTATTACACTGTTTTTTGTATTTCAAAAGAACGCCTGGTTCAATTTAACGCCTGGTCTAATGCCATTTGAAAATAATTAACGTCCGGGCCATATTTCGAAAAAATATGGTAATTTCACATTGGCATAGTTATAGGTCTTGCATACAAGAATAAAGTAGGTGCTGAGGACCTGTCCCAATATGACCATGGCCAAAAATAGGATAGTTTGCCTTGAAAAGTGGCATAAATTGATAATTTTATGCCAATTTTATAATTACGTTTACATTTAAAAGCCCAAGAATAAGTTATAACCTTTTCCTAATTGTAATGCCTGGTTTAATCTTTTACAATGATCTTTATATTTCTCACAGCTACAGACTGCATTTTCTGTTAGTAGGTCTATTCGTTTGGAATGATTCTAGAATATATTTTTCTTTCTTTTTTATTTTATTTATGTACCTTTTTTTTTTTTGTAACACAGAATTTTAAGTAGGGTAGCCTTCTGTCCCTTGCATAATGACAAACAGAAGCAGGTGAATAGTGAGGTTTCATTCATCAGTCAAAATGATAACTATTGAATCAGAAAAATTGCGGTAATTCTCAACACTACTTCGTTTGACCAATATTCTGTAATTTTTTTCAGGCGAAAAAGATGAAAAGAAAATGATGGACAGAAGAGAATAGTTAACCCAACCCTTCATTCCTCATATTTATACAGTCATATAGACGCCTCATACATATGACATTGCATAGATTTATATAAATATATATCAAGTATATATACATCTAATTATAAATTATGAAGTGTGTATGATAATGTGAAAAATAATTTGCCCACTTCTGACGTGTTGATGCTAAGAAGTGGGCCAAAGTTGATTCTCAACCCCCCAGAAATAAATATAAACTAATAACATTAATACCCCATTCACCCTACAGGCAGTAACCCGCGTGTGGTGGAACAAACCTGTCCTTGGATCACCACCTGACGTCCATTTGGGACCTTGCAAGTCAGTGGCAAACCATCTATTACTGTACGTGTACTATGGAAGTTGTAAAATATTTGAATTTTCCTCCTCTGAATTCAGTATTGTGGGCATGCGCAGACAATTTCATGCATGCGCATATGAATTTCTTTATGCAGTAACCGTCTAACCGAAGATGTGGCCCACAGTGTACATAATGTTGTGGCTCGGTTGTCTTTCAGTTTAATACGACAACATAAGGTGAGTTAAGGTATTGGTCGTTTCGCCACATATGTGTTCGTCCAACAGCTACCGAAAGTGAGTTGAGGTTAATGGAGGTTGCTTCTCGGTGACCAACATTTGTAATATTGTCAGTGTAGTATCGCACTGTTATTGACAGTTAAAAAACCGTGTCCAATCAGTGACTATCCGCTTGTGTGAACGATTGGGACAAAATGGGGCAACCTGAGGGCAGTTTTGCCGCCAAGTAAAACTTCTTGCCGCAGGAGATACTGCCTGTAGTGCGAATGGGGTGTAAGCTTCTATTTTCTCTGAATATTTAGCTGTTGTAAGCTATAGTCTGTATTATTCTAATTTACAGTAAAATACCTCATGTATTTGTGATGTAATCTTTTATGAAAAATTGAAAATCAAAGCCAGTGTCCCCCATGAAATTAGTGTAGCAGAAGCTATTGTTTCTTTTAACATTAAAATTAATTATCTGGTGTTATTTTTCTTTCAAATTTATAAAGGGCTACATATCTGATTGAATAACATATTAATTTTAACCTTCAGGGCTTTTATTAGCACAAATTGTAACAATAAATTCATCAAATTGAAGAAACTGTATGCTTCATTTGTAGTTTTTCAGGAGACTTATCATACATTTTCAAAACAATAACCGGTTACCACCTTTTTTTTGGAAACCAGCAACTGGTTTTGGAAAATTAAAAACAGACTGCAACTATTAAATGTCAGGCAAAAGAAATGCTCTCAATATGTGATATAACAATTTGTGCACATTTTGCAATAAGCAGGAAAACAGCAAAAAGGAACTCAATCAAAGTGAAGTTAAATTACAGGACCTACATCCATGTAACCATATTATATACACCATATTTTTTATAAGTTGACATGCTTTCATATACTAGTATTTTTTTAGGTTATCTGGCCTGCGTTTGGTGGAAATTAAGTCACACCAAGTTTGGTGTGAATTGTTTCACTAGTTTGAAGGAAATCTTTGTATCATACAAGTTGTCATAATCAGTACACCAAACTAGTTGTGAGTCTGTAAGATCTTTTGAATGCAGTCTTTGTAATGCTTTTCAAATTTCAAGCTAACTATCTGTTTTCACATTGTATTTGCAATTTATTTCATCAATTCCATGACAGTTGCATTCTTAGTTAGTCTATTTTGTTTCTTTTTATTTTGTTAAACTTTTATTTGAGAAGTCATTATTTTAAAATGTGTGTATGTGTGTTGATATATATGTGGTGTACTGTAGACCCTTTATTTTCCAAACATCTTTGAGGAGGAAAGGGAACTTGTTTCGTTCATGCAAGATCATAAGAGAAAACCAGTAACTCTATATGAAACTAGAAAACACTCAAAGAGTGCAGACCTCCACCAATGGGAGGGGGGGGGGGGCAATTGTGAAAATTCTTCTCTTTTTCTTTCAAAAAAAATTCGATCACTTAAGAAATTCAGAAAGATTTGTTTAGAGTAAGAAATCTAAAATTCGCCACCTCTAAAACCTTAGTTAATTTTATGAAGAAAATGATGTCTTTGTCTAAAAATTGGTATTTTTCAGTTCAAAAAGCCTTAATATACTACACAGTGAACAAATCTCACCACAATTCATTTATTTTATTAGTATTTTCACATGTGGTGAATTTCAGATATGTGGCGAATTTAGATTCCTTACTCTATTCCTTTTGGAGAAAGCTTTTTTGGAGTTTTTACAATGACGGTCAATAGAGTTCACAAACTTTTAAAGCTTCTTTTCAATACAGTCAAATAAAATCATCGTTATCCCAGTCATTCATCATAAGGTTTATATTGGTAAACTATGCAAATTCAAAAGTAAACAGACTAAATTGACAGAATTTACATATTAATTTATACTTTTGGCTGAGACTAGTCTCAGTTGAGTAAGCTATTGTGAAACAGATTTTGGCCCCAAAGGCTTTACTGAGGCCAGAAACTCCGATTTGACCCAGTGACTAAGACAGTGTCTGAAACCTTTTTAAGTGTGAGCTTTAGCAGGGCTTGTCCTTCTAGAGATCACTTTTTTTATGTCTTCGAACTTTCATAAATTGTGGCATAGTGTGGTATGAGTACCTGTCTCTTCACAGAAGTTAGTCGGCAATGGTCGACATTAGTACTGGGATGGGTGACCGCTTCAGTGCACTTCTCGTGTCTCTGATGGCTTTGCAGCTCGCGCTAGTCGATAGAAAGCCCTTTCAGCCTTTGTTATAAAATGGATTTCGGCCCAAAACTCATCCGAGTCCTAAAACTTGGATTTCTAAGTCTGACCTTGCATGAAGTCGGCTCAGTGTTCATAAATTTTTGGTCAGTCGGTCTTTTCAGTTCGTCAGTTTACTGGAAGCCAGCCATTGCAGTTCATAATGTATGTTACATTGTTCAGTTCACAGGTAATTTCCAGGTTTTATGGTTGGGAGAGTTGAAATGTAAAAATGTTTGTAAAAAAAATTCATTGTAGTTTGGATAATAAAGCTTCTATGTACATTGTCTGTGAAGGGTTTTGATGTTGTAGGAAATTGTAAATATAGATATAGATATATATATACATGTTCATCATATTGTATAGCCATTTTAAAGGCAGAAAAACGTGCAAAGAGTAAATAGAGTTTGAAAGGTAAACATAGTGTTTTGTGTTAATAAGAATTTTAGCTTAGCTTATTTTAACATACCGTAATGTCTGTAACAAATGCCTTGGAGCTATGTAATTTTTTTTCCAAAACTGGGGCATTTGTAACCACAAAAGCACTAAAATAAGGTGTTTTACTTGATTCCTCTTGGCCTACAGGTAGCAAACACAGCCGACAAACTTAATATTACAAAGTAATTTGCTACATACCCTTGTTTGTGTACTGCTACTATCAAAAGACAATCTCTATCTGGGTTATTGACAATTTAGATCCATTCGCTTTAATTTCTGTGAAATTGTTAATAAAAACTTGTTGGAGGGCAAAATTAAAAACGGGGCAAGTATTACAGAAATTACGGTAAAGTAGTTGGTTTAACATCCATGTTTTGCCACTGTCAATTTTTGTAACAATGAAAAGCATTGGTGTAAGACTTTTTACGTATTAAGTTAAATAACTACCCTAAGATGTTCAATCAGTTCTCTTGAGTATTTTTTTAGAGTCACTTCCTGTTGATAAACAGGTGACAAATATGACTGACAAAATTAAAATGCAAGGTATTTCATTACAAGCTGTTAATTATTATGTACAGACATATAATAAAAAGAAGATCTCAGAAGGTGTGTTTACTTTAAGATTTTATCCTTTTTCACGTATAATTGCCATCAAAATATTCATTGAGTTCATAATTAGGGGGGGGGCTATATAAATATGCCTAAAGTATTTTTACCAACAATGTGTACCACATTGAAAGTAAAAGTGGTTTTGACCATAAAACTGCTATTTATTACCACCACACGTCGTATTTGACCCATATAGAGGGATATACGGAGCGGAATGTATTTTATTTATATACAACATCACCTCCGTACAATGGATAACTTGTGTCAGTAACTTCCAGTTTTTCACAAATATTTCAGAAACTATGTTTACTTCAAGTATGTATTATATATCATTAGAAAGCTTGTTTATAGTGCTTCTGCTCATGTGTATTGCATAAAAATCAATGCAGAAATGAAGGAGCTATTGCAAGTTAAAGATTGAAGTTTTTACATTCACTGTTGCCTGGGCCTTTTGACAGCCTTTTTCACATTCTCTCATTAAATATTCATGTTACGTAACCCATAAATGGTACAAAATGGTGGATAATAAAAGTAAAACATTCCTCATGAGACATGTACAGAAAAAATATATCACTCATGAAGGTTAACAATACAATACTCGTGCTGCGCTCTTGTATAATATTGTTATCTTCATTCGTGACATATTTTTTCTGTATATGTCGTTCAGGAAATTTTCCTATTGTATATGTTTTTGTCTCGTTATAACCATCAATTATAACCTCGAGGTTTTGCTTCAAAATATATTTTAATGGTCAGAATTTGAATGACTGCAATTCAAGCTATTTTAAGGTTGTTGCCCCAAACAAGCGAACAGTAGCTAGATTCACTCGAAAAACATAAGTTTTAGACTTAAGTTCCTGACTAAATTCCTTTAAGAATCAGAGTATTAATGTTTGTTGTTTGTGTACTGTTTTGTAGATGACATGTGTTGATATTTACTCTCTGGTACTTTGATAATTAGGTATAAATGTATCAGTATTTATTGTACACTGAAGCCAAAGTTTTCTTGAAACTTTGGGAAATGCAAAGACATTTTGCACCCCCATGCTTGTGTGTTTTAGTGAAATTGGCTTTTAGACGTATACAGAAAATATATCATGATGTACAATATTATACTTGTCCTGCTAGTACTTGATCGTTTTCTTCCTTTATGTCATTTTCACAGATATCATTTGGGAAGTATTCCTATTGTATAATCTTTGTGACATAATAAATATATATATATATTCATGACATTTAACTTTCTTTTTGTTTTTATTTTTCATCTTTTTGGGCATAAAATGGACTGGGCATTAAAAAGATTCGACCTGATCTGAATAACAATAGAAGGCAGAGATGGGGTCAAATGCAAATGCATTTGAAAAAAAAAACTTCTATTAGAAGGATTTGTAGAGCCCAAAATTGATACAAATCCTCCAATGTCCTTAAGTCCAAGAAGGGAGAGTCCAGGGACAAACATGGGTCAGTATCCAAAAAGCGCCCGCCAGGGTATAACTAAGGTGGAGGGTATGCCAGGTTAAACAAGGGAGTCTTGAGCTGGCTTCTAAAACCAACTTCTGTCTGCTCGGATCTTCCAGTTTGTGGTAGCCTGTTCCATTCAACTGTTACAGCAACTACAAAGCCATCCTACCTATGAGCTTCTTGGGGTGGGTTGAGGAAATAGATAGCCCATTGCCACGAGTAAGACTGCTGGACTTGATCAAAGCTGACAGATACAGGGGATGGGAAAAGTTGATGGCCTTGAAAACCAGAAGATTGTATTTGAAAAGGATACAATATTGAATTGGATATTGAATTATTACATAAAAATCCATGCAGAAATGGCTGAGAAATCGCAGGTTAAAAGACAGACTTATATTCATTGATCCCCGTGTTTTTGTAACAGCATTTACACTTAGATCTCTCTTTAAATACTGATTTATATAAATCAGACAAAATGGTGGATAAAAGTAAAATATCCCTCATCAGAAATGTACAGAAAAATATTTCAATCGTGAAAATCAACAATATAATACCTGTGCTATGCACGCCTATAATTTTATCTTTATTGGTGATATATTTTTTCTGTATATGGAAGTTTTCCTATTGAACAACTGGTCTGCCAAATAAGACATTCCTATAGCCAGCTGTTTAATACATTCTAACATCCATTTGTCAAAAATGAGACTTTCCCACTGTTACACATTGTATATCGATTCTGCTAAAATGAAACTTTGCAGCTGTTTTATAATGACATACCTATATTATCTTAAAAAACATTCTTTTATCCAAACTAAATGATGAATTTGATTTATTATTCACTACTTTATTCTATAAGCTCAGACAACTGACTGATGTAACAGCATTAAAGAGTAATTGGTTATAAAAAGAGAGGTTTTCTTCAGAATATTGGCTGATTAAAAAAAGACAAGCCTTTAAGTAGAAGGCCAGATGATGTATACTATAGAGTTGCTGATAAAAGTTACTGGCATGTATCATTACGGTTGTTTCTAAAGTATAAAAGTATAAATCATGTTATTGATAGAGAAAAACAAAAGACCCAAGGACTTAAATTGTATGTGCAAGATACTGACACTTTCACTCAAAAGACTGTTTAAAAGAGAACAGAAAGCATCTCATGGCTTCAAACACATCTGTACAACTTTTATCAGACTAGGATATATCAGCTCTCACTTCTCACTCAAGATTGTGGACTATTGTTGTTTCAAACTATTTCCCCAGTTAAAATAAATGGTTGAAACTAATACCCGATTGAACTAAATATTTTCTTAAAATTAATGCCTTCTTCAAATTAATACAATGTTCTAATAAATCCCGCATTCAAATAAATATCGGGTTTAAATAAATATGTCCATTTCAAATTAATTCCCGGCTTAAATTGATGCCTTAACTTAAGGTTCAAATAAATGCTTATTTCAAATAAATGCCTGTTCATCAAATGTCGTTTTTTTTCTTCTGTTTTTTTATATACATCTCCATATATATCTCCATGTACTGCAGGACTCGAAGCGTTATATGACCCATTTGACTGTACAAGTACAGCCTAGCTCTCAAGTAACTGAGGTTCCCTTAATTGAAAGACAGAGGCTCAAGGATGACGGTTGACCATTTATCAATGTCCTTGAGGTTCATTAGCATGCCATTGAGGATAGGACCCAATGACAGAGGACCGCCATGTTAAGTGGTCATATGAGCCACTATGTATCTGCCTGTACTTGGGTTTGAACCCATGTCCTCTGTGTTCTTAGGCAAGTGTGTTACCCACTAGGCCACAAGTGGTTCAACTAAATGCCCAGTTCAAATTGATATCGGGCCCTTCAGAGAAAAGCAGCACAGGCACCACTACTACCTTTACAGGTCAGCTGACTCGAGTTGCTAGTCATTGCCTTAAGGCATTATTGTGCGCATGCACATGAAATTGACTTTGTATTTTAAATTTAACGCCCAGTTCAACTAGATATCCGGTCCACCAGCATTTCAAGATGAGTCCTGCCCAAGCTTTCTCTTGGAAAATAAGGTAATTTGAAAGTCATTAAGAAATGAGCACTAGAGTTCATGATTCACATTGGTTAACTACATAAAAATAAGGTAACCCTGAATTTCTTTTTGGAACATTCATGTGGAGAGGTTTCTCATATGGATTATTGACCTATTCTCTTGACTATCAATTTTTGAACATTTTTTTAAAGTTTTGATCACACAGTTTCACTTGGGGGAGATATTGTGCCTGCGAAGCAGTAGATGAGATCAAACAACAGAATAAAACAAGTGTTTTTTTTGTATTTTTCACATCGTATTTACACCACATCATATGCACAAACACAGGCGAAAAATGAGAGGAAAAAACCTCAAAAAAGAAACCTAATACACAAATATGCTGTAAAGTAATGAAACACAGACACTGAGACAATTTCTATGGGTCAGTATTTAAGTAATGTACAATTAACTTGACATTCATATCTTTATCTCAACTTTGAATTTCAGCACAACCTGAATGGAAAATAGTGATCTGCACTTGCTTGGTATAATTTATTTTGATTTAAAATAGAACTGACAAAGTACATCATTTACATCAACCCTCGTACAGAAAAAGACAAAAATTGAACTTTCTACCCAGATTTTAAGGGGTGATAACTTCAATTTTGTATGAAATTGGCTCTTTAAAGTGACATGCATACTTCAACGTATCATTCTCTAATTTTCTATGAGTCATTCTGATTGAATACAAATTGAATTGATAAGATTCCTTCATATTTTACACCAATTTAAAGATGTGTGCAAAACTATGACAAAAAACAAAATACAATCTAAACACTTCTCTTTAACCTTTGAAAAACACACAAAAAAATACTTTATGAACAGGGCTAAAGGGCCATTCAGAATCAATCATTTTTTATTCTGCCAGATGAAATGCTAATGTAAAACACATCCTAATATAAACACATGCAATAAGTGCCACCTAATTAATACACTTATTGAACCAATAATACTGTTAAAAAGATACGAGGGTTTTCAGATGATGTCACAGGTGTCACAACTGATATGCGAGACCTACATGGCAAAAAAATTAAGAGAAAAATTTTGTGAAAACTTCAACTTTGCAATGGTCACTGTAGACTTTCCTCAAGTCCTTTTGTCTTAGGTATTATATCAGGACTAAATGACTTTTTTTTTCAAGAATTTGGTGCTGACAAAGTCTTTGTATTTTGTAACCATCAGGTGAATTCATAATGAGTCCATGTATGTCAGATTTGGTGGAATAAGAAATACAAAGACTTGGAGGAAGTCTATGGTCACTGGGACCTTTTGCTCAGATTGTTGGACTCCAGAACAGACTGTCCTGGGTTCAATCCTTGGCCAATTCATGGAGATTATACCCTTGAACAAGTGTATGTTACACATGTGGTCCCTCTGTACTCAGGAGTACCAAATGGGTACCAAAATTAGCTGGTGAGGTACACCTGTGGTAGACAGGTACCCTGTTCAGTGGAGTAAAAATACTCTTGAGTTGCTTCTTGCCCCAGATACCGGAAATAACCATTAGCTGTATTGGTCACTAGGTCCTTAGAATGACTTTCCTTACTCTTAACTGTGACTTTGCATTCAATATTAATTGAAGATTTATTTACTATAGGTGGGACTTTCTGTTTTGACATAGCAGAAAATGCAAAAACAATTTGACACATGATCGGA
This sequence comes from Sabellastarte sp. h YS-2021, assembly GCA_964017235.1. Classification (NCBI taxonomy): domain Eukaryota; kingdom Metazoa; phylum Annelida; class Polychaeta; order Sabellida; family Sabellidae; genus Sabellastarte; species Sabellastarte sp. h YS-2021. The sequence continues at coordinate 174,813,063 of OZ024929.1, read as the reverse complement.
AAATACTGAGAACATTGAAATAAAGTGTGAGCTTTTGGAAGATAGGGACAGGCAATAAAGAACTGGCACAGGATAGTACAGGAAACGAATAAAGCAAAACATAATACCCCCAGGTCTTCTTGCAAGACTTATCACAAGACTTCTCCAATTTATAATCCAGGGCCCGTATTCACAAAAGGTCTTAGCCAGGGCTTAGGCTTAAAGTTGAGACTTTTGTCTCAAGTTTCTGCCCACAAACTTTTGTCTTAGGCTTAGTGGTATTCACAAAGAATTTAAGACCGGTCTTAGGCTTAGCCAAGGGCTCAACTTTAAGACTGGTTGGTAGTGGGCTTAAATTTTGTAAAGAGGACTTAAATATGGCCGCCAAAAACTTTTCTCCACTTCAAAATTTGAAATGGCTGTAAATAAAGTATAATTATACAGAACACCTCACTAAAGCAGTCTCTGGGAAGTTTATATGTGGTAACAAGGTTTTCCATTTCAAAACAGCACTTTTCCTTAGATAAAATGCATTAAATGAAGGATATATGTCAGTATAGTTTGAATAGAAAAGAAAGGTCACATGACACAGATAACCACTGTGGTTATTCGATAATCTTGGACTTAGCTAAGTCACCCTTTGTGAATACGGTTTTAAGACAAAACTTAGCTGAGACAAAAGTCTTAACTTTAAGACTGGATTTAAGCCTAAGACCTGGCTAAGTCTAAGACCTTTTGTGAATATGGGCCCAGGAGGTTGCTGAGAATGATCCTTTTGAAGAAGGGTGGAGAAACTGACGAAATATGTGACTTGTTTCAAAACAGTTAAAAACTACAAACATACACACATATATTTGACACAAATGTAAAATATTTGTCAGATCTATGACATTAATCTCACTAAGGTGTCAGTACATGATATTAAATCGTTACATAAAAAAAAACCTGCATAAAATCTGACTGTGCTGGGTGTATAAATCTGTGTACAATAATTTAAGTGTATTCACATATAGAACTTTGATTATCTCACAGGTAGTGAGAAAACATTTTCTCCAAAGTATAGAAGGTTTGCAATATATTTTACAAGGTAAACCTGCGTGGACATTAAATTACAGTAGTAGAACAGAGTTTGTGAAAATGAATATCAGATGATATCAGTTCAAAGGTTATACTTTACAAATACCAAATTCTATATGAATGCTAAGAAACTTTTGAAAATACAGAAATATTAACATGAAAAGAGTGTTCAAAATACAATAATTATTCTTTACATAAGTGCACATATTTAAAATTTCTAATAAAGATTAAAACCATCGTCAATTTGCAAAAAGCATTAATTTAGAATATAAACACAGTTCTGATAATTACATTTTGTACATTTTGTCTTTTTAAATCTGGTTGGTACTATTTCTTCACAAATGTACAATATTTCTCAAATTTTTACAGACAAGATAAAATCGGCTTGAAATTCTAAAACACAAAATACACAAAATGCCAAAAATAGTCTTTAACCCGTTAAAATTAGATTTAACAATATTACAGTAAGAAATCTAAAATTTGCCACATTCATGAATTTGTCCACCAAGTAAGTTGGAAGAATGTGCGCATTTCTTTCCAAATTTGCAATTTTTGTGAAAACTTCACGCACTTTATCTATTACTTTGGACAGACTGTATTTCTGCACCTTTGTTTTTAAATTGTCAAAAATTTTCCGATATTTCCACAACCCTACCACAGTTTTATTAGCCAAATATTCAGGAGATCTGTAGCAATCCAGGCCAGTAATACATAAAAAGCTTTATGTGTGTATTTCACTTAATACAATGTAACTGAAGCAAAGAAAAACTTTAACAAAAATTTAAGGTCATCTATGCCTTGGCTGAAGCTAAAAAAAACTTATGGAAAAGAATTTTTTAACAGTGCAGTAATATAGTACCTCATATGACCTAAGCTAGGTTAGCACAAATTTGAAAAATTTTGTTGTAATTTTAATTTTTATTAGATAAATACTTACCATTTCCTGACCATTGCTATATGTTGGTGCCATCCAACTCACTGGCCAACATTGAGAAACGTTTTAAGATACCTTAAGAGGCCAGTGAGTGAGTGTGAACTAGCATGTCCCCCTAGTGGTCATGTGACCACGCTAGTAAACAATCTTCATTATTTTTGTTGCAGAAAATACTCCCCTAGTACTGAATCTGCGGGGAGGTCGGGGGGGACTATCCTGGTCAGGAAATGGTAAGTATTTATCTAATAAAAATTAAAATTACAACAAAATTTTTCAATTTTATTGCGAAAAATACACTTACCATTTCCTGACCATTGCTGAATGCAGCCTTCATGGAAGGAGGGCAGTACTAGAATTTAAAGACCCAGTACACCACTCTGCACAGCTATCATACACAGCACAATCGTATAGGCATTCAGATCCAAACTCACCTCCCAGATGAGGCAGTGGAACTGTTGAGCACTACAAAAACAACACAACCTTGTTGTTGTTGTTGTTGTAGGAAGGAAGTAATCATTACCGAGACTCACTACCTAGCCTACAACTAAAACATTATGAGAAGTTTACATTGAAATTTACATGCATACAACATCATATAAACTTCCAACAGTCACCACATACCATACAGATCCCCTAAATCATAGTATGTAGTTGAAGTTCTCACAAAACTGACAGTTATTGGCACAGTTGAATGTTGTATATAGACGAACATCCAACACCCACACAGGTGAATCAAAAATTGGAAGTGTCATCAGCATATTGTGTAACTCCAAGTCTGAATGAAGTCAACAAAGCTGCCTAATATAATTACAGATAGTATGACAGACATACAGATGCAAATGCATACTAAAGTATCAATATAAGTATCACATATATACTTATAAGATAACAAACTGTAGGAACCAATATCAAAGTCTGACCACAAGCAAACCAAGCAGGTCAGACTGACAATTGATAAAAAAGTTATGGTTTCCAGAAACATGCATCTAAAGATTCATATACAGAAACACTATCCTAAAACCTAAAGATGCACTCATTCTTGCTTTGATTCGCTGCTGGTGAGAGTCAGAATTTGACTTCTCCTCAGTCAAAAGGATAGTCTGCCTAAAGCAAGATGAGATAGTTGACCTGAAAATATCTGCTGTAAAGCCTTCCTAAATAGGTACAGACAAGACAATAATTCCTCATTGAATCCTTTGTCCCAAGTAAAAGTATTTCAAAACCTCACAAGACAAAGAGATCTATCTTGAGTGAAACTGCTGTCCCAATGATTGAGAGCTGGCATATTGACCGGCTTAACTGAAGTAGGCCTATCCGAAGCCAACTGATTCTTGGCTAATAAATGGCCAGAGCCACTTGTGAGCAATACTCCTTTAAAGTAAGGGAAGACAATGCTAACAAGAATCACCCTTCTTCCTTTGCCTGATGCCAAAGTCAAAAGAAAGACCGTCTTGAAAGTTAATAACCTCCAAGAAATCTTCCCCAAAGGCTGAAAAAGGCTGTCTGGTGAGACCAAACAAGCCCAAAGACCAAAGGTAAAGAAGGCTTAACCTATTGGCTACTGGATTGTCTCTATAGAAATATGTCAACACTCTATACAGCTGAAGAGTTGTAGAGACTTATTCCCCTTCAAGCAAAGCAATCTACAACTATTGTTATTCTGTAACCAGATTCTTTCCCTTAAAGAAATAATTGAGGAAATTTGCTACATCCAAAAATGTACTATCTAGTACTATGTAAGATGTTCACCACAAATCAGCCTCAGATGAAGGTTTGTGCATAGATCTACCAGGTCCCACAACCAAGAACATCCACCATGACCATCATGATTCAATCATGATGAATCTGCACCTGAAGGTGGGCATCTTCTAAATCACCTGAAGAATCCTTGGCTATCCTGGTGCAACCATGATGATTCTGCACCTGTAGGTGATCATCTTGAATCACCTCAGGAATGAGAGCCACTGGAACAAACACAAAGCTGTCCAGATCCTCCCAAGAAATGAGTAATGCATCTGTTCCCCAAGCCCCACAGCCTAGGAAAGGAAACACATACACTGGAAGCTTAAGATTCAGGTTGTTGGATACCACTGGCAGAATGATTGAACTCACCTGCAAGGGAAGCCCTAAAAGGAACCTTTGTGGAACAGATCCACCAGATCCCAAAAATAAGACATCCCTAGCCACTCTGATGCAATCAAGATGCTTCTCCACCTAAATCTTGGAGTAGCCCTTCTTAATAGCTACAAAAAGAATTTTCTTGCCTTTCCTGAGATCTTTTGAGTTATCAAGATAACCTCTCAGGGCTGTCACTGGACAAAGAAACTTATCTTGCACCAAAGCATAATCTAAAGAAGGTTCCAAGCAGGAATGACTACAGGTTGAAAAACCCAAAGGACCCTCAGAAGTCAAATGATTCACCTGCATCACCTGAAGAATCAAGGTCACAGGACCAAACAAACTGTCCAGTCCACCCCAAGAAAAGTTGAAAAAGACAAGCTTGTGATTCAAACTAGTTGCAAAACAAATCCATCATTGGTGAATGTAATGAAAGAACAGATTTGATTGAACACCTGAATCAGAATAGAAGATTCAAAAGTCATTCAAAACACATTCAATTTGAATCATCCTGACTCTCATGAACAAAGAATTTGTTAGAACATATGGAGACCCTGGGAAGTGATATATCTGAACCCCTGGCATTCGTCCAAGGAATGATTCTTCATATAAGGGAACACATTCCTGAAAGTGGGTACCTCCCTACTTGTTCCGATAGGAAACCACTGAAGAACTGTCTGTGGAAATCAACAGATTTAGAATCCAAATCAGACTTCAAAATGAATCTAAAGGTAGTAGCCCTGTTAATATGGAGTCTTGACTCCTCATGATAAAACAGACCACTGGCTGTTTGATGCCATAATCGTGCATCCCAACCCTTAAAGAAAACATCTAATAACAGAAGGAGATTGTGCTCCTTCTGATGAAGTAGTGGGACCTCCTGCAAACTTGAAAATATAAGAGATTTATATAGGATTTGCCATCTCCTTGAC